>JACATO010000321.1:492500-1015000 GCA_018389105.1 Nautilus pompilius
AATACACAGAAACAGTTCCAAAAACACTTTCTAGAAAGAAAGCCAAACATGCCTTCATAATTCTCAATCCCATCTAGAAGAAAAACCTTCAAATCAAACTTTGAAAAATTAACATTATTGCAAAGTTTGCCTACCTTATAACAGAGCAGAAACAATGAAATGTACCAAAATTGCCTATTCAAACCTAATATTCATAAACAGATTCTTGAGAAAAATCAGAGATATTTTCCATAGCTTACTCATAATTAAGAAAACAGAAACCAATAGGTCATGAAAAGAAAAATGGAGATGGTTATAAAAACAAAAACCAAAACAACAACATGGAAGGCAATGAATTGGAATCCCCAGAAGAGAAAGGAAATGATCAAAGACAATATGAAGGGTAA
This sequence comes from Nautilus pompilius, assembly GCA_018389105.1. Lineage (NCBI taxonomy): Eukaryota > Metazoa > Mollusca > Cephalopoda > Nautilida > Nautilidae > Nautilus > Nautilus pompilius. Next base: position 492,887 of record JACATO010000321.1, read on the forward strand.
TCAGAATGGAATAGACACATAAGAATATGACGTCAGGCATGTATTTATAGTCATGCCAAAACGTTAGCTAAACTTAGGATTTTGTAAATCATCCTTTTTCTTAATTTAAAACAGGTTCATGACTTTCATTACAGACTGGAATTTGTTCTAAATAAAATTTAAATTGTAAATTCTACTAAAAAAGTCATACAAAATAATTTTACAACATTCTTATATTGGATACCTTTGAATTAACTGTACACTTTTTAAAATTTACACCATTATACATCCGTCACAAATAAATTACCATATCACCTCACTTATAATGGCAGTGAGGTGCTGTTATATGGGAAATAGACTTTTTTTTTGTCTTGAGTGAGACCAATGTCTCTGACTTTGGGCTTTGTCACCCAATATATGGTGTTTGCGTAAAATTCAACTTTTCAAAAATGGCCTCTGTTGACAAGATTGTTCCTGTTGAAGAAGCAGCTTTCTGTGATGGATTGAATGAAGAGGAGACAAAAGAGGAACAAATTCTGAAATGTTTTTGTCAGAAAAACTGTTTGTCCGCTTTCTTAATTATACTGAGCTGTTTGTGTTATTGCTGAAAAATAACTTTTTTTTTTTTTTTGCATCGCCAACACGCCATTATAAGCAAGGGTGCCATTATAAGTGAAGTATTACAGTACATTTAATTTCATTTTAAATCAAATCATAAGTTTTCTTGCTGATTTACTGCTACTATGCTCATTCGAGAAGTAATAAAAAAAAGCATGTTTAATAAAATGCATTTCAATACAGTTCTCTGTGTTCCAATCTATTTTCAAACCATTGGTTTGCACTTGTTCATGAACCAATACAACATGTTTAGTAAACATTGGGTTTATCTAGAGGATTATATACAGTAATCTGAAACAGGAAAAACTGACTATTTAGCTGATCATATCATAATACAGATGAGTAATTTTTTTTTCTTTAACCTATTGAAAAGGAATGTAATAGGGACCATAAAGTTAATACTTGAAGTCAGTTGCTTAAAACTCCTCAAACCATAACAAGTGTACCTACTCAGATGGGGCAACACTTACACTATGCGATGTTATTCCAATATTTCTTTGAAATCACTGCATACTTATATACTGACAATAAACAGTTTCTCTCCAAGATTGCATAGGACTTGTGAATTTTTTCTATAGCAATGAATGTAATATGGAACTATTTAAAAACATTGTTGTACCTACAACTGTCCACAAATGAAAATCAAATGACAATTGAAAAAAGTTTATTTCATCTTCATATTTTTTAAAATTAAAATTTAACTGTTAAATGGCCTTTTTTTCTTTTCTTATTCCTTCACTTCTACTACAGGAAAAACACATTCATTGTACTTTAACTCAAAACATTTTGAGTCACTGATTTATTCCAAAATGTATCATAATGGTATGGTGTAGCTATCATCTATCTCTACACAACATTCCCACACCATCATACCTAACCGGTAATATCACTGCTGTTTGAAGCATTCACCCAAATATTGGTTCAGATGAAAAATGTAGCTCAAATGTTTTTCATTGGTAATAAGCTCTATTTTGGTTGAATGGTTTTCAGGCTGCAACATTCTAGTAGTAAAGCATACCTACTGAGGGTCAGAGATTTGAGGCACTACCAATCGTACATTTCTCACCCTTTAACAGGTAATTTTCTTGCATATCCCTCTCTATCGTAATTAGTATTCACCAGTTAAAGTAAAATGGGCATCCTCTAGTTTTCTTTGTTTTTTTAAAGAATGGAAGGAGAAAGCTTTTTTGTGTTTAGTGAATCTAAATTCCCTTAATGTACAAAAGTTAACTTCAGAAAAATAAGAAACTCACTCACAGCCACAGGTTTTTATTTGCTAACATTTCAAAAACTTAAAACAATTCTTCCGCTTATGAAAGTGATATAAGACAAAACAATGTCCTTGTGTAACAAGACCCTATATCAGACCTAAATATTGCAATTACCATTTCATTCTTTATTTCAAAATTGTAACAAATGAGCATAATAATTAATCTAAAATACATTTGACAAATGTAAATTAGGCAAACCAAAGCAACCCATGTGGTGGGTCTAACAATTAAAACCCTGCATACTCGTTCGTGAAGATGTCACTACTATATTCCCTTATTAACATTCACATGGTCATGTAGCGACTGTTTGTTTTAGTATTACCAACAAAACAAACAAACCTATCTTCTCTGTTGGTCTATGCTGAAATGGAACTCTCAAGTCCAATATACTATTTACACCTAATAACAAACAAACTAAAGTCATAATTTCACTTAACAGCTTTGTTTGGTTGGTTGTTTTTTTAATGCAATTTCTCAAATAGCAATGTTCCAAATATATATCAATGGATGTATCTTAAAGAAACTAAGGAGACAGAATAATTTCTGACAGGTAGATAAAAAAAAGTAGATTTTTTTAAACAATTTTCTACTACATAACAGATTTTTCATAAAAGGAAAGAAAGAGTAGCATTTATAAAAAAGAAGACAAGGCTTTGTCAAGAGAGATCATCAGCCTAACAGCATGCACAATGGTTTTCTCTAAAATTAGTTTGCTCTAGTGTCAACAACTACTACTTTAAGATTTTACAAATGTTTCATCTTCCCAGAATTTACAAACTAGAAAATATTTTAAAGAAATTTTTACCACAGATTCAAATATTTGTGTTAGAAAATAATTACCTATTGAACACACAAATCCCAAGTACAATAGCCTTGATAAAGATCACTTTTTAGTACTTTACACTCTCGAGTTGTTATTTCAGTGTTCTGAGAATCGGGGACCCAGCTAAGGTATTATAATCTAGTACGGCTAATAAAAGCTGATATGAGGGGGAAAATAATTAAGCAGGGAAAAGAGAGAAATCATATAAGAAAAAAAAAACTTGGCAAATAGCCAATAGCATATTTCAGAGGGGGCTGTTCAATCAACCATTAAAAGATTCAGAGCAACTGTGAGAAAAGAATACCTTAGAAAGACTACTGAACATGAAGATTAAATTATTAGGAGAATTTCTACATCAAATAGGTTCAAAACTTCCCCAGAAATTAATGTGCTACAGAAACACTGTGGAGTACACGTGACCGATGGGAAAAGTTTCTGCCAGCACATTACCTGCCAATATTGTCGTCTCTCAACTTTGGAAAGGAACACAAAAACTGGTCAAACATATGGAATAATGTGCTGCAGACAGGGCTGTGTGACCATAAGAAATCCATAGGATATTTACAGAAAAGAAGGTGAAGATGCCAATGTGAAAATCAGAGAATAATAAAAGAGCAGTACCATAACATCACAGGACACACAATGTAATGCCTAACAGTCACTGTTTATATTGGAATTCCAATCCACAACTGACAATAACCCTAAACACAATATATTAAATAGCAACCTACCTACGGGGAAGGAAGTGGTTTAAAGTGATAATATTCAACAGTCTTGATATTAACCCAACAAAACATTTATGGCAATGTATTAAGACCAAAGTTGTTAAACAACATTTCAAAACTTTGCAACGTTGTGAAAAAAACAAAATGGAGAAAAATCCCCAGAGAAATAACCCCTGCAATTGCTAGAGAAGGTTCAACCAAATAGCGAATAGATCTGAAATGTCTTAATTTCCAATGTGTTTAAAACAGAACACATACATCTACTACTTCAGCTAATGTGCTTTATTTCATTCCAAAGTCACAATTAGAAAATATTAACAAACCTGTTTGACTCGCTTCTTCCTGATACTGTATCTCTTTAAATGTGTGTTAATAGAAAGCTCCTTACAACTTGGCTACTTCTAAAGTGAAACCTTTTATAATCTTTTTAATATATTTACAAGTTCTTTATGCTAACCTTTTAACAACCCTTGCTTACTAACCACTTTATTTGTCTTTCAAGGATTTAACAAACTTCTATTTTAGTATACTTAAAAATTTCCAGAATTTAAACAACATGACCTGCACCAAAGTGTTATGCTTGTCACAACTCTTGGATAAAAAAAACTAATTCTCTCTCAATGACAAGGTTGGGTTTGAATGCATAATCATCAAGTAGTTGAATTTTGTTATCAATCAGAATGGCACCTCAAAAAAGTCAATTTGAGATCACCAGCTGTATAATACAGTTTAATACCTGGAGGGCTTTTTTTTTTTTTGTCTGACAGATGATCAGGAAAGCTTAAATATCAACCCTTACAGAAGGCAGAGCTCTATGAAAGCACAGATTCAGATATGCCAGTCGACATCTCTGGTGAAAATGCTAGTGTTTAGTAATCAAAAGGTGGTCTTGGCAAAGGGGTACCCTGCAAGGCAACCAGTTTAAAAGCCAAGTCACCTAATAATGTTAGAAATAGCACAAAGTTTGATCTCAACACAAGATCTGATAGAAAAGTCTAGGTACTGCCTACACCACAAGGATGGTCAAAATCACATTTGTTTGTGTGGTAAACATAAGATTCAGCATGTTATTGTGACAGGCCTTGCTTGGTCAAACCTAAACTACACCTCCTGTATGTTAAAGCAAAGCCACATAAAGCTAGAAATATCATAACTTTCAAACAGCAGCATCAACTGATCTATTTCCTATAAAACATCTAATAGATTAATTGGACATACATCTGCAAGTTCTTTTGATGGAATGGAAAAAAATTCCCCAAGACATGTGCTGTGATTCATCTCTATTAAATCACCTCCAGATTGTGACAAGGATTAAGATAGATAGAGATTTATGACAAGCCAATGCTACAAAAGCATACAATTTCTATTTATTTAATGAAAAGATACCACACAAGAACATCCATGTTTAATCAAGTAACAATCCAGCAGAAAGAAACAGAAATAATCCCAAAATTCAAGCAGCACATCATTTTAAAGAACAAATTTTTAAAAGAGAAAAGGAAAGATCTGTAATTTAGCCCAAAAAGAAATAAATAATACTAAAATTTTACCTAATTTCTATCAATACCATAAGGATTTGGAAGTTCTGATTGACTAGGCCACATGTTCGGTTCAGTTTTCTAAATAATAAAGCATTGTTGTTGCTTTTCTTTGTTTTCCAATGCTACTATGTGGTTGATTGATAAAAGGGTCAAATGCTAAGTTGAGTGTTGTCTAATAATAAAATAATCATCTACTGTTACATTCTAACTGGGTTCTTTACATAAGTTTCAAGTTCATTTTGCTGTATTTGTTTATTTTACAAAAGTTGCTTTATGGTTGGTTATATATCAAAATTAAAACTGCTTTTAATAAAATAGTGTTAGCTTTCAATTGACCTCCCTCCCTCGATATCTAACTTACCTTCAGCATCTAACATCCGAGGAATATCCAGATACTTTTCCGCCACATCGAAGGCAGTGTTCAGGTTCTCCAAAGGATTTTCCTAAAACAAAAATGTCCTTATATAAGAAGCTAACAAAAAATGGATACAAAGACAAACTTCAAAGTATGCAAAAGCCAATACAATTAATTTGCAAGCTTCAAATATAACCACAAAATCCTGCCACTATCAAATCACCCCAGCTTATAATCAATCAAGATATGGAGAGACATGCTTAGAAAAAAAACCTGAAATACCTAAATGTTGTGATGGTTTTAATCATTCGTTATTAGTCACCTGACAAAATGATGATAGGAAAGGAACTGCTTGTTAACTACAGAATGGTTTCAACTAGAACTGCTGCCAAATAATGCCTTCAAAATTACCCACTAAATCACTGCTATCTAATTAACTAGCATTGGGCAGGCTAATTCTTTTCTTTCTTCCTTCTACAAAGCAATTCATTTTTTTGTATTTTTTTAAAATTCCAAAAGCACTGGCTAAAATAATACTACAGGGAACCCAGAAGGTCATTAAGTTATGTTAATGATAGATATATACATAAAAATCAAAACACAAACTCTCAAAACTACATGAAGAGATGACATATGACCGTGCGTTCATGCTTCCAAGCAAATGAGCATAGCATTTAAGAAAATATATAAGCAACATGCAGCAAAAATGTGACTAAACAGTCAATAAACTAGAAAAGGAGAGAGAGAGAGAAAATGAAAGGAAAACAAAAAACTATACCTGGTCAAAAGTAACAAATACAGTAGAAGCTAAAAGTTCAGCTTTTTCAACAGGATGGATATACATATATATATCAACATAATCTGTTTGTCCATTCTAAATTTAGTTGACAGTAAAGTACAGCAGACTAATTACAACCAAAATCATTGTCTTTGAATATACAACAAACACTCATCATTTTCCAGTTGAGATAAATCACTTTTGCCCTTCTGTGGTTACTGACAATCTCCCCAACCTAAACTTATGCAGTGGCTTAATGTAGCCAAAAAGAATTCACTTTAATTACCAGCACAGCGTGATAAGTATTTATCCTCTACCACTTTCTTTATTTTTTCTATCTGGTTGCTGAACTCTACCATTGTAAGCTAGAGTATTAGTGTCGGTTGTCATGATCGCTGTACACCGAGAGTTGTAGGTTCATTTCACGAGTAAATTTTCCTCCCACCCACTACCTTTTGAGGGCGGTCTAATGAAACATAAAAACAGGTCTTAGAAGTAAAAAAAAAAAAAATTTGCAAGACAAGTTTTAAAAAGAGTATTGAGTGCTTGTCCTCCCATCCTCTTCAAAAAACACTAGAGAAAAATAGAGCATTTTGGTGGTATCAAGAAGATATGAAAAGCGGGTTAAATGTTGTTGGCTTTAAACAATTAAGCTTTCGTAACAATCTCAGGTAATATTAAATGGAAATGATTTAACTAAGGATTTATTAAGGCTTTTGGCATCATGTCAGTCAGAACTAAAAATAAATTAGATTGCATTTCTAAAATTGAGTGTACGCTCTTAACATTATTTCTAGATTGCTCAGAGACTGCCATATGCTTGTGTGAAGATACTGGTAACTAACAAACTTTTTTTTAAAGGAGACAGAGACAAGGTAGCTACGGTAGAAACTGTTTGATGAAGCATGACACTGTTTCATCACACAGTACAGGCAACCCAGGCCAGCGCAAACACTGCTCACCATACTAAACTTATCCACTAAAGATTTCAAAATGTCAAAAATATTTTACCAATTTAAAACTATTGTCAGTTACTTTGACCAGGCTGTTTTTCTTAGTATTACAGAAAATACCTCATTCAATAAGATCTTTGAAACATTCAACACAACTTAGAATAATGGAAATTAATTGAACAAACTAAAAAAACCTGCTTTAAAATTGTTCATGCACAATGAGTTGGTTTCCAAAAGACAGACATTCTCATTCAGGTTATATACAGAAATGGTAGAAGTTTGTAGCAAACTTGAAAATGATGCAGTAGATTGATTGGTTTGCTTTACCTCTTAACATAATCCTTCACCAATTCCAGTGTCCGACACACAAGACTCCACTTAAGATTTCAATGAAAAGTTCAAATTAGAAAAATAAGTCATTAAATCACTGAGAGTCAAACACTGGATATATCTTAACTGTCTTTCAATAAGCACTGATTTCTTTACACTCTTCTTTATGGCATCATTTCGTTGCTGTTGTATTTTTGTTCCCTTCAGCACAGTTACTCACCTTGGATAATTTGTGGTAATCAATTAACTCTGGTCGGTGTCTATGTATCAATGCACAGAAGGCCAAACCATCTTTAAAGCTGCGAAAGACAAAGGAGTATAAAATACATGCATACACATAACAATAAGGGGAGTTAGTGGCATTCCTGGGTACAGAGAGAAGACAGTAGGTGAGCCAGTGAAGTCTTTGTTTACCCTGGTCAGCTTGTAATAGTCAAGCAGCTCTGGACGGTGCCGATGGATCAAGGCACAGAAGGCCAAGCCATCTTTCCAACTGGAAAAGGTGTAAAGACATTTGATTATGCAAACACACAAACAATGAATACACAAAATCAACAAGAATACTTTAGCAGTAAACAGAACTCTGACATCTAAATAATAGAACATCCACTTCCAACCCCAAAAAATGAACCAAAATGTGTGTATGCACTTGTGTAGATTGGAGAGTATGTAAGCTAGAGGTGAGAGAGAAATAGTACTTTATTAATAGTGATAGAAGTCTAATCTTTGATTGGTAGAATCAGATTTGTAAGAAAGATCCCATAATTCTGAAATTAGAATCAGTACAGATCTGGCAAAAATCCTGATGTCACCCATTTTAAAATGCCACTTAATTCCAAATGATTAAGTATCCTCAAGACCAGAAAAAAAAAATGGTGAGTCAGATCATAAAATTTCACATTTAAGTTATGTTTTTGTTTACCAACATTTTTTATTTTTATTTTTTTGTATGTTAAATATAATATGTATCAGCATCACCGTTAACAAGCACGACAGAAAGGGGCTCAAGTTCAAGCCCCACTCGAAAATGGCCATTCTAGCAAGCTTTATTATATTTTGTTGATAAACGTCAGATTGACAAGTTTGAATTTTAAAACTAAACATTTAAGAGAAGACCTTAAAAATAAATAGGGGATCTGGTGCATGGCCAGTATGGCCATTTCTGCTTCCCCTGGGGGAACCCTGATGGCCCTCTGCCTCTATGTAACCTAAAAATCTGCACACCTTCAAAATTAGCGTTTAACATTATTTTATGAAAAAATATAAGACCAATTTTTTTTTAGCATTTCAAATGAATTACATTCTTTTTAGACAAGTTTAAAACTACACTGGTACCACTGTTATCAAGCGAAATAAGGCAGGCAATTTTCCTTTTTGAGGCCCTCTGGATCTTACCAAACAAACAAATCAAAACTCCAATGACATACCTGTCTATAATTTGTACTTACAAATTTGCATTATTACACAATGTATTACTACTAGAAAATCAGTCTTTTTAAAGGGGTTTTTCTTAGCGTTAAATTTAAAATATACATAAATCCATTTTTTGACGTAGAATGGATATCTCAATCCAAAACAAGACGACTATTTAAGTATATTTTGCTACTTCTCTCCGATTTATATTTCACATTTTTAAAAGGGATGTATTCACAGTTTATTAAAGCATCCAGAAAATAAATAAAAACAAACATTCTCTGCAACACATTCTAATTTGAAATTTCTTTTTAACAACAGAATTGATCTTTCTTAAAAACAGTCAAGTTTAAAAAAAGAACATTTCACGCTACTATGCTGTTAGAACCATTCTGATCCTGCATTTTTTCAAAGATCTGTTCCTTCACTTTCCTCAGATAGCACACTAAAAATAACCAGTTTTTCGCTACAAATTCAATGTTTAGGAGAAATTCTTTAATTATTAAGGACACTGTGTGCATCTAGAAACATCTTCCACAATCAGACCTGAATATTTAAATGTGAACAATAAGGTTTAAAAAACAAACAAATTTCTAGCTTTGTGATCCGATCATTAAAGAATTTCAAACACTAATGCCCAACAGGGATAAAACACTCAGATGAAATAGACAAGTGTGTGGACCTTTAAATATTTTCCATAATATCAGTCTTATAAAGTAAATTACTACTTTGAAAATTCTAATCATTGCACGTGTATTCAAACCTAAAATCATTCAGAAATGTGTACCAGCAGTAGTTCCAAGCTTATAGTTTTTAACAAAAATAGAAATTTAATCTTGTTCAAATGGTACATCTGTGCACATAGACAGATATTTTCTGGAAAACAGATTTAACCAGCAGCAGTGAGTGAGAGTGCAGTTACCACTTAAGATCTTTTAAGATGTTCCTTCTAAGATTTATCAGTTAAATTAAGTTTTTCTGCCAACTTCACCAAAAATTACTTTCACTGAATCTTATTACCAATGGCTGATAACTGAGAACTAAAAAAAAAAAAAATTTTAAAAAGACAAAAACAACAAATATGCTAACCTGAGATGAAAGTTTTGCACATTGACATTTTTGTATGGAGCTGTCTTCCTCTGGCACCATAATAACAACCCTTCCTTGGCAGACATTTCTGGAAAAACAAATGACATTCTTCTCATTAACAGATGGATAGTATTAATCCACTCAAGAAACTGTACATAAGATATATCAGTGAGCCTACTACTAGAATTCTGAATTTCACTTTAAGCAGCAATTTTTGAAAGCTTGAAAATTTGTTATCTAGTACCTTTAGATTTATTTCATAACCCTAGATGAGTGGTCATTCAATAATGCATCCCCAGATCTTCCAACTATACTTTTCTGCTGTCAGACACTTACCTTCTACTGTGATATCTTGAATGGCAAATCGTAAGATGATGGTCCAAATCATACCAAGTGTCATTTTAACATTTCCATCTACTATCTCTGTTGAATAAAAAATAAGAAAACTTACATAGTTTGCTACAATTTAATTTAAAATCAATTCCGTATGAAACAAAAATAATAAAACTTGTTAAGAGATTTCAGAGATTAATTATTTTATTTGGTTGTCTATTAAATAGTGACAAAATGCAATTCAAACACCTCACTTCATTAAAGTAGTAAGTACAGACAGTCGTCGACTTACGACTGCGCATTTGGCAGTGTTGCCCACCCCAAGCCAGCTGGGCATACAATAGTTTCTGCGCCATGGTTGGCAATGCTCATCTTCCCATGCTTAGTCGTTCACCAGCATCGGTTTCGTCTACATTTATTTACATTTCAATACCCTCTAAGCCCTCTACGATGTCAATCAAGAGGAAAATGCCTTCGTCTATGCCTATAGATATACTGGTCCGACTTATGTCCAATTCGACTTATGACTAGTTGGTCAGAATGGAATGCGGTCGTAAGTCGACGACTGTCTGTACAATTGCACTCTATTGGTACATTTTACAATAGAAAGATAGGTGTCTAAATCTTGAATACCAAATTCAACACCTAACCAATAACTTTCTCTTGCTCATATTACAAAGCCTATTCTACCTATAGTTTTGTTTCAGTTATTACTATTTTTGCATCCCTGCCTTATCGTATAACTCGGTGTTCTATGGTTAAAAAAAAAACTCTCAAGCATCTAATATTATACACTCATAATGGAAGAAATTAAAAAGAGAAGAGCTACTCCAATCCATTTACATGAGTATTCTTTCCTCAATAATAATAAAACACCAACCACAATCATTTACATTATGATTCATCTGAAAACAGCTTTTATCATAGGCCATGAAGACAAACTGACTGATCATGGTATCAGCTGGATATTACATCTTTTGTGACATAGTATTGTCATCAATATTCTCCTGCTTAATTTGTATAAAAGTAATCTCTCATACGTCTAACAAAGGGAGTTCCAGTTGAACATCAGTATAACTTCTAAAAATAAATATAACATTTCAAAACATTTAGCAGTGGGTGCTGACTTAAAATTTTTAATAATCAGACTTTATTATTTGCAATTTTCCATTCATAATGCTATGGCCTTTTCTGCTCCAGGTTTAAGTTTAAAAAGAAACAATTTGAATTTTAAATAATTTATTTCACAAGTATCCAGCCTCTCATGATCTCTGCAGGTGTTTAATCTTTCTATCTGAAAAGCCAACAAACACTAGAAAAGGTAACCAACCACTGCTTTAAATTTTTTAAAAACTTTTAAGAGAAAAAAAGTTCCCAATCTTTGGGGACCCCCTAACTTGAATAAAACTCTATAGTAGTAATGCTGGAAACGGTTAACATTTGTAGTGACTGCTAAAAATACAGTCTCAAGAAATCTGTTCTTCATTTTTGATTATAAAGGTGTGACAAAATAGTGCTAAATACTTAGGTCCCTCTGTATTTTTCTTGTTTTGAAATTACAAAGTTAAGCCAGCCTTTATTTCAGATACAAAATGAAAGGAACATCAGACTCTATATTCTTTATAGCTAAGCAATATTCTAGAAGAAAACAGTCGCTAACAAGACTGCTAGTAGGCTGTTGGAACTTTTCAGTCTATATACACTCACATTATAATTTACCGTTAGCATTCTTAGTTTTACTTATGAGCTATTCCCTAATGACTTATGCTCCTAGAATTTTTCTTCTAAGTAGCTCCTCTCTTTTTTGACCAGTAGAAAAATAAAAAGTTTGCAAGAAATCTCTATTTAAGAAATCTCAGAACAACAATGGGAAATTAAAATAATGGAAACGTGCAGAACTTTGGAATAGGATGTAAAATTATTCCAGCAACATATCAAACCTTTTAGAAATACAGCAGGAAGAACATTAGTAAGACAAACAGGAAGTTTCATGTTCAGGCCTATGAAGCATTTACTTGTTTATTTTCATCTTTATTTTCTTTAATTAAGCTCCTAAAATACACCTTTTATAACCAATATGGAAAAAAAGCAACAATCTCTCATAAAATCTAAATAATTCTAAAATTTGTTCACTTTCTTTTTCTTAATTAAAACTAAACTAGGCAATCTATGAGGAAAAAAACTGCTATATCCTCACCTACTATAGTAGCAGTATTAGTGGCGTAATTAAAGCTAACGCCATTAATTTTGGTCAAGCTAAAATCAGAGTTCACACACTATTCTTACACTAAGTAATCTTACCTACACTTTTTGGGGGGAGGAAGATACAAAAACAGACTTTCTAAACCTTCATGGCAACAAGACATTAACTTTTTCATTAATTAATAAAAAAAACATACATCTGAGAGTCTCAAAGATCCTAACAAGGATTACATCTTTTTTCCCAACCCTGCTGTTCCACTTTAATTTTAAAAAAGGGTAATTCATTTGCAACAAACAATCATTGCAGAAGTAGCTGTTTCAAGAGACCAGAAAGACAAACCAAACTTTTAGCCAGAAATATACTCTTGAAATCACACAATTTTATAACACAGCAAACATTTGAAGACAATGTTTAGCTACTAAAGCTCATCAGATTTGCATTATTTTTAAAATTCTCCCTGTTATTTTAGTTGTTTACTTAAATTTTAAATGTTTTGTTTAGTTCTGAAGTTTGCTGCTGTTTTTTTTTGTAATGATTTTAGATCATTAGGAATACTGCCATTGCCTTCTGCAATTCACAAGCTACTGAAAAAGTGTTTACACTAGCAGTAGTAGTATAAATATACTTTTAATACAATCATATAAGTTTATTTAAGGGAGGAATCTGATGAATAGGTCTTGAGAAGATTCCATAATGCAAATTATATGTGTCTCAGAGTTACTTCACTGTCTCATGACAACTATGGCTACAATTTAAAAAAACTGTGGAAATGTGAATTAACTGAAATTTGGTTACATCAATAAAGACTCTTCTTGAAAGGTTCACCACCAAAACTATATTGCTATCCCAATCACCAACAAAAATTCCTAATTTATATATTTTATTATATTTTTCCACAGAATTAAACAGCTTTTAACAAGCAGACTTCTATTTGCATGATAACATGAGCCACGGTGATAATTATGGTGCTATGTCCAAAAGCAGTAATTTTAACATGAAAAAACCCATAAATACACACTTACAGTTTATTATTAGCCTCTAGAAATGCAAGAAAGGTGAAAAAAAAAACTTCTCACTGAACAGAGTTATTTTAATTCTCCGAGAAGCAAACCTACAACCCAAGTGCAAAAACCTTTCCATAAATACATTCAGTTTAAAAAAATCATCATCAGCAAAGCCTTCTAGATAGTTTGAAAATAGAGAATAAAATTTGATTAAATTTGATGAAGCAGCTCTTATAATATACAAGCATCTGAATAGTGTGGATGTTCACTAAACAAAGATACTGACAAAAACATAACATCTGATCCTCAGAATTCAGGAAAATACTGATCTTCTAAAGAAATACAAAGAGACCCAAAAACAGAAGAAATCTACAACCCCAGTTCTCGTTGGAAATACCAATAATCTCTGAACCAGGCTGAACATTTTATCTTATTTAAAAGAACTACATGAAAACCAAAGCAGAAGTTAAAAAAAATTATCACAATTTATTCGAAAACATATTTACAAGTAAAAGAATAATTCTCACACTGAACAAGTTTGTTTATATAGGAATCTCAGTAAACAAAGGCCCCTGACTAAATAAACTACTGCACAAGTCTATTCAGAATAAAACAAACATTCCCCCAGTCTGGCTTAGCAGCTTTCATATTTCTTTTTAATTCTTTTAATTAAAATATAATTTTTTTTTAAAAAATTAGAATATTAATGATATTAAAAGAATTTAAGATGTATAATTCATATTTGTATTTCACCTACAGCAGTCATTAAACAAAACCTTTTAATTAGCCAAGTTAGTCAGAAAAATTGCCAATTTTTCTGCCAATACAACCACCTTTTTTTGCTTTTTCATATAAAAGTAGCAATATCTTGTTAACAGCTAAGCAGAAACTCAATATTAATAGTAAACAGGTAAACAAAAACCATTGTCAGATATCCGTAACAAACCACTTCATGCCGTGGATAGAGAACGCATAAATGGTTACCACTATACTTGAGTGAGATGTAAAATCCAAGTTGTTTTGCTGGACAAAAATGGAAAAAAAAACTGCTAATATAAGGCAGCCCTTAAAGAGCTCTGTAACCACCTTGCTCATGAGAGTAATAATGGCAACAAAAAATATAATCAACTTTGACAAAGCAGCCAAACAAAATCTGAACAGAAGAATAACAGCAAAGCTAGAGATCAACTACTGTATGATAGTAGATGCACACAAAACTGAGTATGCCAGCCAGATATGTTGGAGAGTTCTAACAATAATACATCATCCTAACAGTCAACATTTAGTTAGTTTAATTGGTACTAATTATGCTGTGGACAGAAATGAAAGTATATTCTAGTTAGAATACATCTTGTACTACCCACCCATCTAATACCTTAACAAAAAATCTATTCCTAAGATTTTAATGAGTAAACAAAAATATTCATGGTTGATACTAAAATTTTTATTTGCACTACCAAGAATTAAAGCATCTGATCTTATTTAATACGATATCTGTATAATTCTTAAATTGACAAAAGATAACTCGTGTTAAAATGAATACCCCACTGAACCGAATTTTAAGAAAATCTTTTCCCTCTCGTGCATATAAACAATGGAAGACAAGATGTTAACTTCAGATAATTATTTAGCATAACGAATTTTCTTTTTTCCATTATTTTGCAACAGTAATACACATACACTACAGACAAATGTGATCTAGAAGAATTGCCAACAACAAAATAAAGCTACTTAATACAACTTCATATAAGCCGTCAGTCTTATTCAGTGGAAGGAGATACCTTCAGATCAAACTAACATAAACATAAATGAACAACTAAAGGAGGAAGCCCAAGTTTTGTCAGGTGTCACCCACCCACCCTAAATGCCAGGCTAACAAATAAATACAAAATTCTATCATGTTTGCCTACTAATTATCCAGAACAACAAGGAACTCACTGGGTCAATGCCAGAGCTGTTTATTGTTATAGTTAAATATTTCAATAACTATAGCCTATCATCTATAATAAATTACATAATTCAAAACCTCCATCATAAAAAATAGGAACATAGGGAAACCATGTGAGGAATTCTTGACATTCACAAATGAAAACTCTTTTCTTCTAAACCAGTTTCAGCAAATGTTTATAAGATTTAGTGTTTTTTTCACTCCTACCAAACAGCATAGAGATCTAGTTCTCATTTTCTCACCATCATTATGGAATATCTAAGCATGACCAATTTTACTCTAAGAAACTTTAAAAAATGTACACGTACATTTTTCAAAAATTGATTTCATGATCATATGAACAAGTTTGAAAGTACCTGGCTTCTTTCTCTTGGCTTGGCATCATGCTACAGGATGAAAAATAATTTAGTTAAAGAGGTAAGAAGATACCAAGTCTTATATGTAAGGACCCAGGAGAAGAAATGGCCATCAATATTCTTAAATTGATTAATGTTTTCACAATTAACTACACTTTCCCATAATTTATTCTATTCATTAACAATTACACAATATTTTCTGATATCTAACTGAACTGAAATCTTAGCTAATTTTCAGTGATCCTAGTATAGTAAATGTTAGCACTAAAAATAAATTTGTCCTAATTATTCTGAAAGCAAATTAGGTTTCCTCTTTTAAAAAAAGACTTAGAATCTATAGATGCTTTTCTGTCCAATGCAATACGCATGAATTCATTTTTCTTAAGTAAAACAACAGCACTAAGCACAGTTCATTAAAGTCACTTTATCACTTTGTTTTTATAGACATGCAATGATTTTATATTTTAATGAGAATAACAAGTATGTAGCGCATAATGACACATCATATTTAGCAATAAGTATCATTCAGAAAGATCACAGATTTGCGTAAATGGTGAGAAAGGAAAGCTGAACCAACGATAGCAACTAGGTTGACAGGGGGAAGTTGCGTTTCTTTACTAAAACAAACAAATGTTGCACTCTGTCCTAGAATTGTTAAGAGGACTTCTCTCTCTTCCTCCCCAATAGTATGCAAACAAAAAACAGAGCACATTAATTTAAAAAGTCATATTCTGAAGATGACACCAAGTCAAACAACAATCATGAAAGATCTAGCTACAAAAATTGTTATCTAATGCAATAATACCCTAGTAACAAATCTTTGCTGATCCTTTGCATGCAGGTACACACTAACGAAACCCAATGCCAGCCAGTAAAGCATATCCATGTTATGCATTTGCTATTGAAATCACAAATAAAAATGTTTTCCACATTAATGTTGGTGTTAATGAAAAAAGAATAATTTTTTTTTAAAATTCTTGTGGTAGGTCTAATATTTATACTTGTCCAAGCTTTATTAAGTTGTTATCTGTTATACACCAAAGTACATCATATGACAGTTCAAAGTTTTGAAAATTGATATTACAATAATGCAACACAGCAACAGACCCAACTCACCTACCTTCAGCACCAATGGAAACTAACTTTACTCCCTTGCCGGCTATGTAATCCAAGGCTTTATTGACATTAGCTATTTTATGGAATCTCATTTTACCCCGGTCAGGTTTGGGAAGTTGTTCCCCAGAAATAACTTCTAAAAGAAGCATTAATTTCAGTCCATTTCGAAAATCTTCCTCTATGTCTTCTATCTGTGTTCCTGCTTTTCGAAGATGGGAGTTGCACCATGCTGTAAACGTCTAGAAAAAAAAAAATATTTGTTAATGCAATTTACGTTTAAAATAAAATGTTTTACAAAACAAGTTCTTGACAAAATCAATCTTGATGTAAATATAAAACCTCCAAACTGCTCTTTCTCACAGAAAATAACTATATACAAGTTGGACAGTGCCTAGTACAAGAATTTAAATAAAATATACATTACTTTCAAAAAAACAAACTATTACATTAGGTTTATGCTTGCTCATTCAAATACTGCTATGATTTAACTTAATAACAGGTAGTAGCAAGTAATCCATTCTAATAATTTAACCCTCTGAATGTGCTAATCAACTACAGTTGATGAAATCTTTTAATGACCTTGAATAAAAATTTGTTGTTAAAGGGTTAAAAAATTTGTTCTCTCTCTCTCTCTCTCTCCAAGTAAGATAGAACAGAAAAATGTCAAGTCATAATAAATAAAAACAAAAGTACCTTAAAGGTATCAGTGATGTCAGATAATAAAATTAATGTCAAGGCATTTTTAAAAAAGAACAAAAATGTGAAAACTGTTTATTTGTGGTTGCAATAAAACAATTATTAACAAGCTCTGTAAAT
Organism: Nautilus pompilius; assembly: GCA_018389105.1. Classification (NCBI taxonomy): domain Eukaryota; kingdom Metazoa; phylum Mollusca; class Cephalopoda; order Nautilida; family Nautilidae; genus Nautilus; species Nautilus pompilius. Next base: position 510,538 of record JACATO010000321.1, read on the forward strand.
CTGCTTTACTTTTTTTTTTCCATTTAATTTTTCAGTTTGTTTTTTTTTTTGTAAATAAAGACACAGGATTATGCTTTTTTTAGATATGGTGCACAGCAAGAAAAATACACTTCATAAAAAGTTCTCCATATCTATGCACAGAGCATCTAGTACCAAAGCAATACTGAATGACTTGATAAATGGAGCATCATTAATCAACATATGTATCTGTATTCTAAGCCACTCAATTTTTTTTTTTGTTTTTGTACCATTCTTAAAATTATTTGCTGTGAATTTCATCACGAACGGCAATCATTAAACCCTTACTATTTTAATGTTGCCAAGTTCCATCGCTGCATATTTGTTATTGCACAGTATGATATATATGTTGACCACATGGACTCTGCTAGCATCTGAGCTAGGCCATGTAAGTCTTACTGGACTGGGGCTGCAACAGGACCACCTCTTAAACTGTCACTAATCCTGTTTAGCCTCTGTCCCCACGGCCATTGGAAGGTGAAATTATAACCTGATCAGAGACCAACAGCCACTACCACTTTCTGTCACCCATTGGAATCCATTTGTTAGTCTCCACAAAAGATGCCTCATAAATGCACACTTCAAAAGAGCACATCATCATAAGTGCATAATCATACAACAAGAGCACACCTATTTAGCAGCAGCAACTGTTTAAAATATCTAGCAAAATATATTGCCAGAAATAGCAACAGGTAAGATGCCTGATATAAAATTTTAGCATCACTTTGTTCTGAACAGCTGTGCACCATCTGATGCATGCTACTTGCATGCTCACTCCTGATATAGAGACCTAGCATGTGCCCAAGGTGTTCCTGGAAAATGACATCTGCTTTAATTAAAACGAATAGATTGAGAATGGTTTCAATAGAGAGAAACTGGCTTTCCACCCATCACACTGGCTAAAAAATTAACATTTCAGTCAGGTACAAAGTACTTGAATTATAAAGTCATTAATGTCAATGATCATAATACTTCTACCTGTAATCCAGAAATTGTTTAAAAAGACTGAAATTCAAGCAAACCAGAAATAACGAGCAAATTTTGAAGACAAATGGTGCAGATTATCTGAAGCAGAAGTGCCTGTTTTGAAAACATTTAAGCACCACATGGCTATACACCAAGCGTAAAATGTCTACAGTCTGCTTTCCTAAAATTGCAAATAAATTATTTCACCAACCCTGAACTTTTGTGTCTCTCAGACAGTCTACTGGCATTGAAAACAGTGTGGGTCATCAGCAACATTCAAGCCAGTAGCCATCTTGTACAACTACTGTTTACCATCCAGGTTGGAAAATGTGAACTAGTGCCTTTTTTGTTGTTTTCTTTAATGCCAAACATAAACATAAAAAAAGATATATATTTTTTAGAAATTGTAGTTTAATTCTTCTCAGTTGTTTTGATGGCAGGAATGACTAACTAAATGGACATTATTAAATTGATATCCTTCAGATAGTAAAGCAACTAAATTGGTGAATATTTTCTTAAGAAAGTATGTTCAGTAATAAAAAATAAGAAACAGTTTTATGAATTTTAAAAGAAATTGTGCTCACTTGGATATTTAAGATGTTTGAAAATAATGCTCTCGATCCTTACATCTATAAGCTGATAAAGAATAAAGACCAAGACCTGTATTTCATGACATCATCAATAACACTGATCTCATTTTGAATCCTGAAGTGTTTCTCATGGATTTCAAAACAGGAAAAGCTGCATCCATAATGCAACAAATTTCCAATAGCTACCACTCCAAGTTATTACTTTCACTTTTTCCAGGCTTGTTAGCATAAGTTAAAACATGACCATTTGGGGCCATGATTACATTACTGATGCAAATCTTCACAAAGTATTTTGAATGATCTTGGTTCTGTCATTTTTTGGTGCCAAAACAAATAGCTACAGTGCTAGATGATATCATGGATTGCCTACTGGATATCCAACAGAAAAATTGCCCCTTTCATTTTATATTTTCACAATTACTGGAGGCAAAGGGAAAGAATGGAAATGACATTGATGCAAGGGTACACACAACAAACAAAACCAAGTTTAGAAAAGAATTCACCTGAAGACAAATGTCTATGGTTTCATCCAGGCTCTGGCCAAGGAACAGAAGGTAGCCAACCCGAATCGACATTTTTGCCAAGCATGCATGCTGGCTGATCAACAAGAGCATTGCCCAATCAGTAGAAGACTTTGACAATGGTTAAATAAATATCTCTGATTGTTTCTGAACCAATTAAACTGTCATTATTGACTGTATTCCTCATGTTCATTGCCTTGACTACTCTGCCATCCCATCGCTTTCTTTAAATCCTTTTCTCAGTTTCATGTTTGATCCAATTTGATCTCATCATTCCACATCTCTGTTTACTTATAGTTACTGTTTTGTTTAATTGTTTGTTTGCTTCAAGTCTTTGTGTGGTTAAATTTTCTTTCTAAACTTCTTTGAAATATATAAAGATTATTATTATTGCCTAAATTAAGAATTCTTACAGTGTGTGCTTATGATCCCCACCATAGCAGATTTATAGCTCCTAAGACAATAAGGTAGGGCCTATGTCACACCTTTAGTTGTATGAAATCCAGTCAATTCTTGCTATTCATCTGACCTAGCTCTAACTAGAGACAGCTGATCCAAAGGGTTAAAAACAAAATTTGCAGTCCTAATAAACTAACTCAATCTAATTAGCAGAAATGAGAAAAGGCGAGGTCAAAAGATGGTGGAATGCAACTTTGAAGAAACTGAAGGCAGTGAAAGCTGCTGCATTCATTCCAGGACAAAATGGCATATTACTGTACAATGAGGACAACCATCTCGTTGGCAATGCACATTCTTGTGGAGAGCTGCAGAGAGAATCATTAGATGAGTTTATCCAGCTGATGTAATCCCAAAGGGGCAACCAACCAACAACATAATTCAGCCCTAAGGTTGCAAAAAGGGATAGAAATACAGGGATGGTGCCAGACTCAAGCTTCTGTTAAGTGATTGACATGTCTTCAAATAGCATCAGCTGAAATGAATATCAAAGAGGACCTGAGAAAGTTGCTTGAGAGAGGGAGGTCAGAGTATCTCCAGGAGCCATACTTCTGTTCTGTAGCACTACAACTATTCAAGCCATCTATTGTAGAGGCAGACTGCAACCAAGCCATCACAAATGGCTCTGCTTAGAAGAATAATTATGATGACAATCAGGCTACAGACCTATTTACAAGAGTTATTCAACTTTTATGGTTCAAACTGATAAATTTTTTTAAAAATTTGTTTCTACCAAAAGCAACTGTCAACACTCCTGGATTTCTTAGAATAATGACATTCTTCCGAAATACTCATCATACTATCAGTATTAAGAGTTTGTTTCTAAAAGTTTTTAATGAATGTCAAACATCTTGAACTGAAAGCTGGATCTAATAAGCTATCAATGGCTTACAAATCAGAATAATTTACACTAATTACTAACAATTTTTAAAACTGCATTAACTACACGTTTAGTAATGCTGCTGCCAATGATTTTAAATGCTTGTGGTTCTGTGCTTTTCGGCAAGATGATCAAATCAATTAGTTTAAAAGCCAGAATTTATCCATACAGTCAACTGTGTAACAAACATTTTATTCCAGATATATCTTAATGAAATTTGTGGCATGAGCCAAACCTTTATTGAAAAGGGCACATAAAAGTGCATCAAATATGCATCTATTAAAACAAGCGAGCATGTTGGTCAATGATTTAGATAAACACTAACATCCCAACACCCATCCTAATCATTATCATCCTCTTTTTAAAAAAGTATATCATATTTTTTTAAAAAAAAAACAAAACAAAATATGCAGGCAGTAATGTTTTTGTCTAAAATAAATTTGTTAATGGTATCATTTAATAGCAAAATGGATTTGTATAAAAATTAAATCAAATTACCAGTTGATTACAGGAAAAACTAAAACCGCCACATTTCAAGACATTAATATTATAGTTGGTGTTATTACATAAATCAAATGTTAACATGGTGGAATTCATTCGAAAGTCATCAGCTATAGCAGCTACTTGAATTCTTTTACAAGAACATCAAGAGAAACTTGTTATTAACTTAGTCCACTGATCATTAAAGTAATGACAAAGCATCAGTGCCACTTTAATAATGCTGTTGTTGGCCGTAACACTGTTTCCAACTCATGGTTCTTGCTCAAGTATTTTTTCTATAGACAACCATCCTATTCTAAACACATGGAACTGAAGGTAGTTTATGAAGGATGAGTATCTTTTTTTATTCTCCCACAGCCTCTCAGAGACTGCATAGTGCTCAAATGCAGAATCTAGCCAGGTGAGTATGACCCTGATGTTGTCTTTATTGTGAGCACTCCATTAGTCCAGCAACAGTTATTATTCTATCAGCTAGTTCACCATGAAATAGGATGAAAGGGGGATGTGCATTTCATTATAGGGATTAACTGTTGTACCTGTAACTATTAAATAACATGGAAGATGTGACAATACTGATTTTAGAAAACAATGATAATGCTATAGCAAGGTTTAATTACAAATGTAGTTCAGCTAAATAACTCTGGTATTGTCCTGATATATGCAAATTAAAATAGCCCATAAATTTTCTTTTTTCCATTTTTACACAATATGTTTACAAGCTAATAAATTAATAAACAAACATGAAAAGGGGGCAATGATGCGATGCCAAGTAGAATTTGTTTGGCATGTCGTAGTCTCATATTTCAGCATCATGATGATCCGAAGTACACATTCAACCTATGCAAAGACTATTTATCCTGAGAAAAACAATATTGTCAAAGTTAAGATGTTCTCCACAGTCTCCTGATCTTGACCAATTTGAGCATTTATGGAAGGAAATACAACTTTCAGATCTTAGTAACCTTTGGAGATGCATTCAAGTCTTAGAAAGATATGACGAAATCAAAAAGACAAAATGCCTCTCAATGTGATCTGTTTTTTCAAATTTTGCCACCTATTACATAAAAATTATCGTTGTAATTAATATAAATTAAAAAGATCATTGATTGATCAAAGTTAATTAACAAAAGGGGGGTTAACGACCAACCAGTTCTTTTGAAATAAAGAGCATGACTGCTGAACACTGGAATAGAAATGATAAAAGTCTCATTTTCATAAGTCAGGAACAGTGGTTGATATTACTAGATACTGTCCGTCATTCCTATGAAGTACACCAAAACTTTTCCACAAAGGCAAAAGGAGCCAAGGTTTTATACAAAAAAAAAAAAGAAAAAGAGAGCTAAACTATATAATTCAAACATGCTCAAGAAATTTTTTGTTGAAATGATCGGCCTACATAGATCTTTTTTTAAAATTTTACTCAAGAGAAAAGTTTAGTTTTTAACTGATGTAAATTAATCCTGGTAATTAAAAGAAAATTAAGACTTTTTCTCTCTCTTTTTTTTTTTTTTAGTAGGAAAAAATTGTTTGTACGCTGGAGTAATGTAAACAAAGCAGTGTATGCATAGCTGTCTGAGGTGACAATTTTTCACATTCCAGAATATTTATTCTCTCCTCAAGATATTCTTTTGGAGGCATATTGTAACAATACAATCTATTTGTTCAAATTTTACTGCCCTACTTAAATAAAGATTATTCTGTGATTAATAAACTAACTTTGATCACTGCACAGTAACTGTAAATAAATCAGGGTTTGTAAACGTTGCTGTTATGGTATCAGGCCAGTCATTTGAAATGCTTCTAGTATTATTGCCTTATTATTGAAATGTTAATAATTTAAAAATCTATCTAATTATATTTTTTGTAGAGAATTAATTTCCTCTCATTTAACTTACCAAATAATCAGTTAAAGTATTTCTTTTACCAACCATATGTTGTCATAGACTACTAGCAGTGTTTTTTGAGAGTAGAGTGTTTATTTTTATGTCCTTTCATACATACACAATAGTTGTTTCTCATACAGTGTATTAATGTGACTGGTACATCTACAACTATGCAAGCATTCTTAAACTATACAAGTGCAGTTTACTGAAGACTATATTTGTGCCGATCCATTAGACTACTTTTGGTGCCTCAGTTAACCTCCTGACCAGTTCTGATTATATAACTTCATGACAAACAATCATTATTTACACAATTTTTCTATCAAACCAAGTCAATTTGCTAGACTGATTTTAAATTACCTACTTTAATGGTGAATAACAATCATTTTTTTTCCCTTTTCCATCATCATCATCATCATCATCTTGATAGCTATTCACAGGCTTAAAGTGATACAGACAAACATTTATCAGCAAGGTAAAAGTGTCTTGGAATCCAATAATCTTCAAGACAACTTTCATGGATCAATCATACTGTTTGGTTTATGATTTCTCTACAGTATTCCTGGGGTCCACAAAATCTTGTGGATTTTGCCTTTATTGCATTTTACCATATTTTAATTTTTTTTTCTCCTTAAAACTCTTCCTTGGCACTCATTCACATGCATCTATATACATGAGAGACCGTTAAAATAGTTATATGTATGTAGTTTGTCAACATTTTATAACTAATAAGTTTGATGATCTTTAATTTATTTTGAAATTTGTTTGGTGTATTTAGAGTCCAGTTATTGCAAGAACCAATCTATTTCTCTTATTATCATAGAAGTAACAAAACTTAAAGCATTTTTGAAAGCAGGAAAAAAAAAATATTATTCAGATTGAATGTAATACTTAATAACATACAGAGCAAACTGAATTGCTGCAAAACAGTTAAGACAATTAACAATTGTTTCACTCCATCATTAGATGGATTAATAATTATGGAGCATGTATATAAAGCTATAATAAAATAAAATAAACTTAAAGATCTCTAGAGACAAGAAATTATTTTGAATTAAATAAGGAATAAATAATTCATACTGTATAACAATGGATGTTTGTCCCTCTAGTAAATAATGAGCCAAAAGTTCACTGCCAGTCATCTGCCATAATAAAACCATTGGAGATCACATGAATATGTATTTTCCAATTGGCTAATGCTGTCATTTCATTGTGATCTTAGCTCTACCTACCAGTACACTTTAAAATTTTGCCAAAGTTACATCTGGACTCCAAGTAAGCTAGTAGTATCTGAGTACTGGAAAATTCCATCAAGGTATCAAAACACCCAAGTAACAACTAAAAGCTAAGACATATGATTGTCCTATCCAACACAATATACCAAATGATCTTATACCAATTCCAAACATACTTCCCTACATCTAAAAAGGAAAAAAAAAATCCAATAAGAGTTGTATTTGGAGAATAATCCTTTCACAAAAGACAGAAGCACCCTGCAGTAAGCAAATGGCAATCCTGTGCCTAAGTATCCATTTCTAATCATCAGGAGAATTTTTCATTAGATTTAAATCCATCTGAATGGTTTGATAAATGAGAATTAAAGTTATCTCCCCTTTAATTAAAGTTAAAAACCCCAAAATCTCTTATCATAGCAAGGTAGGTTTTATCACATTTATTTGCATACAATAGCTAAAAATAGGGGAAAACAACAAAAAACTTGATGACTTCTCTGACTAATAAGACAGCTATTTACAACAGTAAATGCATAAAGCAATTACCTAATTATCAATTCCAAAATCCAACCTGTTGCTATTTTAAATAATAATGCATACATATTAGGTCTCCACAACTGAATTGGTACACATCATCTAAGTACAAAAAAACAGCTCTTAACAACAGTACAAAGGTTCAAACCAAAAAAAGATTAAAACATTTAACATATGGATGTAAATGAATCTGCTAGTTTTCCTTTCACAAATTTCATTTAAACCACATGTTAAATATCTGGAATACTGAGATGGAAAGGGGGGGCCGTGACCACCCACCCATATGGTAATGATTGAGCTTACATTTTAGAAAAATAAAAGACCACTTTATTTATATATATAGCTTGCTTTCATCTGGAGTCTGTCTGAAACCTGTTTGCTCACTTTTCATTTCCTGAAATGGGCTTGCTGTCATGGTTACTTAGTGTACCAGTTCAATCCAACAGGCTCTACAAGGCCAACAACAAAAACTTTAAAAAAAAAAAAAAAAAAAACCAGGCTAACAAAGCTAGGTTTATTTAATTCAGTTGGCAATTAAACCATTTCAAAATAGATCAATATATTAGAAGCAGGAAGATGTCCACCAATAAATAATCCCTTGATGGCTCCATTCCTATTACAGACCTTATCTGGCAAGGAGATAAAGAAAACTAGATCAGCTGACTGAAATCTCCTCAATGGCCTGCTCAGACAGCATATATAGTTAGCAGCAGAGAAGATGGAGGAGGTCCTGCCATTTAAGCAGACACCTAAAAGAATTTTTTTAGCTACCAGATAGCTATTAATAGATTTTGGGTCTTACCAGATAGCTGGCAGGCTGAGAAGTGTGTGAAAGAAAGCAATCACTAGCTGTCGTTGCAGGAATTAATGGACAAAGAAACTTAAACATCCAAAACCAAAACAAACTTTTTTTAAAAGCATGTTTGTTTATCTACATATTGTTAATGATCATCTTAAGAGTATCAGATAAAAAGAAAAACACTATGCTAGATTCTAAGATAACTACCTATAAACAGTAAGTCAAATTGTTAAATAGTAAAGACAAAAAGCAACAATCATAGAATTTTTAATAAAAGGACAGACACAAAATAGATGACCTGCCTAACTATCTGTAGATCAGGATTATCAACAGTATCAAACATTTTAAAAAGGCAACAGATACAATATAAATTTAGCTATTATTATTAGTGGTTGTTAATCTACATATTTATTGCTAATATTATTCAACAATGGTGAGAAATAGTGATGATGCTTTTAATAAACAATATAGAGCACGCATGTTTTATCATTCTACATAGCGTTAGAGCAGCAATATGAAATGAAAATAATGAAAATCCATTACTTTGTACTTAACTAAATTTCTAAATAATTTTTGCTAAAACTACATTCTGAAGTCATTGTTAAATTATTATTATTTTATAATTAATGAAAGATTGTTGTATTGTAATCACGGATGAGAAAGCAGATATATTTTTTTAACAAATTGAAATTAAAGTTAGTTAATTACCTGAGATCAACAGTGATGCAAAATTAGACTTCTTCCATCAGCTGAAACTAATATATCAAATGAAGTTAGTAAACTTTTCAATATTTATTTATATTTGGCCAAAGTTGCCAGGTAGGGAACCACATTCCAATGTAATAAGAGCCCCAGAAGAATTCTGTTGCTTCTGTGTACTGCAAGAGAATGCTAAATAAGCAAAAAATGGGGGGCAAATTTTTCCTTCATTTTGCTTACAATTTAGGCAGCAGTTTCATGGTTCCCCCCTCATCTTAACTTTAATCAAATACGTATTTATTTCCATCATTCATATATTTACCAACTTACTCTGTAGACTCACTTTTCACTAATGCACCACAGTTTCTAAAATGGCCAATGTAAATACAATGAAAAGAAAGTGATATCTTAAAACAAGTATTAAACAAAGATTTAGATCTCTTGAAAATTCTCCAAGAAAGCCTGATCTCTCAAGGATGCTACTACCATAGATAGGTTCAATGAATACAGGTAGAAATCAATCCCCAGCTTTTGCTTCCTAAACCTAGGACTGAATAAGGACTACAAAATATTTTTTTTAACCTTCCATCAGATAAATTATAAAAAATTTTTATAAAGGTATAATGTTCTTGTAAAAGACTAAATATTACTAATGGCTATTACTACTGAACTAATATAAAAATAATATTATTCAGTATTTTGTGTGCTTGTCTCTCTCAGCTTTGGTGTGAACAGATTTAGCATAAGCTATTTAACAGCTGTTGTATGCTCTGAGGACAGAAATACTTATAACAGTCTGGCGATAAACATTACATACAGAGAGTTCTCAGAGCTAGGTCCTTATAAGGGATAGAAGCTGCCAAAAATAACTTGGAACATTAATCAAATGGAGTCCCCTCACCAGAGACTACATTGTGGTATGTTAGCAAAATGCTATGGAATAAGATACATGTGAGTGGGTGACTGGAGATTCTCTAGGTATAAGATACCTAGGGGAATCCAGTGCTTATCAGGCATGAAGTAGTGGTTTACATATTAACTCTGGAAAAATGTCAGAAGCTTATATATACATATAATAAAACAAAATAAAAAGCTAAACCTTTGCTACCTCTATCATCATGCATGTAATCTAATTTCCACTTCAAGATCAATATAACCCACCAGTAAAATTAGTTTTCATAATCCTGAAACAATATTTTTATTTAACATTTTTAATTTTGAAAGGAAAAAAAAATAAAGTACAAATTTAAAGCAATATTAAATTTTAAGGTTAAAAATATTCTAAAATTTCATATTTATTATTTAAAAAACAAACTGTCAGTATTGGTTCTTAATAATCATTAATATCTACACAGAATACATTTAGCAGAAAAACATAAGTAGGTATGGAGATCAATCAACAGAAATCAAAATTGTATTGGGTGTATTTTACATTCTCTGTTTGTTTTTGGAATTCCAGACTGAAAATTAATAGATGAAATATCAAGACTAAATTTTATGCAACGGTTTGTAAAAGGAACTTTTATTTGAAGTGCTGTGATGTGAGCATGGCACACAATAAATTAAACAAAATTAAGAGCATTACCTTGAAAACAAAATGGTAGTAATAATTATAAAGTAAGTTTTCAAGAACAATGTATTTTTGCAATAGCGCTGTATGAAACCAGAAGAATATAATAAAACTGCCATTCCTTACAATTGCTCGTAATATTCATTACACGACAGACTCAGTCCATTCATTTGTGATCATCAAGCTCACCATAATTATATCTGTGCAGTGTATTTACCAAAGACAGGTCAGGGCCCTCAGTTTAATATTTTCCAAGGTATTTCATGTTCTATGTTTAATAAATCTAATACATAAAAAGGGTTTCTTTTAATGAAAACTCTTTCAGAAATTTCTTTAAAATTCATAATTATAAAAAAAAGTTGAGTATGGACTTAGCTAAGCAAATATATCACCAAGGTCAAAACAAAAATTCTTTGACAACCAGCAGTGCAGTGGGTATCTCTTGTCACATGTCAAGCAGCGTTTACTTGTCATATATATCATCGAGTTTAAACCAGTGCTCAACAATGTGTGGTACCTGTCTAATAAAAAAAAAAACTAGAATGAGGAAAAGTGATAGTGGTATTCCTCGGTTCAAAGTATTGGTGCAAATATAACTCAACTTTTTATCTAAATACCAAAGGACAGAAGTATAGTAGCCAGTTTCAAGAGTATGCAGCTTGAAGAGGGACAAGTTTTAAAATGTATAAATGGCTGCTTTTGCCTTGACATCGGCAGGCAGGCACTAATCAGATTCTAAAATCATTGACACATTTAGCCACCACTTTGTTTGGTAAGGTATTCCAAGCATTTACAACCCAACTGTTAAAACAAACCCTTCCAACATCTGATATTTTTATTATCATATGGATGATCAGAGTTCTGGTCAAACAAAGAGTCTGCACAGATACTTTTTCACCATTTGACAAAACTCTGAATGAAACAAATCAGATTGTTGTCCTTTTAGGGGCTGTCTCTCTTGATGGGATAGCTGTAACCGCCATAATTCTAATAAATCTCCTTTGAGGGTTTTAACAGCACCACTATGGGTCTAACTAGCATTTGTATGTTAAATATGGTTTGGACACTGGCTTTTCCATATAAGAATCAAAAGCATTATGAAAGTAAGTTATTAACCAGTCCATTACAAATCAGCGCTCGGCTAGAGACCATAACTAAGGCCATGAAGCCACAGAAGGTCCCAGCTGAGTCTATCTATCAACGGGCAGAATGTTAATAGTAAAAGCACGGGATAGCAACATGATGGTATTCTTAAAAAAAAAATTTTTTTTTAATCTTCTTTTGTATAAATTGCACTATAAAAACTTAACTGTAATATGTTAAATATATAATATAAAAAATATTAAATCTTTGGTTTTGTGTTATGGAGGCACAGAAGACAAGCAGAGTTTCAGTTATGCATCATTAATGCTCTAAATTACGACACAAAAATAAAAAAAACAAAACAACACACTAACAATATCTGTCCTTTGGCACACTATACTATATCAGACAGTTGATTATAAACAATATCAGGACCTGACTGATATTAGCTACAACAGTAATATCAAGCAGCAACACAGACTGTAATGTTATTCTGTTGCCAATATTCTCGGTGGTTGATTACTACCAATCACTGCTAATTAATCATTTCATCCAGAATTGGCAAGCCTAGTCAAACAAATCTGTTAAAACTGTAGGTGAAGTAAAATTTAAGAAATAGAATCTTTAAATCAACCTCCCACCAATATGATTTGGCGTACATAGATCCCAGTTTGGATCTACTAGGTAGTCACTCAAACTATGCCACATAAATACAGAAAGTGACTTTTAAAAATTTACAGTGAAAATAAAAACTGTACCAAATATTTATTTCCAGATATTTCAGCAAAATAAACTTTCCAATTTTTATTTATGAGACAACACTTTATAATTGAAAAATGTATCAATTATATTTTCCATATATAGTAGTATTTGAGTATAATTGGACAATAATTTGTTGACTTTTGTTTGTCAATCATTAAACACAGAGAGCTTAATGCAAGACTGGATTTACTCTCTATTTTTATTAACAACAAATGAAATGCATTTTCTATTCCTAGGAACAAATTAGTGTTTTATCTTGTACTACCGCAAAATAAAGAGGCATACGTATACATTAATTTGACCACCCCATAAATGAATGTTCTGCAAAAAAACAAAAAAAAAAACCTTATCTGAAATATGTAAATTATCCCCTGAACATCTGAGTAGCCAGGTAACCAGTGAGAGCTATTATAGTGTTGAGATTAGGTGTATACCACATTTTCCTGTATGCCCAAGGCCGTGACATAGACCGCTGTGTGCTGCCAATATTATCACAGAGTTCCTGAGGCAAGTGTTAATACTGCAAAAAAAGCAACCTGGAGGCCTTCACAGTAACACTGTGACAAAGATGTGACACCACTTGTCACATCTGTACTTACCATTGAGATAATGTTACTGACATTTCCCATGCAACAGCAATGAACCAAAATGGTTCGGCATTTCCAAAACGTTGGCTACAAAGAGTTTATGGAAAATTAGAAATTTCATCCAATAAGAATAAAATGCTTTAAAAGGTCTGGTCAGAATGCATGTTCAGTAAGAGCCTCAGAATGGTACACGCTGCCAATGACTAAGTAAAATCCAGGTTTCAACAATTTATACCTGGAGGGTGAGCATGGGTCTGGAGAAGATCTAAAGCCACAAGGTTTCAGTCCTGCAGTCAAGTACTACCAAACAAATAAATTCCAGTATGGGCATGGTGAAAAGACAAAATTGGTATCTGTCAAAAGACATTTAAATTCTACATTAGCATTTTAATATGGATATTAAGATCTTTTGATACAAAGCTCCTTGATCCAGTGCAGCATGAACAACCTCTACCCTGTTTAGGAAGTGGCTCTAAATAACTAACACAAAAGAATTTCACTCTAATGCTTATTTATTTACAGTTTTCAGCAACAAACTAACATATTAAAAAAAAACAACAGGTTATTAGATTATTATGGAAATGAAATGGTGATTATGATATAAAATACATTAGCAACACATGCAAATTTTCAAAAACTACATTTGAACATCTATTACAGTTGTCCATCAGTTTGACACTATTCTTACTTAAATGATACAACACCACCAAAATTCGGGATTCTAGTCAGTTAGTACCACTTAACCAGAACACTAACCCTGGCCATTTCTTATAGCAACTGTATTTTAAAGTCTGTGGCCTTTTAGGCTAGGAAAGAACATCCTAGCTCCTTTCAAATGTGCTTTAAGAGGATTAAAATCAGATCTAAATGATAAATCAAGCACACTGGTGTTCTGCCTTATGAGAGCTTCTTGGTATGCAGTGCCTGCAAAAGAGAAGTGGATGTGCATTGCTTGGCCATCAGACTTAGTTCAAAACCACTGATATGTATAGCATTGCTATCCAGTCATAAGTATCCCAATAGGCAGCTTTCTTACAACTTGTGTCATCCGATCTCAACCCCCCCTGACAATGGATGCTGGATATTTGTCATATTACCTGTTACAGAACAATTCCATGGATGGTTTTAGACATAACTACCAGCCTTAATAAAGTGCTGCAATTGTAAAAGGTTAAGCATATTCTCTGTTGATGCCTGTAGCTTCTTAAGCTATAAGGGAATTTGTGGTATTCATCTTTGGAAAAGGACTATTTAACATGCTTAAAGCAAGAGATTCTCTGTCTGCTTGTTCTAGTTGTAGAATTTTAGTGCTTTGAGGTAGAACTGAAACATTCATTTATTTTATAAACAAACATTCAGTTTCCATGTGCAAATATATATATTCAAAGCAACAAATACTCATGCTGTGTAAAATATGAAAAATGAACAAACTAAATTTACACATGGCACTCAGCATATCTGACAGCATCATCAAATCTGGTAGTAATGTAAAATGCTGGTAATACCTGACAGAAAATACAATTTCATTTGCAAGAAATATGACTAACATGATGCCAAAGATCCTGCCTTTAAGGCTAAAAAAGCAAAACAAACAATCAAAAAAAAAAAAAACATTTACTAGAAAATTTTGGACACCCACAGTTTAGGCGTAACTACCAAAACAATCATGAACAATGGTGAGTGAACTGATTTCCTTCCTTCTCATTAACAGTTCTACAAGATGCATTTGAGGATAATACATGCTATCAATATTTCTAAATGAAGTGCTTGATCTTTTGTAAAACTAGTTCTAAAATGTTCTTCCTGTAAGAGACAAAACGATGGTTAACTGCTTATTCTTTCAAACAAGTACATGCATAGATCTAGGATTTCTTAGACTACTGGTGCATATTATAAAAGGTATGTTCACATGAAAACCCAACCAGATAAAATTATAATAATGCTATTTGCAGCCAGGTTTCATTTGAATGTTCTTAGAATATATATGACTTTCAGTATATTAGGTATCCTTAGTCAAGTCAGGAAATTTAATCTTTTCATATGTAAGTGTGCATAGATCTGACCATCTATTTTAAGCATTTAAAAAAAAAAACAAATACAAAATTGTACTGTTCTGAGACATGCCGACTAAAATACTTAAGAAAACAACAGGACCAATTTAAAGGATTTATTAACAGAAATGTTTGTCCAGTTTTCAATTGGATGTGTGTTTATAAAATCAGCTTATAAAATCTGTACTTATTTGCTTTAAAAATGAGTGTACATTAGGCTATTCTTCAGCAAGTCCACATCTCTGGTATCTCATTTTTGTTCTATGAAAAATTTTCTTCTAGTTCCATCCATCTAGCCAAAAAATAAAATTTAGATTGATTAAGAAAACAGAACTTCAAGACTTGTATGTACAAGGAAAATCCAATTGTGAACATTATGTCACTAGTGTTCAAAAAATTCTAAAAAGGGTTTTCTGTTTCGTTTTAACGTTTTTTTCTCGAATTGCTGTACTGCAAAATCAAGATTAAGCAAATTTGGCCACTTATGTCTTGTTTTTTAATTTTGTAAAAATCTTGTATACCCTCAGATATTTTCATAAAGTATTGGTTAGTCTCATGGTTGGCATGAACATGTTCTTGCACCACAGTTGGCTTTTAAAATCTCTTATTTCTTTCCTGCTATAGTCAATGATTTGGAACAATGGCCATTTAGGCTGGAATATTTTTTTTAATTTGTAGAACTATCAAAACATTCTTATGCTGAACATAAAAAAGACTCACTTTATTTATGTCAGGTTCTCACTGAACAGTTTCTTTGCTAGGTGATACTGAAAATATTTCTATATACTTTAAATGCCTTAGGCACAGCTTAGTCAGTAGAAGTGCTTTAACTCTTTTATTACCCATAACAAGTAGACCAAACATCAATTCAAAAAGCAGCATATAAATTTAAATTGTAGTGGCAACAAAATAAGTTAAAATATTTTGAGTTTATTTTCAACTTCTCTACGTGAAACAGTTTGCCGATAACTTACTAACCATCTTCTGTCAATATCTGACAGTAAAAAACAAGAAAGAGAAAGTAGCCAGATCTTAATATAGCTGAATTCTTTTAAATAACGTGTATTGTGGAAGATTTCAAGCATGTCAAAAGGAAATGCTTACCTACACTCCTAAAACACATCCCATTGATTCCACCAATAAACCACCACTATTTCTTTTAAATATCCTGTTACTGCTTTCTGACAATACATATTTTTAGAATTACACATATTGAAATAACCACTCGCAAAGCTGGGAAAAAAAAATTAAAAAAAATTATTTTTTCCTGATTCCAATTTTGTACAAATCCACTTTCTATTAGCCTCATCACACGCAGTATCAGGACTTTATAATGAATACATTTAACATTTAAGTTTTAGTAAACAGTATGACCAGATGAATGTTTACTCAATAAATTTAAGATTACCCCACTTCCTCTATTATCTACACAATGTTAGAGCCTGTTTTCAAATACTGTCAAAATGTCCTCTAGTTGTTCATGTGGTATGAGACTCAACTCACTATGGATTTTTCTCTAAGGTACTCAAAATCATGAAGCTTGTTTAAATACACATTTGATTTCAATTTTTCCTAAAGAAAGAACTCCATAAGTGGTAGGTCAAGCAATTGGAAAGCCTGTGTGATAGATGGACTAGAGGCAGTAGCCCTTTCTGGAAAGGTCTCACTGAGATAAACATGAACTTTAATGGCATAATAACACAGAGCCACCCCATCCTTTTGGAAGATCATGCTATCAAACAGGCCAAATCTAGAGATGGAAAGATGAGACTGTTATCATCATCAGACATGGCATTCTTGGAAATAAAAATGCCCCATAAAGTTTATTCCTCATGTTCTCTCACCTTATGCAGATTCTGCTCCTCCAACCTACAAATTTTACAGTAGCAATAAGAATTTTTGTACACCACCTATGTGCATGCATGCAGAAAGAAACTGAAAAATTTGAGTAATATTTTTTCTTTAAGGGTGAGTATTTCTAGGGCAGAGTAAAATGTTTATTCCACATCACTAATGAAATCTGGTTGTAGTCCATTAACAATTTTGCTCTTATTCAACTGAGATTATGGATTTTGCAGGTAGGTGCTACTGCTTGTCAATTAAGGATGAAAGCCAACTTCAAAAGCTCTTGCTAGATACAAATGCATTTATAAAAGGTCCAGTGCAGTATGCTCATAAAATGTCCCAAAATAAGCTATAAATGCCATTTTCATCTTTATAGTTTTATTCAATTTAAAAATGGTATAAATGGAACATCAAAAAACTAGTAGAAAGAAAATTAATTCTACACAAACAAATGTAGCCTCAGTACCTTCATGCGCCAGCTATAAGAGGAGAAAGGCAAGTAACAAGCAGTGACTTTCAAGTAGCAAATATAGACTAAGGCTTGGTTCCAATAATTAACAGCATTTCCTACAACTACAAACTTTAGTCTTTCTTCCATGAAATCTAAGACTTAATCATATCGGTGTTTTAAAGATAGACTGCCTATGTAAATATAGTATAAAACACTATACAAATTATAAATTTACAAAATAAAGATTATATAAAACAAATAGAATTCCACAAAAACAACAAACATTTATGATACACACGTGTGTGTGTGTGTGTATGAAAAGTCTTTGTTGATTAAAGACTTAATTAATATCATTTATGTGAGCAAAAAGTATTCAAGAGTATTCAGCATCTTAACATGATTATTTAAAAAAAACAACAACAACAGTGAGGACTTAATAACAATCTTATTAATGACTATCTCTCTGCAGTTCTTTAACTAATTATGTAATGAATTTCAAATATTCAACTAAGGCAGCATCTAAAATATCATATTTATATATTTACAAAGTTTCCAAAAGTTTATTTCTCTTGCGCAACAGTAATAAATACAAAAGCTCTCTTTCCAGACTTATCTAACAACATTGTTATAAATAAGATAAATTAAATAATCATGGAAAAGATAATATTAAGATTTTCAACAGCCATGTGGACCCATTATAGTTAATTATACACATCCCCTAAAGTTAAAAAGAAAACACATCAATGTAAGTTTTTAACGGTCTGATACAATCAGCATTCCTTCCATATTCTCGTCACACTCATAATTTTAGAAATATTTCATAGCATTCTTATCTGATGACAACCAAAGTGACTTTTTAAATCAGAAGTAAACCTAGTCTGCACTATGCATGCTCTTTCTCAGTAGTAGGTTTATAAAATAATCACTTTCTACTTTCATTTTTTCCAACTAAGCAAGAGTGGGTGGGTTTGAAAATGTTAATACTATTAGTGAAACACTGTTCTAGTCATAAACTGTATTTGATTGTTTCATAGGAGTATTTTGTGCCATGTCACTAAAAAAAACAAACTGTGCTGTTTTTTATAAAATTGTTTTATCTTCCTATGCAATGCAGTTCTACAACCAACATTAGGCATATCCATTTCAACAAATGTTTAAAACAGCAATATGCACTCATTTAGACAAACAGTACAAATACCATTATTCAGCAAAGAAAAAAATCCACACCCCATCCATCCATATTAGTTTTACAAGTATGCTGTTGGTTACAGATCTGTTTCATGGCTTCTTAACATTAACAATAAAATCTTATTAATCTTTCTATAGTATATTTGCTTACAAAAGCAAGTACAGTAATTACATTTTTAAAAACAAGAGAGAAACCCTGGCCCCCCTTCGGTTGGATCTTGTTATAGACAGCAACACAGAGAGAACTATGCTAAGCTGACAGTACAAAGACTAACTCAGAAAAAATACAGCACTTTAAGAAATGCCACAACTTATTCCAATTAAAAGGCAAAAAAAAATTTAACAAAAAGCAAATAAATATTATCAAATGCTTCAGTAATTTCAGAGAGCTCTAGAATTCTACCAAAACCAAATACCTTAACAATAAAACTACAAAGCACATGTTCTTATTTGCATAACCTCAAATGAAAAATAAGATGTTATATTTGTTGTTCCTTCTTCTTACTACTAAGTTTATCCTCAGACTAGACTTGAAAATGACAGACTCATATATTACTGAAGCAGAGTGCAGTATGTTAAAAAATGCAGCATGTTTTCTGGTAAAATGGAAAATATATTTAATCACTATCTTTCTTTCATAATGGGAGAACTGTGATGAAATAGGTTATATTTGACAGCATAGGAAAACCCAAAGCATTTATTAGCTTAGTGCATGTTCTCATTCATTTGAAACAAATGTTTTTATTTTCCCTAGTTATGATCACAATATATTACATGTGACTACCATATGGAAAGCTAGATGTTTAAAGTGGCATGATATTTTGTTATCTAAATAAAACCTCATTGACAAAGCCTCTATACATCTTTCCCCTCTAACAAAAATTCACAGCAGTGAAAAACTTTTTTTAAAATTTAATTTTAAAAAAATACAAGCTCTAGTATAAAGCTATTATTTCATGAGCATACAAAAATTAATTAATATTCAAAAACATTAATACCACAAAAAAAAAGAAGCAGATTCCTACCTCTACGTTCTGCTGAATTTTTTTCTTAATGTCTATCTCCTCAGTAGACATGCTATATGCTCAAGAATCAGCCAATACAGTCCATCTAACTCACATTCATTATCTCCATTTTATAATAAAATATGATGTAGAATCTGTGGCCTTATCTAATACTGCAGTTTGACAATGCTGTCTGATGCAACTGGATTTCACAAAATATGGAGGTAAACCACTGTTCAATCCTGAGTTCCAAATCAACTTCTAGAATTGATTATTATTCACTTCTAGGTTAGCATAGCAGCTAAGTTCACAGTGACACGAGAATCTAATTTTGAAATGGCTACAAAGCTGAAAGGATTAATCAATGGGAAATTGTGTTCAACACATTAGAGTCAGCAAACAATAGCCAAAATTAAAGCTATCACAGCATTTTGAAATGGTAAATACAAATTTTTCCCTAAGAATTTCCTTTTAATATAAATAATAGAATGTACATATTCCTCCTAGCTAGTGTGTGTGACAACTACAAATTTCCTTAGTAATTATAAGGTTTGAACAAAGTTACAAAATTAATTTTATTATATAAAAACCTCAACACAAATTAGTAAAAGTTGTCCCCTTCCCTTGTAATGATTCCAATAATCCTACCACTTCTGGAAGCCTCTGTGGTATCCCTCCTCAGACTATCTATAAAGCTGCCATAGCGCTTCAATAACTGTGGCCAGATCGTCGAAATGCCTACCTCTTAGAACACATTTTAATTTTTAAGAACAAAAAAAGCGTGGAGCCAGATCAGGTGATCGATGATTGAAACACCATGCTTGGCCAGATATTGCTGGCATTTCAGTAATGCTAGACCCAATGTGTGAGTGGTACTCAGCTATCTGCACAATACCTGCAATCTGTAAACATTTCAAAGTAGGACTTGACTGCCCAGGTCACTCTTCCTGTCCAGTAGAAATAAACCAGTAGTGCACCAGACAAGAGACAGATTCAAGGTATACCTAAATAACAGTCAATCACTGGCATCTATAATAATCTAGGCACAGCAAGTATTTTCACAAGAAAATAGATTATTGTAGTCTGAGGTTTAAACTTTTTCTATTTCTTTTACAAAAGGTAATTTTTCTTTTGAATGAAAATACTTTTCCATCAACAAGCAGCTGCTACATTAAATGTTTTCAAAAAGTTTAGAATTAGCTGCACATCCAAGCTTCTATGATTATCTTATTTTATTAAAAACTCCCCCCAACTACAGATTTTAAGTTATCGTGGTATGTGCGACAAGTCAATCAGATTTTGCCACCAAATTAAAATGATTAAAACATAAAATTACAATTTATTAACATGAAATTTGCTCCTAGGAAAATTAATTCTATAGTTCCAAAACCTTGACTGATATTTATTTCCCCCTTCTATAGAGATAAAATATTTTTTTTTCATTTGGTGTATTACTTTTGATATTCCTACTATTGTACCTATAATTAGATTAATAAATATTGATCATAACAATGTTTTGACTGGAGCTATAAAAACCATTTTACCAATAAGTTTAGTTTAAGTGTGATAATAAAAACAGCAGCAAGCTCAGGTGTCTTCTCAGTCCATGTAAATAAATGTTTACATCAAGGCAAAAAAATGACCTGCCACATCTGTTAAATGGTCAAAATCACTTTTGAATCTTATTGCTTTCAAATTCCTTTCTTAACGATAAATTTAATTTCCATTACTCCATGTTTTCTACAAGATACTAAAAAATAAAAATACCTACTTAAAGGATATTTCCAGAAATACAATTTCTGTTAGGTCTAAAGTAGTAATAATAATAAAGATAGTAAATAAAGGCATCCAAATACAGCTGCTGACCATAATTGTTGAATTAAGTGCTAACAGTATTTAAAACAATATAAATTCATACATTATTCCCTGAAATAATTCGACTAAGCTTTGAATAAATAAACTTTTTTCAAATCTGTTGCTGTATCAACAAATGCTAATTTTAGCTCAGTATTCCTGCAAAGGCCAAAACCAATAATAAAAGCTCAACAAATAGAAATGTTAGAAATTTTATTTATTTCACAAACTCAGTGTGAAAACATGAGCCTGGAATGCTATCAGGTCACAAAAGATTACTTTTCATAATTCAGCTGGTTTACCAGTAAACAAAGGTCTCCGTTTCATCTGGTTCCAATAGTGAACTAGAAACCTAATTACTACTCTTTATGGTATCCAAACAAAAATCTTAAGAACACTTTTTTAACCGCTAAGTTTAGGTATATTATATTACAGGTTGAGAGTCCCTTATCCAAAATCCTTGGGACCGAATGTGTTTCAGATTCCGGAATTTTTCGGATTTTGGAATATAGATATACTGGCATAAGTTCATTTACAACATTATAACTGCATATGGACGCATGTAGCCTGCAGGTAGTTTTATGCAATATTTTCAGAATCATTTTGTGCATGAAACCATAAGATAAAGGTGTACATTTAACCATCAGAAAGCTAAGCTATCACTATAGTGGGCCTACTGGTAACCTAGGGGTATTTGCAGGCCTTTTCAATGTTTTCAGAGTATATTCACAACAACAACAAAGCACAGAAAAAGCACAAAAATTACGATGAGCAACGAGTGTACGCTAAGTGTGTCGGGACCCACGTGTTGACCAGGAATCTTCTGGAATTTTCCACTGAAGGTGCTCAAAAAATATTTCGGATAAGGGATTCCCGACCTGTAGTAAATATTGATACTTGCCTTTTGCTTTCCTTCAAGGTTACTATAGACAATGTTTTAGTTTCTTTGCAGTTATCTAGCTAGTGCTAATATATTACAATAAGCACCTTCACCAACTGAACAAAAAGGATTATCAACATAAAGAATCAGGGTTTGCCCATCTACAGTAATTTTTTTCCCTTAAAAAAAAAATAAAAAAGAAAAAGAAAGAAGGAATAGAGCCAGTGTACAACTACTGTTCTGCCAAGAGATCAGGTGATTATGCACTTTGGTTTCCTCCCACATCTAAAGAGTTCTAGGGATTTCCCAAGCTCCATGCAATGCAGGATTGGCATTTGGTGTACTTTAAAAAAGAGTAAAATTTGCACCTGGCTGTAGCCCAAAATATAACTGTCATAAGCAATTAGAATATTTTACTCTGTCCTTTATATCCTCAATGATAAAATGTATTAATTTGAAAAAGAGCCTGTTATAACCAGATGACTGAAAGTAAAATCACTAACAAAGTCTAGAAATTACTTTTCCTATAAAGAACTTTCATGATCAGACAGATGCACCATGGTCTGAACTCATGACTATAGCACCCACAACTTAGCAATGGGGAGAAGAGAGTCCACCCCCTGTCAGCGAATTGGTGCCACAGTTCTTCCATCTGATCAAAACCTAAATATATAAATTAATTTCCATCTATTACTTAAGAAAAAAGAAAATAAAATTACATTATTACTAATAAACTCTACATGTAGATCTTTTACCTAATGGGACTTGAAACCTTTTGAAAAATCACAAAGCAAAAAGCCACCCAAATCATTTACTTGAGCTCTGTTTATCTTGTTTCAACTCGATCTATGGAGAATGAAACTTAAGCTTAATGTTATATCCACAGAGATAAAGCATGCTAGATTACCCAGTAATTTAAAAATAAATGTTTATTTAACATATTGTATCTGAAGTCAAATATTAGCTAAGTTTCCTTCCAGAAGTAATTGTTCTAGTAGTCAGCCTGGACAGAATACACTAAGGGAATATAATAAATATAAATAATTGTCATAAAATCTGTTTATACCAGTAAATTTCTTTTTTCAAATATTGTTAAAATAACTTAAAATGAAAGTGCTTATATATTTGCTGTATACGAAATATATTAACTTAGATTAGCATTTTGCATATTTATGCTTTTGAGATTTTGGATCATGGAATTGATCTCTATAGTAAAAGAATCATGGCAGACTTTGAAGGGATGTTCAGGGCTGAGTTTAACTGCAATAAAATTCAATTATCATCAACAAAATTCTCCAAGCTGGGCTTAGAGAGCCGCATGGCCACAAGAGCAATCAAGAAGAGACTGGTACACTTGTACAAAGAAATACTAAACCAACCAGAGAGATTTTAAAGACTGGGGTTGTAACTGAAACACCATCAAAAATAACTCTCACAAAAGTTTTCAGAATTGCATTTAGAAATTCATTGAAAATGCTGAGAATTTGGACGAAACCTTCCATAGGATAGGTGGATCAAAATAGCAATATTAACACTGTTATTCTTGATTACTTTCTTACATCGCCAATCCAAAACCTGAGTATTTTCTAACTTGAAATCAAAAATTTTTGTATAAAATATATCTGCTGTATTTAGACGGTTATTTAAGTTTAAAAAGTACTGTTGTGCAGGAACTACACCTGCCTGAAAAGATCTATTGTTGGTGCTGAGGCAGTGTTATGAGTTTTGCATTAAAGTGCTGCTTTCATTTAGATTTTGCCCCCCATGTCAACTAAGCATCTGGATTTTTTTATTTAGCTTCACATCCAATTATCACCAGCCATTTTTTACCTTTATCATTCACATTCATTTATTGCAATACTAGTTTTTTTTGGGGGGGTGTCCAAATTTGCCAGCAACTCTAAGGAAATATGTTCAACAAAGCAGTGATGTAAATTATAAACTGAGTAAATATTACAGTCGTATTATAAAAGTTTGAGATATATTTACACACAAAATACTCCGTGATCATTTCTGCAAGTACACATCCTCTAAGTTGTTAAGCACTAACATTTTGAAATTTTGTTTTTTTTTCTTTTCTTCTTTTAATTACCATAGTCTATTAGTTTGTGCTGCAAATGTCCACTAGAAAACTTTGATAATCCTGTGTCATAAGGGGTCCGTCCACCAATTCCAACTTCAGCAGGGAAAGCCTTATCAGAACTAGTTTTTTCAGATGGGACAAAACCAGTCTCCCCAACCGGTGAAGGAAACCATACCAGAGTGTTACACCAAACTGAGTGAGTTGGAACTTTGGACCACTGTGCTTCCCGATTTGTGTTATTCAAGTTTTGGTATCAAGCTCAATTGTTGCACAAAGTAAGATATGGTTGTGTATACACTATATAGGTACATTCCAGCTGCTTTCTCTACATTAATATTTGGCCATAGTGGCCAAATCGCCTTAGAAATGACAATAACAAATTTTTCATCTTTGATTTTGAAAAGTTCAAATTGAATCACAATTATCACAATTTGTAAAATCATCTTTTTTGCTGGATAGATTTTAAATTTTCACATTTTTCAGTTTTAGTCAATTTTTTATGTAGAAAACTACAAAGCAGTATGCACTTCAATAAATTATTATGCAAATTCAGAAAAGTCTAGCTAATGCAAAACTTTTCACATGGCTGTAGCATACTTTGACTAATTAGCATGTTGGAAAGAAATTTTAACCGAATCTTTTCTTCCCCATCACTTTAGGTGATATCTGAGAGTATTTTTCTTAGAAATATTAACCACCATGATTAGTAAAGAGATGTGTTTCTATTGTCAACAGAATGTATTAATCTGTTGCGATTTATACCTTCAATTATTTCTCTTTTTAGTGTAAAGTTTAATAAAAATGTAATTTTTTTTTTTTTTACTTCCTAACTAATATTAAAATGAAAGCTGAAATAAAATACAAGATCTTTAATTCTAAAACTGAGAAGCAGAAAGACAAAATTCAATGTTTGCGCACGAGCACACTCGTTCTACCACAGAGCCCACTTAAAAAACAAAAACTAAAATATTACGGGATGATCAGGTTAAATACTCTCTTTCCACCACTACAACGTGTAGTTAACAACTATATCATTTTAAGGTCATTCACAAAAAGCAAATTTCCCCTTCCCTTTTAAAGGATATTAACCGCAGCCTTTTATTATGAACCCACTCCTGTAGAAAGGCCTTTAGAGGAAATCGGTTTATTATTCGCTTTCCGATAACAGTACAGACTCTGAAAATACTGTTAAGCGAATCAGAGCTTCTAATAACCATTAAAATACCTGGACTGGACTGGGAATGCCAAGGAGAAACAATCAATAGCGTCACGCACGACAGCTGTAAATATTTAATGCAGGGCTGCCTAGATTATGGGGATTTTTCACTGTTAATTAGGGATACCTTTTTTTTGTTGTTTCGAATAGATGTTGATTTTTCTTAATACAACTCAAAACAAACTAATGCAAGAGTCGCTAACACACACACACACGATTACACGTAATCAATAAACCTGGTTTATCCCCTTACTAGCTGATGGTAAGTATCCGGTTTCAGTTTGCCATTTTTGTACTAAAGCAAAGTTTCATAACGAATTAATGTGCAGCTCAAATATCAGACCGAGTGGACAGACAGACAGACGGCTCGCGTGTACACACCGAGTACAAATTTACACTTCGCTTTAATTCTCCATTTACAATAATACCGCCAGGATCGATTGATTGATAGATAGATAGACTGATTGATTTATTATCCATGCCGATCAGTCGAGTGCGTTCACCTTTTTAAACAAACGGTCAGTGGAAAGTTCGGGCTCCACCCGGGCGAACCATAAGTTTTTTAAACTCCGCCGGGCTCGGCCACACCCACCCCCCCCCCGGGTCCAAGCGGTCCGATCAGTTAGGGGGGGGGGGAAACCGGTCCTTTTAACAAAGGCAATGTTAAAACTTGCGCGATATGAAGAGAACACTGTTACAGAACCGGAGGAGGAGATACCCCATATATGAGTCAGTTTTCCTCGCCTCATTCCGACATCCTCTCCATTTTTGGTCATCACCGTAACGAAGCTGTACACCGGCCGGCAGTAACCCGACCACGGCGGGCTTAACCATCCCTCCCCCCCCCCCCTGGAAAACAATTAAAGGCGGTCGGTTCGACAACCAGATGTGAATATTTAATTATTTCAGAGGTCACGAAGGGACCAGCAGCGAAAGGAGGCAGCATGGGACTACTATTCGCGGTATGTGAACTCAGGTATCTGTCTGTCTGTCTGTCCGCCGGCCGGCCGGGACGAGCATGCGTCTCCACACCACCCCCGCCGTCAGTTGAAGAAAGGGTGGAGGAGTCTCCCTGTTCATCAGAGCGGTTAGGGGTCCACTGACACGACAAAACACACCATTAGCCTGGCGGTTAGGGGTCCACTGACACAACAAACGCACCATTAGCCTGGCGACGACAGTTCGATTCTCTAAAAATTATATGCAAATGCTCCCCCCCCCCCAACACACACACACCTTTTCCTCTTGTATCACACCTAAGTCTCTCTCCTCTTTTTTCGTTTGAACATTAAAAAAGGGGTTTGTGTGTGTGTGTGGATAGCCCCAAGAAACTCGAAATGGTGACACGTCCGGGTGGGGGTCCGTCCGTCCGCCCGCTCCGGCGCCAACACGTATTCTGTAACTCCCGTCATCAGCGGGACCTTCCTTCTTTCCTTCCCGCTTTATTCGAAGAATTATCTCGCCAAGAGGGGTGATAGATATTCTCGGCGGCAGCCCCCACCCCCGGCGCTGTCCCTAGCAGCAGCAGGCAGCGCGAGTCCGGCCTGCCGAGATCCATACTTCGCTGCCGTATTTAGAAGTGGAGCAACGTAACATGGCCGCCACGAACGCTGCCGTCGTACCGAACGCTACGGCTACTAACGCCCGCCACACCGCACGGAACTCCCGTCAGCCCGGCTTTCCGCTCGGTCCCCCGGATCGCCGGGCACTCCACCGACACACACACACACGCACACAGGGGCCCGAGAAAGGGAGCCGGCCGAGAGAGAGAGAGAGAGAGAGCCCCCCCGGAACCAGGCCGTCCCTCACGAGCGAAGAACACTCGGAATGTACCGACCTTTTTCTGCTGTTTTTCCCAGGCTGGATCCAGTAATCCCTCCCTGTCCCACTCTTCCTCCTCTTCCATGTATCCATCGCTATACTGGTCATCTGACATCTTCGAAAATTAGTTTCTTAGTCTGTCTGGGTAAAGCTGGGAGCTGACAGAGCCGACAAGCAAAGGGTATACGATCCCCCTTCCTTCGAATATCACACCGGAGACCACCTCCCCGCCGTCACTCGGCCTGCAGACACGTGACTGCCGGAAATCCTCGGCTATTTTCGTCATCCCATTCCGAGAGACGGGTGAATGCCAACCGGTGAGGACAGGTATTATACAAAAAAAAAAAAAAGAAAAACAAAAACAAAACACAAAACTTTACCTTCACGAACAAATAAACGGGATTTGTGCATTGGCGATGATCTCGGCTAAGAGAATCTAAAAAAAAAAGGGCACCTCGCTTGTAACAGAATCCGGCTGGAATGTACCTATATATCGGCAGTGGGAGATCAAATGGGGTTAGTTTGATGGAGAACCTCGCACTGCTTCCGGAATACTGAGAGATAGAACCCCAACCCCCACCCACCCTTGACTGGTTTCTACTGTCTTGTAACTAGTTTGCCAAGAGTTTCGTTTTATCTTTTAAGAAAACTTTTTTTTTTCAAATCTGCTTCATTCAGAATTATTCCATCACCCCTCCTCCTCCTCCAGCCAGGTACTAGCAACAGGTGGATGCCACAAACTGGTTATTCTGAAATCAGAATTGTCGTACAAATTCTCTTATTTTTCATTGATAATAATACTAATACTACTTCCATTTCTCACTGGCCAAATATACTTTAAAAGATCGGAAAAGTTTTTAGTCTCTAATTGGCGGCTTTCTACTGAAGATCCAGCCAGGTACTCTCGCCTATCTTTACATAGTCTTCATACCTTTGTCACTGTCCCCGGGGCTCCAGTCACAACTGGTACTACTCTACTATTATCCTCTCAGTCCCAATTTAGAATAACCTGTTTTTAAGTACTACTTCCCACTAATAATCTATTATGTCATCACTGCGCAGCTTAAAGTTTGCAGAACATTGTTGTCAATCAAGTTTCTCGCTTCCTTTTTGACATTTTATCGACATCGAGAGAGAGAGAGAAGGGGGAAAAAACATTTCTCATAGGTTATATCATGTTAATAAATGTAGAATCTGGAGCCATCTAAGTTTAGTATCTCTGGTGCCATTTAAATGTTTTGTATACCACAGGCCAGTTAAGAAATTCATCACACTGATTCTTTCATTTGTTCTTAGCCATACTTTGTTGTATAGATTTAGCGCCTACTTCCTTTGGCCCATTTATTCACAGTCTTGTGGACGATCAGAAAGTTTCTACAGTATTATCATCAACTTCATTAGCAGCTGAATCATTGATTTTTGCAGGTGTTATCTTTTGCCATGTTTTAAAAAAAACTACTTAGATGTTTGGTTTCTTTCACTTACCTACTTTATTAAATGGATTGCTTAGTTTTAGATATTTTTCTTATAGTACATGCAGCTGAAAATTGTAGATACAAATATTGTTGGTATTTCAGTTTTTAAGAGAGAGTTTTGAAATCTTGACCAAACACATGAACAAGGTATCTTTGGCACACAAAAAAAGATGCAGCCAGGGATAAAATGAATAGCAGTACTTGCAAAATAAAAATGGCATGTACCAGGATTACTTTGAATGTCATCATTCAAAAAGGACAAAACCTGACCGATTGTTATTAGAATTTTTAAGTGTATGTTTACAGTATTTATGTCAGTTTAAAGACTTGGCTGCTAAAGTCAGCTGATGTGTAGTGATTGCATCAATTCAAGTAGTTCTAGTGATCCAAGCATCGCTTATGCTTTTTATTCTTGGGAAAAAAAGCCCAGTTTCAAAAAAAAAGAAGAAAGTTTAAGTTTTTTCCAATTTATGCATGCTGAAACTTGACTTTTCATCCAATATTTTTGCTGAAAAGCTTGGCTACAACTGCATGTAAACGTGTTTTTGTTTTTATCATTTTTTTCCCAGGTAATTCGTATACAAATTCATCACTGCTGTAAATGTAAATAAATAGATAAATACTCTAACAATGGCAGGGGGAATGAACCGTAGTCAGGGAGCATGTCAAAGAATCCAGGAGCATTGTGGACGTCAGTAATTCCAGGCCAACACTACTACACAGAGTGGAGTCAGGACGACAAAACACAAAAGTAGTTTTGTTACATGAAAACAATATTCCTTAAGATTTATGAATTGCTAAGTTATACAATTCAACACCGGTCCTTCTGACTATCTACTAAAAAGACAAGGTAGTTTAATTAATTTAGAAAATAATTCAAAATGTCTCACTTTGACCCATTAGTAGGGAGGGCAGCATGTAACGTTAAATGGGGCACTATGAAATAACATTCACAAAGGACCAGGGTTTTCACATGCTTTTGTACCACTAGAGTGATAATAGCAGGAGTGTCTCTAAGATCCTGTATTGTACAAAAATTGACCCATATTTACAGTGATCACACAAGCATCCAACATTCATATGAATAAACTGTTCATAAGCCAGTAAATAATTCATATTTTTTTTTTCTTCTTCTCCTCTTAATATTTTGAGTGTGGACTATGCAGCATCTCAGTGACAGGAGCCTATCCCACAAGAGACAGGAGAAAGCACTTAAACACACTGTGTCACTCATGGAGTATGTAGTTTTGTTTTTAGCATACACTGATGCCTGCAATGGTGACAAACCTGGAAAGGGAGCATAGTGCTGTAGTTGTCTGCTAGGAAGCTCCTGCCAGTGTCACATGGCAGTCCAAATCTTCCATCTTTGCAGTGAAATCCCTATGAGACACCTCCCATTTTTTGAAGGAGGGGCTTTGAAGACCAAAGATGGCTGGCTAATGAAGGGAAAGAAGAAATCAGAGGTGCACCAACCCAAATTGGCTGTCAGTCTTAGAAGTTCATAATCAAGACAATATTTGCAATCATAATTTGCAGAGTTTTAATTATTTAGTTTTTTCCAACACTAATATATCAGAACTGCACCGTTGTTAATCATCCTTAGATGGATTCACATCCATGTCCCACTATCATAATATTGTACAATCTCATGCGCACCAAGAGGAACCAAAAAGACAGTACTAACATTAAATCCACAATTTTAGAATGGATTGTGCTCTCCTGGATGATGATGATGGTATAATTAGTTAGTTGTAAAATGACTGGATATTAATATCTGGTATTATAGAAAGAATTCTTTTGTTGCTAAACAATTTTTTACTTATAATCTCTATACTCCAAAAACCTTGTCTGGTCCATAAACAGATGCATTTCTTTAAAAACTCTAGAGAGTTATCATGTAATTTGTGGTAATTACACATTGTGTCTCTGAACAATTGGTAGGCTTTTTTATATGAACTTACATAGTCATACTAAAGAATCCACATTTCAAGAGTAGAAATTAAGAGCCACTATATGCAATCCTGTAGAACAAAGACACAATCAGGCATGTTTTCGTTAATATAATGATAAAATGGCTGATTACATCTGCATGAAGTCATTGACAAAGAGTTATGAGGTTTGACAGATTATCATTAAAGAACACGTAAATTGTGTTACTGAGTTTGTGACCTGCTTATACTCAAAGTTGCTATGAATAAAAACAGGTAAGAAGGCATTTCTATCCTCCCAAAATTACATAAGCACATCTGTACAGTAAAGGTCAAAGGAAAACTGACAGAATTCAGGAATACATTATCTTGCTTTGTTTTCACTTCTTGTTATGATTATTTTCCTTTGCAATACATGAACGAATGTTGCTGAGGAACAAAAAGCCACTCATCCATGAATGCAAAAGCAAAAACTAAAAGGCAATGAGTGATGTAAATCACAAGAGTCATACACACAAAGTATGCTACAGGAAGAGAATCAAAACTAACAAGAAATAGTAAAATGTATAAGGGAGGGCATGCAATTACTACAGTTCAGTATACTGTCAGCAATAGTAATCGTCTGGTATATGTCAGCAATGTTCACAACTATTCTAGTTAAAGACAGGCTGAAAGAAAAAGCATCTCATATTGCAATCTGATGGTAACTATGATGAAACTGCAGAGGTGTGGGGAGGATGGAAACCTCCCAGTGGAAATATTTGGGGTGGGCGGGGTAGATGTATGCATTCAAAGCTGCCCTCCATACAAATATTCTAGTTTCAATGGCACTTATAAAAGGCAGACTGTGTGTCAAGGTAAGCTTGGATACTACTGTAAAACTTCCCTTTTATCAAATATGGCTTTTAGCAAATTTAGTGATCATAAGAAAATCACTAATTAAGTTTCCATAAATCTGTTGTTAATTATTTAATTATTTAAAACACTTGGCTAAGCAATTTCCATTCTGTACAGAGTTTGGCAACACCAAAAAAAAGTATTGTAAATTTTTCCCCTAGAAATTTGACTTCACTTCCCAACAAAAAAGCTTCCCCACCTAAGCTTGCTTGTGTCAGTAAGTACACTAAATAAAATGGAGGTTCAGATCATCCAGTCATCATAATCTTTCGTTCCATTTTGTGTAATGATTACTGGTTCACCTTGAAGCTCTGAATCTGTTCTGAAATTTTTTTTTTTCATAATCCACTAGAAAAACAGAAAATTTCAAGACTGGTTTAATTCTGCAAAGTTTTATTAATATTTACAAGAAATGTAGGAGAGTTCTTTTCAGGGCCGACTCGTCAGCTGCCTCAGTAGATGTGCATCACATCCAGTTCTGACAGAGCAGTGACCTGTAACACTTTTTTCTTGAGTAAAACCAATAGGAAATAGCACTGTGATGTTGGTATATCTATCATATGACCTCCAAACTAGAACAAGGGATGAGAGAGAAACTGACAGATTACGTAATGTAAAATCAGACTAGAAGGTGAGTTCTTATGGAGTTACTGGACTGGCCATACTAGACGATTACATACATGTTCTTTGTTCATGGGATTAACACTTAATATTGTGAAAAAATTTCATGTAATTTTGATTTAAATAAAATAATGGCACAACCCAGTGATAGACTTCTGCTAAGGCGTATAAACTTCAAAACAAAGTCAGGCAACAATTCCATCCAAGATCATAATACATTTATTTACCGATTTCCCCTTATACATTTGCACATGTATTATTACACTTAGTGGTATAATTTTTTCAGTGAAATGTACTGGCAAATTTCATAGCAATACTTGATCACAGTGGTGTATTTAGTTAGCTGTCATTGTGTGTGGCACATCACCTGACATTACATCATCATCAGTCACATCTTACAAGACCTGAAAAAGCCATATCACATTAATGATAATAATGATCATCTTTTCACAAAAATACATAAATCAAAAGGGTTCCAAAAGCATTGTGTATTCTAAATATACAGTATATCCAAAATCAATGAACTTTAAACAGCAGCATTTATTTTTAAAAGAAATGGCTACTGCAAATTTCCAAAGATATCTTTTGAAGTGTTCGTGTACATGTTAACCAACTTTGTGATGGGAGTCGGATCTAAAAGAAATAATGGAGGCTAGGGTAGTGTAGAAAATCCTGACAGCATAAAGCCAAGTGTTGTCTTGTTGGATATCTCTCCACTGTCCTGCATAGATGAGTCAACATGGCCTCATCTCATCACATCATTGGAGCTGGTGATGAACATCAGATAGCAGCTGTATTCAGGAATACTGTGTTGCTGAGGCAGCATTTTAGTTGGTCAAAACTAGTCCTAGTCTGCTTATGAACACCAAGAATGACTACCACCTCAGAAGACGTGGGGTTTTCCTAGATACATACATTTTTTTAATTCTTAACAAACATTATTTTTCACTTATGCCTATTTACAAAATACTTATTAAATAAATAGTTTTTTTTTTCACACATTTATTTTGATATTCCATCGTGACCATAGCCATTTCCACTACTCCGTGTGGGAAAGAAAACTCCACTCTGGCTACATTTATGTACAATAAAATGATGATTTTAAAAAGTGTCAATAATTAATGCAGTGTTGGTGTAAACTTACACGTCTGAAAAAGAGAAGAAAAATGGATTTAGCCAAAGACGTTTTCACTTCATAAATATTGAAAGAAATGCGACATTTTGAATTTTACCAAGTTAGGTGTTGTTTGATCAACACTATCTAAATAGTAAATAACCATAATAGATTTTAGCAACAGATGCAAACAAAAAATCAGGCCATGTCATCTGTATGGACTTCTGACATTAAAAATGCAGTTTATCTCATTTTTTTTCATAGAAATTTTATAGCAAACCTTTAATTCTATTTTTTGACAAGCAGCATCTTCCTTCCTAGATGTTAACTTTGTCAAATATGGCTTCCGAGCGGAGCAGAGGAAGGGAAAGAGCGATGACAGTCTCTCTCAGATTTAATTGTGTGTGTGTGTGTGTGTGTGCATGCGCGCTAGTAGTAATTGAAAAAATTGCTTATACCTTTGAACCAGGTAACATGGAAGATGCAAAAATGGGTGGGCTTCGGCAACAAAGTGCTGGTAGAGCTGTGCGCGCCAGAAAGTTCCCATAAGCAAATCCTATGCACTTCTTAATTTTTTCTACTATTTCAAATTGAATAAAATACTGTTTTAATTTAAAAATCTTAGTTTCCACAGTAATATTAATTAATTTACTTTTCAGAAGGAAATTTTATACTTTCATGCATATAATGCTTCCCAAATAAAAACTAATACAAAAAAAAAAAAAAAAACCTGACGTAGTTGGAAAACATTGGAGTTTCTTGAGCTTCAGAGCAGTTTGGCCAAAAGCCCGACCCAAGTATAACGGTGCACAAGTCTCCTCGCCGTGACTGGGATCTGTCCCGATCTAACAGTTTAAACATGGGCTCTGGTTATTCCATGCTGCCAATTGCCTTATTACCAAAAAAAAAACCAACAAACAGCAACCATCTAGAACCGGTGTCCCCCGCAAATAAGTATAAATACACAAAGATACATTTTATTAAAAAAACACATACATATTATTTGCTTGCTTGCTAACTTGAAAATTAAACATAGCAACTGTTCGTATTAATCAAAAAGGTTTTTAATCTATTTTTAATGATGACCTCAAGTATTTGATATCCCAAGAAATCAATGATGTCATGTTTTAATCTGCTATTGATAATCCTGGATAAGCTGCTTTTAGGACATCCATTTTTTTTTTCCCACTCAGATCTGTAAACATACTTATGATCGCTGTACCACAATTAATTTCTGATAAAAAAATATAAATGCAAGTATTTTTTTGTTTTCTTTTTAGTGGTTTTAATTATAATAGCTCTAAAGTATGTTGTTTTTTTACAATCAGTGAAATATCCTAGAGGTATATCCTGAATTTGACCAAGAAAGGTATATATATTTCTTATAATGCTAAAACATTGATTTTACATCATACTGTTCTGAATTTTTGTCTCTGGTAAATAAAACAAAATAAAAATTTTTTATATATATATAGTGCTTCCATATTAATTTGATAACTGCCATATACAAATGTATCTTGACAGAAAATTACATATCAGCAGTGATTACATACATATGAGATATCTAGGTGAGCGGCAAACTAGCAGATCCCATAAAAATTTTCAGTATATATATGATGCTGACTAATCAAAATGTGGCCAGAGTTGTTGTCAGATTGTCAAAGATCTTGACATTTCTCATAAATCTCTGACCAAAGTTATCGTGAAGTTTACTAGAACAAAAGCACAACATTACTTGCCACACACCCCACCTACTCTCATGATCCTCTTTTGATATATCCTATACATTCCACTGACTTGGTTACAGAGAGAATATGCAGCACATAAAAATTCCAATACAAACAAAACACCTCAGAAGGTTGGCAGTGTGCACTCTTCTCCGATGAGTTCAGGTTTCAGAGATGTAAATCTGGGAGTTGCACCTGGGTTTGGAGAAGATCTAATAGACTTTCAACCCTGTGGTCAACCAAAGAAGCAGGGGTATCGGGTATTAGATGTAATCTGGCATGCTGAGAAGACAGAATTAGTGCTTATCAAAGAATGTCTCAATTTATTTAAATTTCCATTTTTAAAGATGCATGTTCTACACATGCTATATCACGTGTGAAACCAGTCTGGAAAAAATTGTTCCCGAGGTAACCCAAAGCTTAGAGATATGAATCAAATGGAGCAACCGTGGAAGCTTCTGGAATACCAGATGAGAACAAAGAACCTATCTGTGTTGTACTAGTATGATGGAATTAAAGCAAGCTCTCTCATGGATATGCGTAAACTTGAACTCAACAGAGATGCAAAATCTTGATGATTTAATGCCAAACAAAATAAGAGCTCTTTGTGGGAAAAAGAGTGCCTCAACCAAAAAAGGAAATGATTTTACACTATTGCTTAGCTTTATTTGCCACTTTCTGCAACAAACAAACATGAAAATACCAAGAGATAGCCAAATATTATGGCAGCACATTGCATATACGTAACTATATGCACTAGCTGATCACTTTTTGCTTCAGTTTACATAAAAAACAAACTTTCATCTTCACTAGTATATTTTCAATTCCAGTCTGTTTTAATAGTTCTGGAATACAGCAACCATTTCAACTCATAACTTCAGTTTTAGCATCACATTATTTATTGTAGAACTTCGTACATTTCCCACTCAAAACTCAGTTGTGGCAAAGCAGCATTTTGCTTCCTCATAGGCTGGTCTCTTCTAATCATACAGCATCTTACATTTGCTCCTGATACAAGTGAATATTTTTTTCCCTCACTTTTTTTAGAATCGAATTCTCTTCGATCCCTCTGAGAATTTAGTGCATACGAATTCAGAAAACTGCATTTGCAGCAGAACTGCCACAGTTGCTTACCTGTTTGTAATGGACTGAGAAGCAATAGGTTTGTTTGTTGCATGTTACCAGCCTATACCTCATTAGGGCTCAGGGTGAAGGAATCCATGTCTTCTTAGAGAAAGGATAAGCCATTTTCAGGTCTAGCCGGAACTTTTGTACAATTTTAAAACCTGGAACAGAACCATATTCAGCTTTAATTAATTACAAATCGCAAAATTTATTTTTATAATTTTTAAAAAAAAAATACAAATTTTAGCTCTTGCATCTGTGCAATTATAAAATAAAATTGTCTGTAAGTAAACACCACTCTTCTGAGGTCTTATTAAGCAGTGCAACCTGCCTATACAGACCAATGTTTGTGATTTTAATGCATTAGTAGGTCAAAACAGAAGATGAGCTAAGAGATGAGATCAGCTGCCTATCAGAGCAGATTTATCAAGTGAGGAAATTCCCCCAATAACCCTTGTGGCAGGCCACGTGTTTACCATCCAAAATGGCTCCCATTGATCCTGGATATGCAAACTCCATTCAATAAAGCTACTCACTATAAACCAATGTTCTCCACTCAGAAATATTTAATTATCGTAAGTTGGTAAGATCTCTAAAGCTACAAACTTTAGTTTTCTGTCAAATCACAGAAAGGGACAGCCAGTTTTGTACAAATATTCTTATTTAAAATATATATATAATTTTAAATGTTGTTACATCATTTTCTTTTCCCTGTATATATATATTTTTTAATATGACCTTCATTTTTGTAAGTACCTGGTCTTGTATCATAAGACTAGTGTTGGAGCATCCAGGAAAGACCATCCATTTTAACACACTGAACAGCACATTCCAGGCATGATTTACCATACAAATAGAAAAAAACCACTTCAGCCATATTTCATGGTTGAGTGGCCAAGTATGATTACTTTGCATACATTTTCTCTCTCCCTGAAGGCCATGCTTAAAACAACAACAAAATCTATATTTAGAGAGAAAGTCAGTTTTCATGTATGCAGCTTTTCCAATTTTGCCTACCATTGATGACTCTCACTGTTTCTGCCTTATAGGCAACAAAATACTGGAGAGCTAATTTCCATGTAGAGATTTTGAACAAGCAACAACTAAGGTAAATCAGAACCAACATACAATTAAAATAATAAATAATAATAAACTCATCAGCAACTATGTAAAACATGTTGTTGTTGTCATGAGGTCCCCAACCAGGAACATTAGCTAGCTAGATGGCTGGAAGAGTAGATACCAAAAAGGATGGGTAACACTGGAAAATATAACCGGTACAAATAACATCGGCCAGCCAAAAGTCCCCACTAGAACTCTTCATATGTGAAAAAGTAATGATATATTTCTGATGGGTAAGACTACCTTGCAGCAGATATTCAAAAAACATAAATATTCTTTGTATGATAAATTTCAATTTTCTTGAAGACTTGCATTAAAATGATTATACATCTATAACCATACTCTAGTACAAAATAATATGGTTGGACTTTAAACATTTTGAATATTTCTTCTTGTCAAATAGCAATATAATATCTTTTTAAGGGGATATTTTTATATTAATTTGTTTTTGAGTTTTGGAGAAAGATAATTTTAAGTAAATGTTCCAAATGTATTCTTCCTCATTACTGAAAGATAGACTGTAACTTCAACTGATAGTATCTAGTAAATAGAAATAATAACAAAAAGATGGATTTTCTGTTTCCTTACTTGTTTATTACATATAATGGTGTCATAAGACCAGTTTTTGGTTCTGTTTCCTGAGACTATTGCAGTAAACCAATCTCCAATCTTGAATTAAAGGGAAGTAATTCTTGAAGTAGGCCTGGTTTCTCCTTATTCTAATTAAATATAATTCTCATTTCCACAGGAAAAGAAGCCAGCACAGGAATTTAAGCAAAAACAACATCTGGCAGATTGTTTGCATTTTCAAGTCAATTAGTCACTGCCAAAAATATTTTTCCAACTTTATATACTTCTACTAAAAATCCTCTTAATGTCAGAGAACAAAAGAGTTTTAATTTGTGGATTTAGCAGCAAATATGATCAGCTAAAACAAGAAGAAGAAGAAAAAAGGAAAGTGTAGCATTCTGAGACAAAGTTAAGTTTGTCCATATAATGAAACAAAACAGCAAACTGGGCTGGTGGTGGTGGTGAATACTGATTTCTTACCCCGAATACTGGGGTCGGTTCAGCAAACGATGCAACTGAACAATAAATCAGAGATTTAAAAAAAAAAGTGTCTTGGCGCTGAAAATGCTGCATAATAATATCATCACTAATAATCTGATATAAAGGAAAAATTTTTTTTGAGATTAAATATCCTGGGCACAATTTTTTTTAAAAATTTTTTTACTGTCTCAAATAACTTTTCCATTTGTGAGAAAAATACAAAGTAGGTCATGGCTCACTTTCCATAGCCGTGTTGTTTTCCATGGTTTTGTAGGAGCACAGATTGTTACACATTAGCCTTAAAAGCACGTAAACATTTTCAGAAGCAGCTCAGATAGAGAACGCGTGCGCGTGTGCGCGCTCTCAAGCAAAACTACTGGATTTTTTCTCTTTTCTGTTTCCCCCCTCCCTGTGAATAATTCTTTGAGGAGTATTAAAGTTAATCTCCATAAAGATCGCCCAAGTCAAAAAAACAAAACGCAGAACATATTATCGGTTTATCTTGAAATTTTTCTAAGTAAGAATTTAAAACGGGTAGTCACTGTCACTGCTATCGTCGTCGAATTATTTATTTAACAATGCGTTTTTACCTGCGGTTCGAACAATCATTTATCAGCTGAGCGGGATGAAACTGGTTGCCAACAGTTTCGGTGCCGTACAGGTTCTTGGTTCAAAAGTGGCCAGAACTACACGTAGACAATGTACACACAGCAGTTGTTCCTTTATGAATATATATATATAATAAAGATTAGTGGTGGCTAAAATAAGAAGCTTACACATAAGATATTTAGGTATGGGGTATAGAATGAGTATGACAGAATTTTTTGATAATAACTCATTCCCAACATCTTAAGTAAAATTTAGTATAGAATTTGAGAAAAATCGGCAACATCCCTTTCTTGATATTTCAGTGTCAAACAACAATATTACTAGCGTTAACACTTTTAGAGTCTAAAATCTCTTTCATTTAATTTTTTAAAAGATGCTAAATTTATTATTAAGGCTTCAGTCTGATACACCTACAATAATTACAGAATTAAGAAAAAAGACTATTTATTTTCTTATATCTTATTTGGATTATCATATCAATCAGATATTCAAAAAAAAAAATACAATTTACAGGATTATGTTCCAACTGCATCTATTTTTAGATTTAAAATGAGTTTTCCATTGTAAATATGAATTTGGGTCTTCATTCTCATATAAGTATAGGGATGGACTGATTCTAGTTTTTTTATGAGTGGCTGTATGCATCAGCAACACTACGATGTACAAAAGATCACTACGTGGTGGATAAAGACAGAACACTCAATCCTTCCCAAACCATTCACCAAACATTCTGGCTTAAATTTTGTTTGCAGAACTTGAAGATATGTCCAGGTCCTCTATAGAATACAAAATACAGTAACAGAATCTTTATTTATTCGTGATTTAAAACCAGGAAGTCAAACTGAATCAGAAACAGAACTATGAGCCAATTTAAATTTTATTTTTCTCTCTATAAACTGGAATTTAACCAGAGTAGAAAAATAACTGATACAATGGAGCTAAACCAGAACTGAAGCAATTAAAAACACGGTCGGTTCACAGTTGCTGCTTTTGTTTGGAAGACTCTGGTGTTAGAAAGATAACTGATCCAATTCTTGAAGGTTCATGTCATTATGTTTGTGTTAATGCTGATAATATTAAAAGAAAAGTATCAAATGTCATCAATGACATTCACTAGTCCATCAAAGAAGAAGTAAACAGTTATCTTTTTTTTTTAAAAGATGATTAATGCAATACATTTGGATCAGTCTGTTTTTGATATTAATGTTCAGTTTGTCAAAAATGGCAAAATTGCAGTGTGTACCACAGCTATGAGAGAAAGTAGAGAAAGACATGTATCCCAGCATCTCAAGAACATGCTTCTTGAAGTACTTACACATCATGATATCAGTGTGCAGAAAAGATACAGCATAACAACAAATAACGGTGAAAACATGGTAAGTGTGTCCAGCAGCATATAAATGATGATAATGAACAGGGGAATGAGGAAAATGTGGATACTGAAGAAATATTTGATGTTGACACAGAAGAGGAAGGTGGTTGGTCACACAGAAACAGATTTAGGTGAGATGCATGGACTAGAACAAGTAATACTAACTGAACTTGATACTGGTCTGAATAACAAGTGCCTGCTGCTCAGCCCACACTCTTCAATTAGCAGCTGATGATGCACTCAAATATCCAACCATCACTCTTACAGTTCTTATAGCAGGTCTGTCTGCAAAGCAATTAAGAACTCAGATGTGCATGGTTATTACCTCAGACTGCCTCATGAGATGGCACTCAAGCTTTGACATGGTTGAGTGCTTGCTTCAGATGAAGGAATTCTTTTCAGATTTTCAGCTTCTTATCATGGATCCCAAGTGGAAGACCACTGAACAGATATCCACTTCCTCACACCAGCAAAAATAGCAACAAAACATCTGACTATGGAGGGAGGACCTTTAGGGCAAATGACTGAAATGTCGGCTTGAAACCCCAGAAGTGTCAACACTTTCATCAGAGAGCCTGCTGAACTCAATAAAAAGAAGGGGGAAATTCCTTTTTTAAAATAATACTTTTCTTGATACAATCTTTCATAATCCAAGGCGCCAGCTGTTGTTATTTGAGGAAGTAAAGAGCAAGGCTAAAGCTCACCTTACCAAACTACCAGCAGCAGTAGGTAGCCATCAAGTAAAGCAGATAGAAGAGTAATGAACGCCATGGAGGAAGATGATGAACTTCAGCTTCTGCAAGAAATAGAATCTAGTAAAATAAGAGTCATCTCGTCACGAATTTGTGTTAACAAGTAACATTGGTGCAATTCCAGATATTTTTACTCACAAGCATCGTTGACTAAGCAAACATTCTGTAGTGGCACAGCAACCCAACATGAACTGTACAAACCGGCTGCTGCTCCACCAACAAACTTACAGGTGATCCTGCCCATCCTGGTCTCAAGTTCATGTTATCACTACAAGAAACAAACATGTCCTGGTGAACTTTATGGAGGTCTGTTGAAACAATATTTTCAAAGTACAAATGTGATTTTTTTCCCCTTAGCTGATTATGGTTATTGTTTTGTAAACAGTGAGTGGTTTATTGTGAAATAAAACTGCATTTTCTAGTGCAACCTTGATTGATTATGCATGCCCAAATGTTTAAAAAGAATAATAGAAAATAAATAAATTGCATTTGTGAGTGTGTTTAGATAATAGTGATGATGATAACAACAATAAGTGTGTGGGTTATGTTAATATCTATGATATATCTCTGACTACTTATACAAACTACAGTAAGTACTATCAATATCAAAAAGATGGTGGACATATTCATATTCTTACAGTATTTTTGGAACCTCCTTGACAATAATATATCGTAGTTTCACATCTAAAATATAAGGCAGCTACAGAAATATTACTTTTGCCCAATCTGTCATGTGCAGGTGTGAATTAAACCAAAGATATTTAGAACTCCATCCCCCGCCCAACCACTGATCTACTTTGCAGATTTCAAACTGGCCCAAAGGCAAGTTTTCATTTACATCTCACTCTCTCTTAGTACACTATTACTGGGACACCTAATGTTTCAAGCAAACGAAATTTTCGATTCAATTTAAACCCGAATCACAAATACTGCATGCAGATTTAACCCTAAGGAAAAGGAATACTGAATTTAGCCATTTTTTAAAATCTCTCTTTCTTATATATGTAGATATTCCATTTGTTCCTTATATACAGACATATATATATATATATATGTCTTAAAGGATCAGCAAAATTAAAATAACCACTAATTTTATCGTACTAAATAGGGATAACAACAATATAAGGACATTAGATAGCAGAGTTTTTTTAGGTCAGCTGCTGAATCATCCCAGATAAAACTGGAAGATGACACTGGGTTTACTGGCAATCAGAGACCATCATACACACAGTCATCCATGCCAAGACTGTTTAAGGGAAAGAGAGAATTCTTATTGTTGGAGATTTTTAAGTTTCCTTTTTTTGTTTTCACTTAATTAAAAAAAAAAAATTAACAAATAAAAAAAAAAGGTTAAGAAACTGAAGAGCTAACAGTTGTGCCTTTGTTATTATCTCTTACCAAAACAATGCCGAACTGAAACAAATCGTTTAGTGAACTGACTGGACTAACACGGCTTATGGAAGTTAACGACATTAACTATGACATTCCTACTAGACATTCCCCATTACTATAATCATGTCACTTATTGCCAGTGGTAACAGGGCAGCAATGACATTCTCTCCTTGCTGGACTCCATCTCCTTAGCAGTATATTTCACTATTTAGCCTAAAATATCCCCCCCCCAAACTTCACACAATTAAATCCAATTCATTAAACTTTTTTCCATGTATAAGGACATTTAACTTCTACTCTTGTATTATTATTATTATTATTATTATTAATTCTTTTATGTATTAGCAAATGTCACAATTATAAATACAAATTTCTGAAAAATAATCTCCTGGGGCATGCACACCACTGTAGCATCCTATTTATGGCTGTTCTCTCTTTCTGGCCACTTTGCATGACAATTTAGGTGAGGACGACACTATCTTTGTATACTTTACACATTTACATGATAATGGAAAATCAAAAGGGGGAATGCACTTTATGAGTAAACACTACAATAAGGTAATCAGTCAGGATGATTTGAGCATTGGACTACAATCAATAAAAACCCAGTGAGAGAATGATTATTATTAGTATTCATTCGTAGATAAAACATCAAAGTGTTAGCGTTCAATTATCGCTCACACTTTTGTGAGTTAGTCACTTAAAAATTCCATGTTGTACAAATATAAACTAAGGTTGTAATTACCTAAAAGATGTATATAAAAAAAAGAAAAAAAGTAAATAATAAAGCATTTCTTTGGATAATATAGAAGAAGGTATACACTATGGACAATATAGACATGGAAGATTGGATAAACACAAATACATAACATGTTAAAACATATAATCAGAAATTGTGTTTAATGAGAATAGGCAAGTCATAACAATATAATACAAAGTATAGTTCTGTGGAGAGGCAGCTCAGCTACGATGATGAGTTTCTACTGGGGAGAATAGCTAAACTTTATGAGAGTTATGATCACTTGCTGGTTAGTTCTACTACTGCCAGCTTCACCAACATAGTCTGGGGTTTTGGTAAATCGTGGATAAAATCAATCTAATAATTACTTTATGATGAGCACACAACTTCCTTTGGATAGTTTGCCA
The DNA here is from genome assembly GCA_018389105.1 of Nautilus pompilius. NCBI lineage: Eukaryota > Metazoa > Mollusca > Cephalopoda > Nautilida > Nautilidae > Nautilus > Nautilus pompilius. The sequence continues at coordinate 554,342 of JACATO010000321.1, forward strand.
GAAAGTTTGCTTAAAGATTTTCTCAAAGAAAGAAAGAAAGAATTTGGAATGCTTTCTGGTCCAACAACAAAAGCTTAACAACAGAATTCTACTCCTGAGGTTAGAGGTCGTTTATATGACTACTGGGTATTGACTTTGGTCAAATAAAGGTCACAGAGTTCAGTGAATAGATTGCTGAGTTTAAATGTTTTTATAAAACAGCAAATAATTCAGTAGCAAAGATGTCCTGGCCAACCATGAAAGTAATAATGTTATTTCTGTTTATAACATCCTGCATTTTAATCATTTAATAAATCTTACAGTAGAATATTTTTTAGTGCTGAAGTAATGAAAGTGATTCATGGTGAAAAGTTATAATTACACCTGTAATGTCCAGGTTTTATGTGGAGCAGTGGCATAGTGCAACATACCTAACATGATGGTCACCTGTAGTATGGCCCCTGACTTGAGAGGATGGGGGAGCCCCCCAAAGGGGTAATCCCCCCCCTTCTAAAATAGTTTCAAGGCCCTTGTTTTAAAATGCCTAATCTCCCAAGCTGGAATGTTTGAATACTGTACTGTTGTCATTGAAAAAAGATGTAAAAATAATATTCAGGCAAATATTTATTAGTTATCTGATCTTTTATTTAGCCCCTCTTTTCTAAATCTTTCGGTGGATTAAATTTTTTCTAGATACACAAACTCTAACTACCATGAGTTCTTGTAGCTGGCATTGCAGATGACGTGCTGGTGCTGGATAATAATGGTGAGAAGATGCTGAAAATAAATTAGGCAATTGAAAAAGAGTAAAAATCATTTCCTTGTCGGAAATAATCTTTTTTTGGTGGGGATGATGGAGTGATCTTGGCGCCTGATGATTTCTTGAATTGTTTTCGTCTTGTAGAGAGTCAGCATTCTTCTGGGACCAGGAATGGGCTGATATCATTTTTCCCCCACATGCATTTCTACCTGCTTATTTGCCCTTTGCTTTCTATGGCCCACATCACAAACAAACACCTGTGAGGGCCTAAGGTCATTGGACGAAAGCTTCTTTACTCTTTCACAATGGCAAAGCAGCTGACCAACAACTTGACCGTTGCACAGTTTGCCCACTGGGCCATGCATCCCAGAAGGCTGGCTATACCATAACACTGAATAGGAAACCACCTGAAAAACGATTGCTCCTGTAATTGCTTACTTTGCCACAATTACATGTGTACGCGTTTGCATATGTGTGTGTAAAAATAATTAAAAAGCTTAAAATATTGGCAAATAAAGATATAAAATAAAATGTTAAAAAAGAAAAAGTATAAGCAACCCTTGATTTTACTGAACACTGTTCATAACATCAGCCAAACATAGGTATCAATAGCATGGCAGTTACTATCAACAATTATCTACAAATTTATATTAAACAAGCGGTAAAGAAAGCAAATCATACTTCAATTACTTTACAATTTCTATGCAAAAGTTTCTCAATTTCTATTAGTGGGTAATATTTTACTTTCTCCAAGAATTTAAAATTAGTGAGGGGATAAAATGCCATTGACACCGTTTAACTTGAAGGCATGCACAGGTCCTGGCAAAATGCCCATCTCTCTCATTGTAAAAATTACGGATAACTTTAAATTATTGCTCAGGTCAAAAAGTCCGATAAGTTGAGGCGTTTTAAAATCCCTTTAAATGCAATCACATGTTGATTTCTCTTTATCACTCAAAGTTTGTCAGCTGTCATTGGGTGACTGATCTTGACTGCAATTCGGTGTTTGTTAAAAAACTGTGAATTTCTTCTAATAAATATCCGTTCACCATCACATACTTTAGAATGTTAATTTTGTATAATTTATATGCATAAGTTAAATTCATTCTTTTTAAAAACTACAACTTGTATTGTAGCAGAGGGCCTAATGTATCCATTATCACCTAAAAACAGAAACCAGTAACTTAGATTAAAAAGTCAACTTCTGATGAGTCAAAGTATTCTGGGAAGTCGCTGCAACCTGAGGTTATTTAAAGTATGCTGAATTTACTCACGTACTTAGTTGATAGGAGCCATCAATTAAGCCCCTCCATAATTTTAAATGCCTGTAATAAAGTAAAATATATCTTGTCTTATTTAAAAAAATAACTGAACCTATGATAAAATACCGCTAAACTCAAAGATTTTTTGTTTTACTTGCAGAACATCAGATGTTTATAGCCATTTCTGTTTCGTAGAGGTGTAGTACTTGTTTTATCAGTATACTAAATATATTCATTTTTAAACATACTATTTAAAAGCATCATAATCATTCTAAATAAATATAAGTTTCTGGTTGTTACATGTGCCAATCACATATTTTAAAATTTCAGCGATTTGGGAATTATCCCCCCTCCGATTGTTTAAAAAATTATAGGAGTTGGTGACAGTTATTCTAAATTAAAGCAGATTTTATGGAAATTTCTGTCTCCTGATATATTCAGGTAGAAAGTAAACACGTCTCAGCCAATGACTAGATCTGAAAAAAGAAATTTTTTTTTTTAAAAAAAGGAGAGAGAGAGAGATGGGGAGAGAGATGGGGAGAGAGAGAGAGAGAGAGAGAGAGAGAGATGGGGAGAGAGAGAGAGATGGGGAGAGAGAGGGAGAGAGAGAGAGAGAGATGGGGAGAGAGATGGGGAGAGAGAGGGAGAGAGAGAGAGAGAGATGGGGAGAGAGATGGGGAGAGAGATGGGGAGAGAGAGAGAGAGAGAGAGATTCACAAATCAGGGATAACCAAAAAAATAACATGATGATTAGACTCACCTGTAAAAGCAAAAGTCTGGAGTGATGGAGACTGCAGTAAAGATGGAAATATAATGAAGAAATCCCTGAAAGTGCACATAAAGAAATTCAAAAAGAAATGCTTACTGATGGAAGTAAAATTTATTGTCTAAGAATGTACAAGAATCGCTGTCGGAGAAAAACCTCCACGAAGAGAGTACTTAGAAAAGGCAGATGCTTCACAGATTTCCTGAAAAGTAGAAATAATTTACTGATTTTGAAAAACTGTAACTATGGAAAATCACTGGAATCCACCAAATGATTATACATACCTTCCTTCAGTCCATCTGAAGAAAGGTAAGAATGAAAAATAATACAAAAGAAAACAATATTTTTGGTTGGTTTTGCAGGTACTGCACTATTATGATTAAGAGAATGGCAGGTCCCATTAAATAGCCATAAACCCATTACAGTCATGTTAAACTATTTGAAAAAGATGGAGACCTAAGCACACGTGAAAAGGCACATCACTGCACTGCGACTGAAGCAGATAAAGATTTTATAAGTACCTGTCAAGCACCAAAAACAAAAAAAAAAATCCATCAATTCTCAACTAAATGATTATAGCAGTTGAAAGAGAAGCATAAATGTTGTTTTCTAATCATTAAAACAATACATTTTAAAAATCATAAGAAAACACATCTAACTTCAAGTTTCACCTGTTAAATGTTACAGGTAGATCAAATTTAAAATAAGCATGGGTTTCAAACAGACAAAAAAGTCTGCTAGGCCATTTCAGTGTTTTTAAAATAAAATATAGAATGTGCTCATCACCAAGAAAACAGGATGATATTCATTGAAGTTTGACTCTTTAAAAACTGATGTGTGCGTGTGTTCCATTTTTATTCACAATTTACAAGCTGTGACTTAAATATCAAAATAATCTCATAAGCAGATTATGTACAGGTGTTTCCCAGGTAGTCAAATCATCATTAGTTATTCCCTATTTGCTCATAAGAATTTGTAACAATTAAAGATTTAAGAAAATGCTTTAAAAGATTTTTTTTTTTGAAGAATCTTTTCTTCTTCTTCTCGGTAAACTATTGCCTAGACGAGCAGACAATATCTTAGAAAGAACAAAAACCCTCCATTTTAAACGTGCTCATCTGCACTCAGTCTCTTTTTTTAAAAAAGGGGGAAATTACTAACTTGAAACTCTTTAATGCACTGCTACAAACGTCTTTTATTTCAGGGAGTAGTGAATGACAAAAGGCAAAACTAAACCGAATGATACAACAAAGGTGTAACTCCCATATTCAGTATCTACATCGGTAGTCAAAAGGAACTATTGGACTTACATCAATAATGTGTGCAAACATTAAAACCAGGTGGCGCTGTTGGGCGAGTAGGTAGTTACATCTTGTTTCTTCCACGTTTTATAGTTAATACCAAACGTGCTTACTACTGATGATTAAAGATAAATCCAGCTTCTAAAAATAATCACACACAGCTTTTTTCATGCATTACATTATAAAGTTGCAGATGCATCCTTAAAGAGATAATTATCAGAGTTTCCAGTATGGTATCCCAAGCCATCCAATTTGTCTGACTTGTATACAAATGGCTGGTGAAATTAGGTCTTGATTGCTTGTCATTCTTCTGACCTGCTATTACACAGTTCACATTTGATTAAATTTCAGTGGCTGTAAATTATTACACGGACCCATGGTAAAAACCAACATTCATTAAAGCACAATAATCCTTTTTTGTGTGTATATATAAATTTTACTTAACAGCAGTAAGATATAGTAATAATTGTAACTATTCAGCCACAAATCCCATGTACACCTGCGCAGCTGATAAATAAATCAAGAATGAGATGGTCCATCGAAAGTGCCTGGCAGACAGAAAGACAGGTTCCACAGATATTGTGGCAGTGCAAGTACCCATGAACTTAGTTAAACTCTTTTGAGAGAGAGAGAGAGAGAGAGAGAGAGAGAGAGTTCTAGGGTCCGGCAGCAGATATCCTTCTACACATGCTCTAACATAGAACATATTCCTTTTGTTTGTGAAGTTTGAATGCCTAGCTTGGCTTAGAGAGATAAAACTAAAGTTTTAGAATCTTTTCTGAATGCATAAAGTTAGAGAGGTTCTTTGATATTAGCAGCACATCATCTGAGAGGATAAGTGAGGGAGGCCCGGCGGCCCCAGGTATTTGTCTAAAACTTATTTTAATTTAGCAGGTAGGTACGTATCTACAAAGTTAAATGGCCCTATGTTTATATTAACTATTTTTTTCTGTCTCATTTCCTCCACTTTCATAGGGTTTATCTGATAATTTAAAATATTAAAAAGTTGATATGACTTTCATGCACTTTGCAAATAAATAAAACAAAATAAAGTTATTTAATAAGTTTAATATAAACAAATACATAAAATGTACGACATAAGATAAACAGGTGAAAATTTTGAGGCACCCTCTAAGCCCGAGGCCCAGGCCAAATAGCCCTCCTGCCCAACTCTCATTGGGCCTGAGCATAGGATACAAAAGTAAAATTCTTGGTAAGATATTAGAGTTTCTTTTAGTAAAGTAGAATGTTTTACAAAAACAGATGAAGAAAGCAGAGTGAACAAATATATAAAGAAATTAAGTGTACACTTCTTGGCAAAAGATCTCTAAGTTTTTCCTTTATATCTATACAAATTCAAAACCTGCTATATTTACACTGGTGACTGTCTTACACCAACCATTAAGCTGTTTTACTTTTCTTTCCTTGAGTATTCAAAACAACAGATGTAAATCAGATCCTTTCATATTACATTATACAGGCTTGCTTTCTTTAAATGTTGAACTATTAGGTCACTGGCTAGTAGTATTGTTTTCTTTGTGTTACAATTATGCTCAGAAAATAAACAACAGGCTGACTCCTGAGTAGATGAGTGAACTCTAAAATACAACCTATCAACACCAAGATGAATTAAAGGTCAGAAATTACATTAACTAGCATATGAGAATATAATACTATATACCGTATATATATATATACACACACACACATAGAAAAGTTATAATAACAGTTAAATCCAAAGAAAGATAGATTCTAGGTAAATAAAATACAATATTTCAAAAAATACTAAGATTAAACAACTAAAAAATAAGATAATCAAAATGTGAAGCTTGATTTCTAGGTAAATTTCCAATGCATAGTTTTTACCAGTCTCTGCAATGAACTCTCAGAAATAACTGCATCTGTAGTTCTTAATTCATCTTTAAAGTTGGTTATCCAAATAACACAGAGTGCATCTAATAAATTGACCTCAGTTCAAAAGTAAAATAAAGGAAATGTAAATAATTAACTTTGTCTGCAATATGATACGGCCACACTTGAGGGAAGGAAACAATAGCACTCAGATTTAAACAAGTAACCAAAGTAAATAAGATACAGTACCTGGTGTTGACTCTGCCTAAAGACTTCATTCAGAGTATATATGTATATTACTTTTATTATCAGATGTAAAGCCTATCTGAGATGGAAGCAGCACAGATATGAACTAACCTGTCAAGCTGTGTAGAAACAATATATTATTTAATGTGACCTAGTGGAAGATAGACGGGTGAAGCTAGAAATAAATTTCCCCACTAAAGTAAACAAATTCTGCAACCGATGACCGAAGTTTAATTTGCATGCTTGTTGGAAAAGGATTAGTGCTTAATTATTCTTTTTGTTTGTTACAGAGATTGTTTTAAATTATTTATTTTTTAAATGAGGATCTTTGTTTATAATAAGCTGATTTAATTAATATAATGGGAAAATGCTTGTAAATTATGCCAAAAAGTTTTTGCTTTAAATAATTACAAATAAATTTCCTTAAATTATTAATTCTTTTCTCATGTGTATTAGTTAGCAGTCCCCTAGCGAACAAAGAGTTAAAAAATTCCAGTTTCTTTTTTTTCTCCAGCTTTTGGAATTGTCTCCCTTCTTTCAGAACAATAAGTTGCATTATGGGAAATATCAACTTCAAAATGTGACAGGGAATGTGCGCTTTTAAGTTAAGACAAATGCAGTGATTGCCAAATCTCATTCAAATGATGTTCTGCTTTACCTTCAGAAATCGTCATTTTGGAAGCCTTACAAGTCACATTTTCTATCTTAGGGTAATGTATTGTGCGTACATACAATTAATTCAAATGTTGCCAACCAGCCAATCACTGTGGAGAATTATGGTTTAAATGTGGATTAAAACATTCAGAAAAGTTTTACTTTATTACACTAGAAGTCATTTGATTGGTATCAGGGGGCTGATATGTTTGGTCTCAACAGACTTCAGATCTGATGCAAGGTTGAAATGTTCAAGATGGCAACATATAAGCATAATCTTAGATGACCCACAAATAATCACATTTGGAAATCCAGTGGCAAAAGTCTTGTGAAGATCTGCCTGCCAGATGTAGGATTGGACCTATACATCTTGAAGCCATCTCTCTTTCCAAGATGTGGGGACAGAGAGGTCAAGTCTAAAGCACTCACCAGATGTGACTAAACAAATTCCTGTATCTTAAATGGTCTCTTCTACCAACCCTACCCTCTTTTTTCTCAACTCCCCAAGTACCAGCTACTATTAAGAAGCACACTAATTTTGGATCTACCTGTCTAAGTTTAATCAATGCTGACGAGTAATTTAAAACTCAGAATAAGGAAAATAATTTCTGAAGTTACTCTCAGATTCTGTTCTCCTGCCTAATTAAAAACAATTTTTATTTATATTTTTAAAAATGTTTTTCTTTTTTTAAATATAAAATTTGTTAGCTACTGAAAAATTCAACACAAAAATTTTTTCTTTTTCAAATTTTTTTAGTAACTCAGCTAAAAGCAGTTCCACATAATAGAAAGAATCCTTGTCATTAGGTCATAGTACTGAACCCTGCCACAGCCAGTAAGTATCCTCCTAAAACTGAGAATAACAGCCAAAGTAATTTGTTATTTTAAAATTTTGTATCATGCGTGCGTGTGTGTAATATAGCAAAATATGACTGCTGATCTCTGCTGGTGTAGATTCCTTATCTTTCAAGTTCATGGAAGACAATATATATCTTAATAAAAGACCTTATTTCTCCATTTTTACTCTTGCAGGCCTGTAATTGGATCAAGTCATGATGGTTGGTGACAAAAGCAGACTCTCTTTTATACACTTATCTCACTCTAGATAACTGACAGGTGATATAAACAAAATACTTGATATTTTTTTCAATATGTCAGCTGCAACCACAGACTATTTGACTAAACCATCTTTAAATTAAACAATACATGCAACCCATTAAAAATGGACATTAAGCTCAAATTATGAATGAGAGAATCTTTGGTTGGCAAAACTATTTGTGGAAACAAGTTTTTGAAGAGAAAAATCAATGTAAACATGCAGTTAGCAAAGGTAACAGCAGCTTATAATGCTGGGTATAAAACAAACAAATGTAATGGTGCTAATGTACAAAGCTGTGGTTATATCTGATTATCTTAAGCACTTAAAGTCTTCCTTCTATTTGCCTACAGTTAATCAGAGTGATTAGAAGTCCTTCAACTTGTAAAGTGTACCTGTCCTTTCAAACCACTTACCTGATGTTTATTTCATTTACCGCTCAATAACTAAAGAAACATACAGCTCATTAATACAGCCCTGTTAAAGTTTTGATCCCACATGACCAAAGCTAGGACTAGTTTATCTGCTGCTTACCTTTTATTCTTGAATGTCACAATCAGATGATTCCCAATATAATCATTGATAAGCAAGACTAAGAAGTTTGATTTTTTTTAACTGATCAGAGTAACAAAGATTATTCTTTACCCCAGATCATTTTGAGTAAAATGCAGAATTGTGTTATCAAAGAGGCAAAAGGTGAGGCCGAAATTGGAGTAGCAATGAAATAATGGGTGACCAAACTTGGAAGAAGAGGCTTTTTACAGAGAAGTACAAGTTGGAACTATTTGGAAATAATCAACAGCAGTTTGTTCAGGGGCAGATGAGGGAGCAACATAACAGTCAAGGTAGAACAGCTACAGTAGAGCACAGAGACAAGTCATTACAAGTGTGGGGCTATATAACGGCCAAGGGGTTGGAGATTTGCACAAAATTGAAGGTATACTGACTGCTGACAGACATAGCCAAATTCTCGTTCATCTTGCCATTCCCTTAGAAAGATATCCCATTGGGCAGAGATTCATCTTCCAACATGGCACTGACCCCAAGCTACAGCCAATGTGGTGAAGAGGCTGAAGGAGCTCTCATAAAGATGCCCTGGTCTACATAAGGTCCTATTTTGAACATCACTGAAGTTATATGGCTAGCGAGAAAGTGAAATGATAACCACACACCTTGGATGAATTGTGGAAAGTGCTACAAGGATATTTAGAACAACATTCTGCAGTCATTCATAGATAACTTGTAAGAGAACATGAAAAAAGGGTGTCATACTCTGTATAAAGCAAAGTACTCACATACCAAATACTGATGCACTGTACAATGTATTTATTTTGTTTTTGTATATGCATTATGTTTTTCTCAGTTGCAGTTACTCATATTTGTGCATATCCCATGTTTGTTTCCATAATTATTTCCAATAGTGTACACTTTAATATTTTTTAAACTCTTTTCTATATGAACATATTTGTTTCTGTATCTGTTGACTGATTCAATAACCAATGGTGTTATCTTGCTCTCTGCTTTGATACAAATTAATGTCTGTCATATTATTTTTGCAAGTTTTCCAGTAGTAATCAATTACTCTGCACAAAAATCAGCCAGAAGATTAAACTTTATTTTTTTAAAATTTTCAATTATAAACAATTTTTTTTAAAAAAAACACCTAATAATATAGAAATTTTTGCCAATATTGATAATCCTATTTCAGCTTTTATGAAATATATAAACAGTTGAGACGATTAATAAATGGTCCCCTTGATAGCCTAAACTGTCCTCTGTAGGTGGACACAACTAACATGTAAATCTTAGGAAAGGGAAGGCCAGAAAAGGGGCCCACAGCCCCCCCCAATACATACTACACCTCAAGCTTTTATAAACCTTAAAGTGGTCAAGTAAAATACTTCTACATTCTCAAAATATTTACACACAGTTTAAAAAGAAAAAGATTTATTTTGTTTGTGTAAGAAACAAATAAAGCTTAAATTGTAAAAAAAAATACTTTATGGTTGAAAATTGATTGTGTTTAGAATGTTGCAGTATTTTAAAATAATTTCTTTATTTGATTAACATAAGCAGTTTTTTTTCAGTTAAACAGAGAAGTATGACTGCCAATATCTCAATGTATCCTTTAAAGAAAGAAAAAGAATGAAGTAGCCACCAGTCTCTTTCATTTATCCAATGGTGATGGGGATAAGAATGCTTTTGCCAAGAGCCTAGAATGAAAGATCAAAAAGTAGCAGACAATGTTGTTCAAATTCAGTAAAAAAATAATTTAGAAATTTTCTCTCTTTCTCTTGCCTACGCTACATACAGAGTTTATTTGTAGACAGTTAAATGAAATAATTCTCAACAACAAATATATAATCTGGGGTAATATAAATTAATAATTAGGTCTTGATATGGCTTTTTAATAAAAGATTTACCAGCAGAAAAGAAAAAAAAATCTGAAAAAGACGTTAACATTACCACCCTCCTATCTATTTATCTGTAAAGGTTTCAGATTCAAACTGACAGAATGGTAAACTCCAAGAAATATCAAGGTTTTATAGTTATTCAGAAACAAATTTTAATCATCATTCACCAGGCAGACATTATCTAATCCATATGGCTCCCTTACTCCAAACATTGAGACCATTTTTTTTAGAAAAAATGCCTGATGTTTTTATTTTGTTCCTATTATTATTTATTAAAATCAGGGTTTTACTGCAATTAAGAAAAGATATTAATAATTGAGCTGTTTTAAATTAGTGATGGGAAGAGACACTTGAGCCAGATCTCAGCCAGCCAAAGACGTCTGAGCCTAAACATCTTTTGTGGTGTGACACATTTATCAACATTGAGAAAAAGTCCAGAAATCATGGAAACAACAAACCTTGGCTGCCTAGAAGATGACTAAAGTTAGCATACCTTTAGCAGAAACAATAAAATGGAAAAAAATTCTAACCTTTAAACAAATAATAATTTTTAAATGTTTTTTTTCCTCATTTAGATCTGATATTTTGTGCATTCCAATTAAACAGCGTACAAACTTATAGGTTGTAAAGCACAATGTATAAAGATATGATGGCTTATATTATCCATTTCCGTTAATGGATGTAAGTCATTATTATAGGGTTTTAATTTTCTCTAGTAAAATATAACAGAAATTCACCCTCTAGCTACAAAAATGATGGAGCTGGAAGTCACATTTTATATTATTTATATAATAAAACCTGTGGCGGTGTGTTTTTCTATGCACTTACCATTATTATTATTATAATCTATTACTTGTGTGTTCATCTTTGCACTCTGGAGCCTGTGATTTATATAACCATTGTGTATAGTCTGGTGAAGTGCTTGTTTAGGTTGTAGAGTGCAAAAATCAGAAATCATGCAGAGTTGACAGTCCAAGCTAGTTTCATCTTCACCTGAGGGGGGATGCGAGGCAGGAAGACTAGAGAAGAAGTATATTCTTCCATAGAACTTTCTGCTGTAAACTAGAGAAATACAGAAGAACAAAAAAAAAAAAAACATTCTCAAAACAAGATCGTAGCTATCTGATACATAATGTCTTTTAACAAATGGCTCCTGTTCAGGCCGAGTCTCTCTTTTCTGTTTTTTTACAATCAGATTATCTTCCAAATGCACCGGCTACGTTAAATATGAAGTTACAGCAGGTTGAGAACTTTCCAAGTATTTGTTAAAATGATAGTATTAATAGGAAAGCTGTAGAATTATCAGACAAAACAAACTTCCCTGGAGAAAGCTGTCATACCTGGCAAAAATAATTTTTAGAAACATCCAAGCTAGTGTGTCTATAAAAGAAGATATGGCACCTGCCTTAGTCTTTTCATTTTTTGAACCTCTATGCTAATGTCAGCACATAAAGCATCGTCCTCCAGAGGAAACCTCCCAGCTTTAGTTTCCTAAACCATGTGGAAAAAAGGAGGTTAGCCATATGTCTACCACAGAAAGTTCCTACTAGAAATCTTCATTTTTAGATATAGGATAAAACCCATGCAGTGGCCATCTGGCAAAAAGATATGCCAAATTGAGCTAGTTCCAACTGGGATTTGAACATGGGCCTTCAACTTTAGCAGTCCAGTAATCTACCAGTGTGCCATCTGCCTTTGTATCTAGGTGCATTCTATCTATTCCTTCTGATGACTTTATAATTATTTTTAGATTTCTTATCTTTAGTTATACACAAACAAAGGATTCTTCAATTTCATTTTTTCTATTTAAGCCCAAAAACGTCTACCAAAATATTAGGTTGTTACAAAAGTTTTGTTGGTTTTTTTTACTGCAACAACGAGACTTCATATCTTTGCTGAACATGAAGTTTATTAATCAAAGTTCCATTACAATCAATACACTTCTGCCAATGAGTTACAAGTGCATTCATACTATTTTGAAAAAAATCTGGATTTCTGGAATCGATAGACTGTTGGAAGGCAGTTTCAGTTGCTGCTTGGTTGGAGAAGGATTTCATATGGAGGAAGCTGGCAAAGTGTTTGAAAAGGTGTTAGTCTGTGGGAGGAAGGTCTGGTGAATAGGCTGAGTGAGGGAGAACTTCGTATGTACCCCAAAGTGTTCAGCTTCTGAAGAGTTACATTGAAACATGAGGACCAGCAGGATTGGGCCTCTTCGATTCACCAATGCCGGCTGTTGTTGGGAGAGTTTCTGATGAACAACATTTAATTCATGACAGTACCTTTCAGCTGTGATGGCTTCACCAGGTTGCAAGAAGTTATAGTGGATGACACCAGTTGTAGTCCACCAGACAGTGTCCCTGACCTTTGGTGGAGGCTGGGTTTTGGAATGTGGTTAGATGCCTTGTCTCTGTCGAACCACTGTGTTGATCATTTGCGATTGTCATAAAGGATCCATTTTTCATCATGTGAAATGATTCAGTCAAGAAATGGGTCATTTTTGTTTCTTTTGACAAGCAAAGAGCAGATCTCCAATTAATGATTTTGTTGTTCATTCAACTCATGAGCCACCAACTTGTCAAGCTTTTTCACCTTGCTGATTGTGTCAAGATGCTGGGAAACAGTTGCAGTGCTTATGTCAAGCTCTCCAACAATTTCTTGCAGAGTTTTTCCTGGATCAGCTTCAACTGAGGCTTTCATTTGGTAGTCATCATAGCTGGAAGGACGTCTGCTACGTTCCTTACCTTCGAGGCTCACATCATCTCCTGATCAAAACTTTGCAAACCATCATTGTTCTGTGCGCTCATTTGCTGTGTCCTTGTCCCATGTTTGCTTAATGTTACGAGTTGCCTCGCTCGCTTTGTGACCTGGTTTAAACTCGTAAAGCAAAATGGCATGAAAATCTTTTCCATTCATGCTTTACTCAGAACCCTAAAACAAATATCCATTTTATGATTTTAAAAAAAGGCAGGTTTTGCATGTATGCCAAAGCACACGCTACAAAACGATATAAAAACTTATCTACATACATCTTTACAAGCATGCAAGAAATGAACACCAAATTAACATAATATAAAGACCAACAAAACTTTTGTAACGACCTAATACACGCCCAGATCTGATTTACTCTAAACAGTAAAATATTCTGCACCTATGACTTTTTAGACTTACATAATCCTTCCTTTGCCAAAACACACTATCTTTATTGGTGGATACTACATTTTTTGTTGATCAGTCATGTGCAAAAATTAAGACACCAGATATAGAAACGAATCTGAAAAATGTGAATGTCTATCGTCAGGTAATTGTGCACAGTTTGCATGTTCCAATTTTTTTTTCTTTCTAGGAATATAGGATATAGGATCTTAAAGAGAGAATGCATTGGATTATTTGAAGTTACCATGCCTTGACCAACAGAAGAACAATGAAGCCACCAAAGATCACTCAAGAGTTACCACTCCTGCACAAGACCATCACATGAGGGTTTAACATAGAGCTTTTTGGTTGGCAACAATTAGTTTTATATTACTGTCAGAACATCATGGACCTATTGTGTAAAAGCATCATGATGTAAGATAGCATCATATCAATGAGAACCATGGAACTTCTTTTTTGTTGTTGTTGCATATAGGGTATTTTAAGAGTGCAGTAATAATAAGAGAACATACTAAGGTACTCATGTATTTCAAAAGTTGCAGTAGCTTAGGCTAGTCAATACTGTAGCAAGATGGTGCCTACAACAGCAAAGTAAATATCACAACATCAACATCATATCCTAACCAGGCTATTTACTGGACCCAGCCCCAATGATAACCTTTAAAGTGAGTTGAATTGCCAGTTCATCAGCTGACAACACTATGCTTGTCCAGATATAGAATATCACTCAAGGCCCACCTACTCTATATAACAGCATATTATAGATTCCATGGGTGGATCTGCTAGTAAATAGAAACTATTGTATGAATGTGTGGGGCAGTGGTTAATCTTCAAGCCCATTCCTCTGATCATCCATCCATTATGAATATCTGTACAACAGGGATAGGGAAAGCCTCTGCCACTGAGGTGGTGGAATAATGTATACCAACTGATTACTGATTAGCCAAAAATATCCATCTGCCTGATGTAAATTTTACTTACTGTAAGGAGTCTCTGATGACATGATGTGGAACACTATTGTGAAGTTTACTGCACAACTAAAATCAGCTATATCATACCTATAAATAAGTATGCATTTTGAAATTCATGTTTTTACTCCCCATGTGATTTTAAATGCCATTGTGATGTCAGTGCACATCATTCACATGTTCCTACATTAGATTTTAAACTTATGAATCAACAAACACCTGACAGTATTGTCTTTTGGTCACTCTTAATAACTCTGAGCAAATATGCCCTTCATTCTAATATTCAAAGATTTTTGTACACCAGATATATTATTAATTCTTCAGGTAAATCTTTGTTCAACCCTTTCCAGAATATCTCTACCTTTAAGATAATGTTCAATCTATATGCTCACAGAGGTTTAACTGATTTATATATGAGAATTATAAATATTGAAAATTTACTTTAATACATGTAGAAGGATTTAGCATACCCAGCTACCTAATGACTTTGAAAAGATGTATAGTTAAAAATATTGATATACATCTTCATGCAGACAGACAAAATCATAGGAAACTATTTAAAAACTGAAACCTGATGTTATATAACCCCATCTTTTTATCCTCAAGGTTTTTTCTGGCAAAACCACAACATATTGCTTATGGTTATGATATAGTCACAGCCTACAGCTACAAAGACTAAAATAACACCTGACTCTCAATTTGAATAATAGCAAAGATGCTTGTGATAAACATCTTAAAATTTAGCCAACAGTCTCATGGTTCTGGTTGTAAAAGAAAATTTTAATGTAATGAAAAAAGTTTTTTAATCCAAGAGTTAAAAAATAAAACAACAACAACAAACTTTGAAATTTATACATTTTCAGAGAAAAAAAAACTATGCAATTCTCAGGCTACAAATGATATTTTATAGTTTATGGAATCCACAAAACATCATTTTGATCTTTTCTGATAGAGCAGCATTAGATATCCTCAGTTACTTTGCAGTACACTTTTCACATTTTAAAGCAAGAAAAAGGAAAGGGTGGATAACTGTAAGTACAGTGTTACAAAAATGGCTATCTATGTAGATAAAAACTCAATCTATCTAATCACCAGTCTTCCTATTGCTAATTCTTCAAAGTAATGAAATGTATGTTATGTACTAAACTAGATAAAATTATATAATAAGTAATTTCCAGTATCCAAATTATTTTGTCTTGGCATATTTTCCTTCTTAGTGTTTCTTATCCTGTAGTGTTTTGGTCTCTTGACAGATATATAAAAAATAAGGTTTGGCAGATTTCCTTATTCTTATCAACCATGTAGTTTTTTTTTTTAAAACTTAGCTTTAGTTTTCATGTTACTGCTATACAATCATATCAAGGTGCAGAGACAGCCAGCCACCTACAGGAAAAACTTTGTCGAAGTGTTTTAGTCTTATGCTATGACCCTAAACCTGGTGGAGACCCTTTTCTAGCTCCACAAGCTTCCTGTGATTAGAACAGTCCAAGGCAACACACTAGTGAGGTTACATCAAAAGCTACAGCTTGATCAGGTATCCCTGGTCAGTATTTTAAAACTCACCTTTGGATTATCTGATGTATGCACAAAAGAAAACAATATTAATCAATATGGTAGTTACAGGTGCTTTTTTAACTGGCAGGTAATTATGAGTGTAAGGTGGTACTCTCATCAAGGCACCATGGTGTGCACTACTTTCAAGAATAGCTCTGAACAGCATCCCTTGGAAGTAGCACTCTAGGTGAAAAGCCAGTCTATCTGGTGTCTCAGATAACACAAAGTGCACAGCCAGACGGTTTGAAGCATTTCATTATAACCTCTATAATTAACTTCCTCTAGGCTAGAACTAAACAGAGAAAATAAAATATTTAACAAAACATACTAGAATTTAATATGTACCTGTACAAATGCTACTAAACTACCATTTATTATGTATGAAATATCAAAATCATCACAATATTTCATAAACAAGAGCATCATGTTAGAAAGTAGCAAAATTTGATCACTATCAAAGCTACTTCTGCACCCAAAATGTCATGCATCCCTCAACAACATGCAAAAAAAAATATTTATCAACTTTTACAGCTGAAGGCCTATTTGTTAACAAGTATTATTGTATTTCAAGATTGCCTGAATTTTGAAATCAATCAACAAACCTAAATCTGACGTATCACAAACATGATCTAATAGCCACCTTATCTTAATAAAGTTGCCAATCAGGGTACCTACTAAGCTGTGAATGCAAATTAGGTTGACCACATGATGTAGCATGTGATCCCTGCAGCACCATATAAACTGATTTTAAATGTGATTGTCTAAATCATAATAGATATGGAAAAGGCAAAGATATTACAACCTTTAAAAAAAATGCATGATAGTGAGTGCACGTCCAGTGGGTACCACACTGCCCTAGACAATTTTGTTGGTAGGTTACTCATTTGAGTTTATCAGCAATGACAAAAGGTGAAGAAAATGTCTGCTGGGATGGGGGGGGGTGTGATTGCAAAGATGAAGTGACAGAAGGAGAAGTCAATTAGAGAGGATAGTTAAGTACATTGATCAAACAATGGACCAAATGACAGAGACATTCAATGCAAGGCAATATTCAACCCATTTTCCAGCCATACCCTCAAAAATATATTGCAACAAATGGACTATTGTGTAAACCAATGACCACAGTTAACAACATAAAAAGAAACCTGTGAGGTGAAACAAGTGCAGACACTGGACTAAGAAGGCTGATGAAAAGTGAAGTGGTCTGACAAGCCCTTTTTTGCACAGATGGGAGAAGACAGATTTGAAGAAAACCACACAAAACCACTTGACCCTTCTTGTGTGATCTCAACTCTCAAGCCTTCAAATGGTGGAGTCATGATTTGCTAGCATATCCTGGTTTTTTTGGAAGGCAGAATAAATGCCAAAGCTTACCACTGCATCATTTCCAATCAAGTGCATCCAGTGATACTTTATGTGTACCATGATGATGATGGAGCTGACTACTTCTAAGATAACAATGCTCACATTGTAAGTTCATGGGTTGAGGAACATGACAAAAATTTCATAGATTTCCTATGGCCAGCATAATCCAAATGAACATCAATGGGAAAAATTGAAACATATTTATCATTATGATTCTCTGCAAAGTATGGAGTGAAGTAGACCTACAATATTAATATTCCTCAGGTCACCTTCCATCATCTTGTTGATTCTATGCCATATTGTATCATGGCTGTCATTCAAATGAAAGGCAGACCAACCCATTATTAGGTATATGCGCTAATAAAGTGGCCAGCCAATGCATATATCCATATAAACACAAATGAGTTTTGATCATGATATTATATAGCACCTGTGCAGTAAAAATTGATGATCATGAAAGGTGTAAGCTTCAAAATGTATCTGGTAAAGAGATAGTGGTACAGTGTAAATGAAGACAGTCCAGAGTTTTGTCATAAAGTTAGTTTTACCTGTATAACAACTACCTACTACTATTTAACTATCAGGTTATATTCAAAAAAGGAAATTAAGAAAATACCTGTGCGGGAACATGTCTCTGATAAAAAAACCCCCCAATTTTACTATAGATTAATAATTATTTCAGTGCCAAAATGTTTACATTAGAAAATTTCTCATTTTTAACAGACAGTATAATAAAAGAGTTAAACATTATTTCCAATACCTGAAATTGCTGCCAGTTTTTAGCTATCTGTTCCCTTTTCTCCTCTCAGTTTCCTTCCCCCACAAAAAAACAAGATATCTAAGAGTACTGTTTAAAGAAGAAAATGTCAGCTTGTTAATAGTGTAGAAACTGAGGTACTGGTATTTCACACACTACAAAGATGACAAGAGAAAATGATAAAACCAGTAGACACTCACTTCATCACTGTTTATTCACCATATTGTACTGGTAGTAAGATATAGTAAATACTACGATGCCCAACTTAAGAACAAGACTTTTAAAATTTGTCAGACTAAACGTCAATGACTACAAAACCAATAGGGTTTGAGAAAAATGATTTTAAAAAAGAAGAAAAATTACATTTTTTCATGATTATTAAAGTTGTTTTTTTATTCTATTTTTCTTTCAATCAATAAAATAAAATTAATCAACAAAATATTTTAAAAAGCAGTGGTTTAGTTTCTATGGTTTTATGTCAGATTGTTTGGAGAAGAAGTGATTAAAATTTTCAAAAATGGAGGAGAAAGCTCAGTATAGTACAAGTGAATGCTTCATTTGAAGGTTCGAAAGATCAACTATAAGCCTGAATAATGTCTGCGCTTTCCTACTCAGGTCAACAGTACGACTGAACCAGAACTCTCACTACACAAACAATCAAACTCTTTACCTTTAGTTGGTTTGGTTTCTGCATATAAAACCACCTTTCACTAATCCAATTCCGCTTACAGTTTAAAAAAAATAGCTATCTATGCGCAACCATTTAAACATGGGCAATTAAAAACAAGCACTGACACTTTGTTTTGCATGAGCAAAATCTTGGTCAAACTATACTGCACATGAAGTGTATTCCTTTTCATTAAACTTAAACAAATTAACATTATTTAGTAAATTGCCATTTGTTTTGCCGCATGTGGAATAATTCAACAAAGATGTCATCCTACGGATTTTTAACACATGGTAAAAAGGAGTCTAACAATATGAAGATTGGTTCTTTGTTTGGCCGATAAGTAAGCATCCTTTGTAGCTTAATATAGAAGTAAAATGAGATGGAAAACCTCAGAATAAATGGCTACTTTGTGCAATCATTTGAATGCCCAGTGCTCACAAGTCTAACATCAAACAGCCAGGGTAATTAATCCATTGGAAGCGGGGAAACAGCCACTAATTTTAGTATAATACAGAAGGATGTGCTAATCTGTGTACTTTTTCACCAGTCTGCTTTTCCTTCTAATATTATCAAGAAAAGATTGTGTACCCAGATCTCTGTTTTGAGTACAATTAAGTACACAAGAAAAATGCACAACAAATCAATTGCTGGCAAACGTACTAAGTGTTTTTTAGTCAGATGTCATAAACACAGTCCTGCCTCAAGATGACTCTACTAATACTCTGAAGGAAACGTTCAAATGACTTACATAAAGCTTACACACCATCTGTAAATTTTCAGACTACTCGTTAACTTCTTATACACAAAATCCGACATCTATTAATTTCCATGGTGAGGCTGCTTGTAATCTATACTACAATTTAGATGTAGGATTCCAGTGTTTTTACACATGTTAGGACTTTAAACATAAGTATATTACAAAATCCAACATCCAATGATAAATGTATCTTACTAGATGGACATATACATTATTCCATGTAGTTAAACTGCTTTCTATGGGGGCTCCTAAGATATAACATAAAAACATACAAATATTTCAAGATGGATGAATAAAAGAAAAGTAATACAAGAGAAACACTGATAGAACTGCTGGTATTTGCATTACCAAGATTTTCTAAAGGAAAACAGATGTATCACTAACATTTTCTTTTTTTTCTTCCATTAATTTAAAAATGAATAATTGGGTATTCTTTACATTTCATTATTTTTTATGAATCTGCTCATATCTTGTACATAAAAAACAACAACATCCAAAATCCACTTTGAAATGTGCTGTCATCTAGCTAAAAATCATTTCAATTTTTTATGTAGAATTCGTGTAATCACCAAGATTCTCCATGGTCTGAAAAGGTAGCAACTACAGCTCCAGTCCATTAATTGACAAAGCAGCAACCCTGACCTTTGCAGATATTTCTTGGCTTTGGTGATTCACTGAAAGGTTATAAATACCAGCTGATGAGTGCCCTGGCCACAAGTACAAAACCCAGAGAGTGAAACAAAAAAATTAATGTCTATTTACTCATCAAAATTAAATTAATTTCTACATCATCATCATCTGATATTTCCAGCAAATGTAAATTTAAAAAAAGATAGATATACAAAACAAATTGTGGTATACCCTCTAAACAGTCATTGCTTGATAGCCATATATGACAAATAAAGTTGCTCAGAAATATGCTTAGCTTCAACTGGACATTGAGCATGGAATTATATCAACTCAAATTCAGACTAGTGGCAGGAACAACATAATTAGCTCTACAGGGTCTGAAGAGGAAAGAGATAAGCCAAAAGAATAAAGTTGTAGCCTCATCAACGATAATAAAACACGGTATAAAAATCACTCTCGTATTCTCACAGCTTTAAGTTACCACCTCGGGATATGTACCAACTGGCTAAAAAGCAGTACTATTGACAACGGATACGAACAAAGTTTCATACTTTTCCCCCCAATTTACTTCTGGTTGTGTTTATTAAGATTCTGAATAAAATTAATTCTGAAATACAAACACTGAGAGGTTCCCCCACCTAGCAACCACGTAAATCAAGCAGAATTTAAAATTAAAAAAAAAATTCAGAACAGGTTTCTGGTTGCAAAAGAACGGTTTTGCCATTTTACCTGGATCGCCAAAGTAGTGATTTTTCTGTAAGTGATTATTTTTTTTTTACGATCTGCGTCAGTAAGTTTAGAAATTTCCTTTATTATGAAATAACTGCAAAACATGAGCCATAAACCTTATTTTGAAGCTTAGTAAAAATGTGTTTTTCCTCTGCACAGCTAATATATCATTATTAATGCGTCAGAGGTGGCCTGAACTGGGTAGGTGGCACCAGAAGCAAGTACCACACCATTTTATCGAGTTGTTCTAAGAAATGTCACCATCTAAGACTTTTTTTTTTTAAAAACATTTTGGTGATTTTCCCATTTAATACTATATTACAGTAAAACATCGAGTTAATGGATCCCCATTCAACAGACTTTGGAAGCAATGGACGATGCCTGGTCTCTTGACAAAAGTCCGTGTTGAGCTATGCAAAAAATGTTTTGCTTGGGCACCTTTTGAGCACGTGTATGTGAACGCCCACATTTCTTTTGAACTCCGGTTTAATTAAAGTTCATTTGTTTTAATAGTAAAATATATATTCTTCAGATTCTTATTTTTGATGAAAATCAATAAACCACGAAAAATGCCTCTTGTGGTCTGAGCTCTAAAGTTCTTCCACTGCTTCTGCATGTGATGATCTGATAATTGACATTTATACCTGTGCAACTCATCAAAAAGACCCACCCATAACAGATAATGTGACTAAATTAATATCCAAAACCTTGAACCCAGTAATCTCATGAATTAATAGAACATTTAAACACTAGCTTATCTTACTGAGCTACTATCTGGTTACTATGGCCTCTGGGAACAAAAGACTCTACACTAGCACATACCAACAACATTCTTCCTTCGCTCACCTTTACAGACTGTTCACAATCCTAGAAAAATGAGGGGGGGGATGTTGCTAGAAAAAATGTGTGTGTTAAACAAGAGGCATTAAATATCATGTGTCAGGCCAGTGGAGACTGCTCAGGATCTCAAAGGATGCAGCACAGCAGGTATGAAAATGTTTATAACTAAATTTAACACAAGATTCTGACCCTCTATTAGAGTGCTCATATGTCAGTGAGCAACTTCCCAGAGAGAAGTTCAGATGATGCCAAACTGCAGAGAGATGTGTGAATACTTATGATGCATTGACATTACATGCTATAGAATTCTTAATCCAAATGAACAAAGTCTATTTGAATACTGATGAGAGAGAGAGAAAACGGGTATAAGTTTTTCCTAAATTCTTCTTAGACTTAGCACCAACAACGAATTCAGATCTAAGCATTAGAACAAAACTAGCATATGAAAATTGGCAAAATTAGACTGTCAATGATCTCACCTAAGTCAAGGCTGTTCAGCAAAAAAGCGATTGCTTTTGTAGATTTTCTGCATTTTCTTGTCATCTACCTGATCAGCTTGGCATCATGACAACACACATGCCTAGTTTTATTGATCAATAAGTTTACGCTGCCCATCTATGGTACATATTCAATTTGAAATCTGCTTGCACTGCTATGAGGGTTAACCACTAAGGGTCATGTCATTATAATAAGATTTGAAAACTGTTTTTAATCCCCTCCAATAAACTCGGCAAGATCTCTGGTTGGTGGCAATTCCCCATCTTCCGTCAGTCAGAAGATAGTCTGCCCAGTAGCACAGATTCTATGTCACTGATGATATTATTACCTCCCTCCATGGTATGCATAGCCATAACATGAAAAAAAAACCTTAATATTTTACAAGTATAGAAACTGCATGTATGGGGAAACAACTCTCAACATTTTGAACTAGTGGACTGTGCTTAGGTTGAACTACTAAAGAGTTTATCTTTTCATCTGAACGCAAATTGTTCTACCTATGATTAAGGTTCCTGCTTAATCTGCTTTATATAATCAGAGAAAATCTGTCTCCACTGCAAAGAGGTCTCACCTTTTTCTTTCTCTAAATCAATTACTGCAAAGAAATCTTAAGCCTTGCCAAGTTATTTACTGATGGCAGCTATTTAGTATGATTCCATAAAAGGTTTATTTGCAGAAAGCAGTTATCTCCCCTCAATAATTTAATTATAATCAAATTTCTTCATCCACTCTTTGTTGACAATACATCTGTATTTAGGTCACTCTGTGACCTAGACAGTGACAGCTTGTTCCAACAAAAAAGGAGATATGACAACTATGAAGCTGTAAAACAATCTTGTTCTAGAAACAAAAAGAATATTCTCTGATAAGAAAGGACCACATATGCCATAATAACTAATCAGCCCAAATGCTAAAAATGTTAATCAAGCACTATCCCCAGAAATTAACATAAAATTAAATGTTTGTCTCCAAAACATCTTTATTTTCTTTTTACAAAAGTTAACAACAGAATATATACACACACACACAAACATTAAAATATTATAAGTACACTTACTTTCTAAAAATTTGAAAAATTGGATGGCTGATAGTTTTATAAATCATCATTCCAAATAAGCTAACCACTCTAAGTCTACTTAGTCAAGAAGTTCCGATCATATTTTGAATCCTATCCTGAATGTTTGGATATTACACTCTTGAAGCATTCCTTTAGTAATTTTTGGGTTAGGAAACCAAAGATATCCTCAGTCAATGAGTTTTTCTCTAAAAAATAAAAAAAAAAAAAAACATTTTAAAATTCTTCTTTTATATCAGTTCTCTGTTAATCTATAAAAGAAACACAAACAAATGTGAATACAATGAGAAATGTGATTTTTGCTTGGTGTATTCTGGACTAACATGCAATAATCAAATCTGAGAATGTGGTTATCACATTTTAAATGCATAGTACCATGTGGTTAAATGCTACTACTATTCTTCCCTGTCTTCTCCAAAGTCATCAACAACCAGTCATGCTTGCAGTAGCAGCATTGATCTCTTATTAGATGGGTTTAACTTTGAAAGATAGTGCTACAAAATACAAGCTATAAAAAAAATCAGACATTTTTCATGTCTCTCTTACTTTTGGATACCTGTATATCATGGGTTATTATTCCATACATTATTGTCATGTGGTCAAAACTCTTATCATTCATCTGACATCTGTCAAGAATCTAAGACATTGTAACTTGTTTCCAACAGATACAGGAATGCATATTTCTTTCATTAAAAACTTCATTGGAGTCTTCTGTTCTTATTCCAGTACACATTCTCCAGTTGTGTGTAGAAATACTGCTTTAAAAATGTCTGTAAGTTGATTTTTTTACTTCTTTCCCGCTAAAGCATAATCAGTAAGACAGTCAGATAACAGGAACTGCTAAAAATGATTAGGCTTCTAATGTACTAAAAACAACATAACTGATTTTATAAAACATGTATTCAATCAAACGGACTCTTTAGTAAATTAGGGATGGAGAAAATGTTGATGACTCACCAATTCGGAGCCAGGCAGTTATTAAAATTTTATCCTAAATTACTGTGCCCAGGCCACGAGATGGAAGGTTTGTAGGCAAACTGCATGAAAGTTAATTAGAATTTCAGATCTCCGCACTTTTGCTCCATGTTATTTATTTGATAAAGATAACTGCGCCTTTTTTTAATGTTTGATATAAAGAATCTTCAGGCAGTCCTGGAACATATGCTCTCATCATACAACAGAAATTCAACTTATTTTAATACATAAAACAGTTGTTTTTATACACAGAAATCGGCAAAAATGAGAAAGTGAACACTTAGCTATAATCTGGTGAAGAATTTTCAATGTTTCCACCCTCAAAACAAACAAGAGAAAAACAAAAGAAACAGCACAAAACTTGATCAAAAGGACAAACTGTCAGGGTTTCACCTGACTTGATTAGTAAAAAAAAAAGAAAGAAAAACTAACTAAAAAATATTAACAATAAAAAGAAACTAAAAAGATAATAAGCTGAACAACGTAGCCATATTTTGTACATAAATGATGTTAAGAACTTTTCAATGGAATGTTATCATCTCTCAGAACTGCAGTATTTGCTTCATATTCTGCACTGCTGATTGAAAGGATAAATATCTGATCCACATGACCAGCTGCTCTCTACATCCCTTCACCATCTGAGAGTCTGAACAGTCTGGGGATATGCTTTTGTACACTTGGACTTTTCAACGAGACAATAGTAAATTGGATCAAACCATACTGGCAAGACTGCTGAAAAATATTTATATATATTTTTTAAATTCACATTAGACATTTGTGACTTGAGGTAACCGGATAGCTATTGCTTTTTTTTTGTTGTTGTTCAAAATGAATTTTCATCACATAGTGATGATTATATAAAACCAAGATGACCAGTTGAAAATCATTCTAAAATTATTCAATAGAACAGCATACTGTCTAAGAGTTATTCTTATTATGAGCTGGAAAAAATCTTTTCACTCTGATTTAGAATTCTGGTAACCTTCAACAAAACTGAGTAATTTTACTGTTTATTCTTATTTATTTGATTTCTTATTCTATCAGTCAAAACAGGATAAAATGTTAGCTGTTACTATATGACACAAAATACAATCGCTATTTTTGGCAACTAAGCATTACCAACAGGTGATTAGATTAAAGTCAATGCATACACAAAGCATGGATTCTGGCTCCAGTAAAATGATCGTTAAATTGATTAGTTCAGGACATTGATTTCATACTTAAAATATCTAGTGCTAAACATCTGGTGTCGTTACTGATTATAAAGTGGACGTGTCCAATAGAATAGTGTACTGTCACAGGTTTCCTTGGTAAGGCTGCAAATAAAGAAATTAGATAAAAATGGATGCCTTAAAATTTCTTTGTTGTTACATTTTGTTTCAATTTTACATTAATAAACTGCATTAATGAAAAAAGTACATGCAGGATGATCTTCTGCATTTGTGGGGTTTCTTTTGCCTTTCTCATGTGTTGTAAACATCAGCAAATCACTGGACTGTAAGCATCACTTGGCACAACCACTCCTATCTACTGTAGACATGTTTGATTACAAACGTCACAGCCATTACCACATTTACACCCTAAAGACGACATTTCTGTCTTTAAAAAGAACCTTATTCACGATGTAGGTTTATGGTACTGCTAATAACTTGTTTATTTCTTGGGAAAAACTAACGTTAAGATATCTGAAGAACTAAATTTGTTCAGTAGCTCAGGAAAAAAAAAAAAGTTGCTCATATTGTTTAATGTCTGAATGCATTTACACCTAAGGAAGGATATACATTTCGTCCAGCTGTAAATTAAACCTCGAAAATGAGAATTTAAAACCACATCTTATAAACCGAGTCAGGAAAATGAGCAAGTGAAGCCTCAAAACCTATGGATCAGGTTTTCTGCCTAAAGCTCCTGTGTATGGAAATCACGTTAAAGCAAAACCTGTCCGTCACTCACTCATCACCTGCAGGCAGCTATCAACAAAGCATCACAGATTAAACGTAGTTAACTAAAAGCAGTCCTGGAAAAACCTATTAAAAAACAACAAACAAACAAAATACAAGCAAGAATGCTGTAATAAGCATACGCCTGACAGAACCAGGTTAAAAATCCAGTGTGTTGTAGCAGCTGAGAGTGGTACTAATGAATGGAATAGTAGGCTGGCAAAGTCACCATCCATAATTCATTAGAAGTTTTGCAGAAGCCTATTATGGAATTTGCTCCCTTACATATGTCTATCATCTGAATAAAAAAGTTCGTTATGGAGTGAATAGTAATTATCGGATTAGTCAAAATGTTTTCAATAAAAATTGGCACTAATTTGTTTTTTTGGGGGTGGCTATAACAAAAAATAATAAATATCTCAGTTTAAGTATACAACAAAATAGAAAATGAAAAAATCTCCAAAGAACTTAGTCCAGTGTGTGATTGTAAATTCTAACCTAATTAGTAGTAAAAATGACTTCAGTCTACTATATGATGACTCATAAATTTCCTGATAATTAACTATTTCAAACAAATGTTTGTTTTTTTTTCTTAAAATTAGAAACATTTCTAAATTTGATAGTTTACAATTACTTGTATTAAAACAGAGTCTGCCCTATAAAAGCATTTACTTCATCATCTGACTGGGATATCTTTTTACAGGAAACATTTTAAGTTCGGTTTAAGTGTTTAAGAGCTAATTTTGAGACTGTTGATTGGCCAAAATTGTTGTAATTTTCATCAATCAAAAGCCTGAATTGTCTTCTTTAAGAATATATCACCCAAATACCATGCCATGTTTTGCATTTAGAGGAATATTTTTCTGTCATGGTGCTGTTTAAATTCAGGGAGATAAAGAGGAAAATCTTTCATGTGCTCAGAAACAAAAACTTTGAGAGGAAACCATCATACCAATGATCGATTAGCCAAAACATCCTCTATTAAAGACCAAGATCAGGCCAAGTGGTTATTTCCTCGACAAAGAAATTCTTAATGGTCATCTTCTCATATTGCTCAAAACTGGCAGTGGTCCATGAGAAAAATGGCCAAAGAATGCACATCTGGGTCAGAAAAGGATCCAAACTCTATCCTTACAAATACCCTGGAAAGGCCACTCCCTGATAGTGCAACTGAAACAAAAGTGGCTGGATCATTCTGTAAATGTAAGACCTGGCACAGAGATACCCAACATTCATGCATCCTGTTTTAAGATGAGCAATTGTTCATGATTAAACAGTCAGTTATTATCTCAAATGACAGCATTTTGTCCCCTAGATCTTACTCTAACCATCAAGACCAAAAAACAATTGTCAAAAGCAAAAAGTACATTCTATGATAATTTCTGCTGGCAGCACTAGTAATTGGCAAACCTCACAGGTTTTGTACCTCAGGGCATTCAAAATCAATATGGCTCAAAATAATCAGGTCTGATTTGTTGTATCTGTTCCAAGCATTTATCATCTTCCTTATCAACACTAATACTCCTCTGAGAGCAACTATTTTCACAACTGAATTTGCTAAAATAACTCAGTTCTTCGAAAGTACCTGCCATACTAACTCTGATACTGTTTCTGAATAAAGTCCCTGAAGGTACATCCGACACCTTGAACCAAAAGTTGGCTATCTCTAACAAACTAACTTACACTAATTACTTATATTTTAATAAGATTTAGTAAATAAGTGCAATTAATATATATTGAATTAATTATACCCTTTTAAAAATTTGTTACAATGGTGATGTGTTTATTTGACAGCTGCTATCATATATACATCTAGGATCCTGTGCTGTACCACAAAAGATCAGAGCTAAACAGACTCACTCAGAAGAGTCAACTCAGAGCATTTCAGTATTAAACTTCTTTTTCATCTTTCTAAGAAAAGTGACATCAAGCTAAAAAATGACAAAGTACATTTCACAAAATTCTAACAATGGCTATAAAATTGCTGAGAGTAAGTTAATGGTGATAAAGTATCTTTTCAAGCCATCAGCTTGGTAAACCATACTGCTCAAATAGGTTATTTGTTTCATGTGTCTTTTCTATTTGGAGAAGTAGTTTAAACAATTGTTTTGTTGCCGAGAAAAAAAATGATAAAATATCATTCTCTACCCAAATTCCACATAAAGATTTTTCTTTAACCTAAAAGTAGAAAATAGTTTTTCCCTAAAAAAAACAAATGTTTGCATCAAGCACTTATTAAGACTTTCAAGGGCTATATGTGCATGCTGTCAAAGTAAAATTAGTATGAAGCCACCACATTCTGAATGATACTGATAAAACTCAGGGTCAGAGATTAAACAACTATAGATAATTAACACAGAAATATTGATAACAAGCTCAATAACTGGTTCGAGTCTGATGAACACATGGGCTAATTTCAAAGCTGCTGGAATTCTTGTGTCTCACAAGCATGGTTCGTCATTTTACAGCTCACATTTTAAAGTTATTTCAGTCTTCCTGGTTTTTATGTAATGTCATTTGCTATATAACTCCTTCCTGACAAACATCGTTTTGTTATTAATGAAAAAAAACACAAGAGGAGGGGGGAGCAAGTCAAATTATTCCTTGTGAATTTTAAAACTGAAAAGATATCTTAAATATTTTTTGAGGTTTTTCAATATAATTTCTAAAAATGTGATCAATGAAAACAATTGTTAATTAATCTCAGGAACGATTTCCCATTGATTGTTGAGTGATTTACAACTAAAATCTCTTTGTATAGGTCACTCATCAAACAGCATGCACAAAAAACATTCAAACTCAACAACTGGGCATCAGAAAATGAATAAATTACAATATTATCTGGATTATTTCATGATTTTATTTTTAAAAAATCATTAAATAGTTTACTTCAAACTTATTCAAGCAAAAAATCTTGCAGATGAAAGTATGCTTGGCACAGAAAATAAACTTTCTGCACCATATCTTTAGACATCATATTTAATTACTGCATTGAAATCTGAAGAATGATTATGAGTCTGCCATCTACAGCATCACCATGTAGTTTTAGAAGTTCCAAGTATGCTCCAGATAATTCTCTGTAAATTTTAAGTAAATGAAGTTATTCTGCAATAATAGAGGAAATAACATCTGAAGAAACAAATTTACTGTAAAAAAAAAAAGAAACAAATAAGATTTAAAATTTAATCTTTCACATAACAATGCAAAATGTAAGACCTCTGGTTATTGAGAAAATTCTAACAGATATTTTCATACTGCTTATCAATGGTATTTGTACAAATTAGAAAGAAAAGAACGAACGAAAAAGGATTAATAAGTATACAAGCCATATGTTCAAAAGAACTTCTGAGAAATGCTCATTTCAAACCAGTTTGGAAAAAGTCAGATACCAGTACTTGATATTCAACTTTAGAGATGAGAGTTCACAAGTTATTATTTGTATGGTTGCCTTAGTAACCTTGCAAACCCAATGAATGTGTGAAAGCATTCTAGCATAGTTTTCTCCTTAACTATTCATCAGCAATGGGTAACTTTTTTTTAAAATCTAAAGATTACACTTATCTGAAAGTTATGACAAACAGATCTTGCATAATGTTCGTTTGTTTTATATTTTTAGGATAAAAAAAATGACATATTCATCAAAAACTTAAACTAATAAAGATAACAAATTTTCCTATAATATTACATTTGACAAACTTCATAAGACTGCATCTCAAATTTGTATTTAAAAAAAAGAAAAATAAGGAGCCAAAAAATGATAAATACTTTAAAATATTTGAAGAAATGCACAAGAAAATACAGAGCCAGTGAATCTGTATTTTTCTCCTATGTTTGCTGGCTCTTTTTCCAACACCATACAGCTAAAAACTAAGTGAGATCACCTACAAAATATATTTTTTAATATCAGAAGAACACTTAAAGAAAACTACTTACATACTAATGTAAGAGTTTATAAAAATTCATACAAGAAAATATGTTAAATCTTTCCCTTCAACCAATGGTGTGGTTGGTTGTTTGTTTTTTATTATTTTTAGTTGTGATGCACAAAAAAGTAAGTGAAGGCTACCCGATTCCAGAATTAAAACTGCCTATTTTTCAGGTTAGCTTGGGAAAGTTGCTTGCTCGCAATAGTAGTAGAACAGTGTGTACTCTGTAACTTACTTTTAATCTATGTTTCAGATTTCTTGCTCATTAAGAATAAAAACTTGAGACAAAAAAAAAAAAAAAAATCACGTGTATATTCATGGCTGGTGGAACATGACTGACAAACCTGGCAATTGCCAGACCAGTAATTCGACAAACCTAAGAACTATTTGTGTACCAGGCCAGATCAGAAAACCCCAAGTGTTTCTGAGAAACCAGCTAACATTTTTTTTCCCTATTATTTTGGTCTTTAACTAACTTTCGTTCAAATTTTTAATTCACATGGATCTTATTCTGTGTTGCCTTAAGAAAATGGAGGAATAAGATGGGAGAAGAGTCTTTGTTTTGACTAGAACTAAATCATCCACTTCAGTTCATATATGCAGTTCTCTGGTTTAGTTCCAATTAAAAAATAATAAATTCTGAACTGGTTTGAACCAGTCCAGCTTGTGACCACGAAAATTGTACTATTGCTAAGCAATGTCAACAAACAAAATAATCCAATTGATATTTTGACCCGCAATGCAAATTTTTATTCAACTATAAACAGCTAACTTTTTATTTTACAAACAGTAAGCATAACCAACTAATGAAACAAAATCACTTATCCTTTGAAAATAATATTATGGGACTTGTTTAGTCTTTATGGCAATAGCGCAAACTTGAGTCCAGAAAAGGTACTTTCAACTATAACTTGTGGTGATGGAACAACAAGTGCAACTTTAGCCAGTTTGTACAGTTCAGGTTGAGTGTTTCTTTCATGTGCCAGTAATCCAAAATGTTTTCATTTTTTGAGTTTAAAAAATCTAGAATTGAACCAATTTACTTTTCAATACAAATTCATAAAAAGATGACTCTTATTTTACTATATTCTCTCTCTTGCAGAAGCTGAAGTTCATCATCTTCCTCCATGCTGTTCATTACTGATTCTACCTGCTTTATTTGATAGTTTCTTGTCGCTGTTGGCCCAGTAGACAACGTTCTAATGCTAGTACATAGATGAGTAAGGTTGGCTTCAGACTTGGTTTTTACTTTCTCAGACTGGTACCATGGATCAAGAAAGATTGCAGCATAAGCAAAAATGTTTCCCTTCTTTTCATTGAGTTCAGCAGGTTCTCTAGAAAAAGTATTGACACTTCATTCTGATTCCATTTCACTAATTTGGTAAAATCACAGAGCAAATAAATCTACAGTAAAATAATTCCATTTGTGAACATTTCTACTTGTTTCATTAGCTTCAAGCATTTGTTTTTTATACATATAAATAAATTTTGAGCCTTACTGATAAGTTGTTCACATACAAAGTTATTCCACATAGATGCTGACATCATAAATAAATTCTTCAAAAAATATAGAACTCCACAAACATTTTGTTTAAACATATGGCATGAAATTTCCCCATAATTAGCTCTTATGACTAGAGCTATTTTGTTGATATTTTTGCTGGTTTCAGAGAAGTGAATATCTGTTTAATGGTCTTCCATTCAGCATCTATGATAGAGACCTGAGAATCTGATGCTGACATAATCCCGGCAGAATTCCTTCAACTCTGGCAAGCAATCAAGCATGTCAAAGCTTGAGTGCCATCTCATGAGGCAGTCTGAGGTAGGTTTCTTATGAATAACCATGCACATCTGAGTTCTTAATTGCTTTGCAGACAGACCTGCTTTAAGAATTGTAAGAGTGATGGTTGGATATTTGAGTGCATCATCAGCTGCTAATTGAAGAGTGTGGGCTGAGCAGCAGGCACTTGTTATTCAGCACCAGTATCAAGTTCAGTTAGTATTACTTGTTCTAGTCCATGCATCTCACCTAAATCTGTTTCTGTGTGACCAACCACCTTCCTCTTCTGTGTCAACATCAAATATTTCTTCAGTATCCACATTTTCCTCATTCCCCTGTTCATTATCATCATCTATATGCTGCTGGACACACTTCCATGTTTTCACCGTTATTTGTTGTTATGCTGTATATTTTCTGCACACTGATATCATGATGTGTAAGTACTTCAAGAAGCATGTTCTTGAGATGCTGGGATACATGTCTTTCTCTACTTTCTCTCATAGCTGTGGTACACACTGCAATTTTGCCATTTTTGACAAACTGAACATTAATATCAAAAACAGACTGATCCAAATGTATTGCATTAATCATCTTAAAAAAAAAAAGATAACCTTTTACTTCTTCTTTGATGGACTAGTGAATGTCATTGATGACATTTGATACTTTTCTTTTAATATTATCAGCATTAACACAAACATAATGACATGAACCTTCAAGAATCGGATCAGTTATCTTTCTAAAGGCATTCTTATATTATGTCAAAAGGTTTTCCAAACAGAATCAGCTGCTGTGAACCGACCGTGTTTTTAATTGGTTCAGTTCTGGTTTAGAAGGAAAAGAATGACAATTTAACCGATTTATGATTCATTTTTGGTTCAGTTCAAATCCCTGATTAGAATACCCAGATGTTGTGCCTAGGCATTTAATTTGTCTAACTAATAATTGAACTCCCTAACACCTCCAAGTATATTCATTAAGAAAGAAAAAAAAAACTGAAGATGGGATTTAGTCATAGTTTAATTAAAGAATTATTGAAAAGTCTATAAGTTTAGTAATTAGTTTCCTAATTCCTACTAAATACCAAAAGACATCACCCTACACCATCAAAAAAGAATTAAATCATTTTATCTGACATTGGGTCAAGAATACACTGTCCACTCAAAACATCCTGATCGTAGTGCTATTGATATTCTGCAAGTATACTATATTCTTTGCCGTAAGGAACAACCATCCTTCAACCACAAGACCACTTTACAAATACTACGTGTCCAGTGGCTGTGTGGAAAACTAGCCTAGCAAGGAAAGTTAAAGAGAGGCAAAAGAAGAAGAGGGAGAAGATGTACTTGTTTTAGCCCGATGGCAACACTGGAGTGCCCCCCCCTTTATAAAAGGAAACAGACGGCAATACTTTTAGAAAAAAGTGGCAGAGCTCCCCTTCTCTTTTAGTCCCTCCCCATACCCACAGACCTGATATATAAGAAATTGACTTGATTTCTAAGCTAAGCACTTACAAGTATCAACAGCCAAGAGGTTCATTAACATTGAAAGATATTGTCGTACAACTCTGAACTTGATCGTTTGCATAGAGTCAATTATCAAAATGTCATCAACATGAGTTACAGAACTTCCCGAAAAAAGTTTCCTCAAAATTCAAAGAAAAGTGATATAAAAAATACCAGTGGCTACACTATGGCTCTGAATACAAAGTAGCCTTTAGCTCCCTCTGTATGAAGACTGGTCATCAGGGTAAACTTTTACTAATGAAATGGGATTTAGCCCTCCTCAGCAAGAGCCTTGCATACTGGAAGCTACTGCCCTTCAACAAATGTCAAGCAGGTGATTGCCACCAATAGGTAAGCAAAGCTCTTATTCTACTACCCAAGCAAATGTGTAATGACATCAGTGAGTCAATGACTTAAAACCACAAGAAAAAGGACCAACAAAAATATATTATTAAAGATTATCTAAAATATTAGATCTCTCCCTCACCAAAATCCGCCACTAAAAGGTAATGATGAAAATGCTTTTATCTAGCTTCTACACTTTCAGAAAGTGGATTATCCTAAGGTCAAAGCATTGATAAACAAAAAGACCAAACAAGCACACCTACCATGACAATGTAAATCCCCTGGAAGTGAGCAGGAATATCTGTGACAGTGCTTGTTTCTGCATCATGATAGATGAATGCAGTAGCCAGGTAAAGATCAACAAGATCATGAGAATTTTATTGGCCTCTACAAAGGTTATCAATGCAGACTGATTGTTGAGGCCAGTGCTATGATGGAGCTTCTAACATGAACAAAAGCAGGAACAATGTGACCAAATAAATCATTGCAGAAAAGAAACATGTTATTTCAAAACTTACACACAAGCATTAAATTACTCTGTTGATGATGCTATCAGCCAGTCCAAATTTGGGCATGAAAAATTAAACTTTTTCTTTTTTTAAAAATAAGATAGCCAGACAAGATCTCTCCCAAGAGGAATATTATCTTTGAGTAGATATAGGCAGAAATCATTAAAGAAAACTTGGGCATTGGTTGTAAGATTTTTCCCCTACCAAATGGAGGGTTTGTGGTGATTGTGTTAGCAGCATTCTTGAGAATTATATCATCTCGAAACATTTCTGAAAAAGTGCCTATAGATGAGGTTGAGCCAGATTTTAAGAGAAAGATAAATGGAATAAGTACACAGATGTCACAATACAACCAACTGTTTGAATTACAGCTTTGCAAAAGAATCTTAAAGATCACCGATAACCCAAGACAGACACCAGAAGCAGTCTTTATCTTCTGTACAAACCCATAACATCACACTGCTGAAAAATATGAGAACAGATGAGAAACCAAACCTAATGAAACTGCTTTTTTCCAGCTTCTCTCTGAAGCCAACAAGCTTTTAGATAAATTTATTTCAATACTTTCCTGATCCTGATCATCCCTGCAGCAAATGCAGTAAGCGAGTGGTGCTTTTCAGTAATGAGGAAGCTCAAGAGTTTTTTACAAAGTACCATAGGACAGGTAAAACTAAACCATCTCCAGGTATTCAATACCTACAGAGAGATAATTAATGGGCTGAACCCCAATGCTATGGCTGATGAGTTTGTCCAATAAAGTGAACACAGACTCTGATTTCTGATGATTTTTTTAGCACTTAGTTTTAGTATGTGTTAATTTTCTCTCTTCATCGTTCACAATTTAAATCTGGAATATCAATTCCTTTGGTATGCACAATTAAATTTTTTTTAAATATGTCTGATATATGTATTAGATGCACAATCTGACTCTCTATCTTCAACTCTTGTAAAATAAAGCATTGCATTTTGTATTTCCTTTGTTTCAGTGTTTTTTTTGTATTTTGTAATTTTACATTTTGTCTTTTGAAAGCTCCCCACAAGAGGATTTTCTGAATTGCTTCTGCCATCCCTTCACACACATTTCCAAATAACACAATAATTTTATCAGCAGCAACAACACCAACTGAACAGCCAAAGTATAGCTTCTTTAAATAAAGATATAAAGCCAGGATGAAGAACTTAAATGTCTGGAATTTACCTTCTAATGTAAAAAAATTTAACCTTGAACAAGGAGAAAAACTGCCATGCAGGTATGGTATAAAGTGGCATTAGTTATGCAGAGTAAGTTGTTTTATACTGCATCACACCACATCTGCATCATATAATGAATTGCAAACATG
This sequence comes from Nautilus pompilius, assembly GCA_018389105.1. Lineage (NCBI taxonomy): Eukaryota > Metazoa > Mollusca > Cephalopoda > Nautilida > Nautilidae > Nautilus > Nautilus pompilius. The sequence goes on from JACATO010000321.1 coordinate 589,981, forward strand.
AGGAATACATATAATTGAGAATTTCCAGAGATTGTACTTGAATTTTTTTTTTTAAAGTTTGAAGAAACAACCAATCTGACAACAAGAAATATTAACTACCACATAACTTTCAAATTTACTGCTGTAGTAAGTGGAGCAATGCAGAGAAAGCAGTTTTAATCTCACTCTATTCCAGCAGTGGCCAAAATAATTTTGTTTTTATAGCTGTGCCATATATCTTCTAATTATAGTATAGATAATTACTGATAAACCAGAAATTATGAGATATTACCAGACTTAAAAAAAAAAAAAAAAAGTTCCAGTAGCAAAGACCCTGGAATTTTAGTTATGGTTATAATGCTACAGCAGAGGTCAGTGTAAACACTCATTCCCACAGCCTATCTGGCTTTTCTTTCTTGGTTTCAGTTGGGACTAGAAGATCAACTATGTAAATTCAGCCAGATTGTGACATCAGCTTTAACTACTATAACATTAAGCCAGCCAGCTCAGTGGGTTCTGGCAAAGGTTGGTGCTGCTGTCGTTCTACTTGATAAAGATATTAACTAATCCCAAGGTTACATAACTATTACTAAGAAAAGAAAAAAAAGTTTATTGGTAAAATTTGTTTTTCATCTCCTAAGTCTAATGAATGATTTTTTTAAAATTTGCAGTTAACCTTATATATATATAACAACTGAATTCTATATATTGCCAAAGTGTTTAACAGACTGGAGCACCATGTGTAAAAAATGACATTTTTATTATAAAAATTGACACTACTCATTCCTCTTCCTGGTTTCTCTCTCTCTCTCACACACACTCTCTCTCTTATTCTGAAGTATATGTACAATAACTAATTATAAAGTCACTTTCAGCATTTGGGAGAGCATCTTGCATAGTGCAGACTTTGTACATGTCTATAAAAGCAACATTGGTCATCTAGTCCAGTTTTTTTCTGCAATGTTTACAGGTATTATTCTTAATTGCTACTGTGAGGTTTTTCCTGGTCATTAGGTCCCAATAACCATCAAGATTGCACCCAGAGGTCTTCAATGGGATTCACAACGAGGCTCTAGAGTCTACGTAAAGCAACACTATCTATTCTGTCCTTCCCAAGTTCTAGTGGCTCTAGATACATGGCATGCTGTCGTCTTCCTTAGGGATACAGTGATAACAGTCAAAAAGTCTTGATCAAGTAAAGGAAAGAGGTTATTTCAAAAAATGGATATGTAACCAGTGGAATACATAAATCCATCAATGAATACAAAATGTTTACCTGTGCCATTGTTCCAAATCCACCATTCTATATAGAGTGACAACCATTCTTCAGATTCAGGTGAATTTAGCAGATGGTGAACATCTAACCTGTCCTTGAAAGCTATGAACTGTCAATATTCATGCTGCATTTGGCAAGGCAAGGATTTTATTCTCGTTAGTTACCTATGGCTTCTATTTAGAAACCAGTTAAATATACCCAGGACTATGCAGAGTCCATTACACAATGTATCAATAAAGTAATACTGATGTTGCAACAACTAGAGTGTGTTATGATCACTATGATTTTTTAAACAGAATCTTTTTCATGTGCAATGATAGTGGCAGGACATGCAAGTGTGCAGTGGTTATATCTTCCTAAAAAGACAATCATTTCATGCACAAAATTTAAAGACAATGAAATATTTATCAGCAAAAAACTGTTGTATGAACCAACCAGTTTTGGATTTGGCAGTTACTCAATCCTAGATAACTGGCTGCCATATACTTTTGGCATCACACTTTTTATAATACCTCAGCAACCGGTTACACCAGTAGACTATAGCTGAATATGTAGATAAAAAAATTTTAAAAATTCTTCTTTTTCTTCTTTTTTAGGGTATTCAAATTATTATGGCAGTGAGCTGTAAAAATCTTTATCTTCCCAAAAAACCTGTAGATCTCCAAACTTGTCTGGTATATTAACTCTACAGCAAAACCAACTGTCATTTATACATAGAGCTCAAACAAATCCTATCACATTCAGGCTTATGAACAAACAATAAGGGGAAAATATACTTTTGTTCTGTATCTCAGATTTTGCAGTTTAGATGCTGATTGGTAATAAAAAAACAAACAACATGGAATGTATGAAAACTAAACATAAACCATCGGTGGTAGAAATATAAGTTCAAACCAGGCGAGCGTCTCCCATACACTTTACATTTGACAGTGTAGTAAACTGTCATCTGCTAAACTTTCAAGTTAAAAATTTTGTCTATTATATATATAAATATATATTTTAAAATAAAACAGTTTCATTTAAAAAATTCATTTTATCCATCAGTTTTTTTTTTTACTCTCTTCAGGCTGCATTTAATATAATAATTAGTCACATAACAACATTAACTGGTGATTTTAAAACTACTTAGACCTTTTGAATCCAAATAATTTAAAGCTCTCTTCTTTTTTAAGTGTATATATTAGAAACATTGCTGAAGGTTGATGTGTAATATTTACATCTGATCCATAGGCTAAAAGATGACTAGAAATGTATAAGGTAAACAGGTTAGCCTGACAGATAGGTTTTCAGTCTTATTTTCTGAATCCACTACCAGATCTGGTCTTCATAAGGATGTGATTCTCTATCTAGAGCCACCACAACCAGGGATATTTTGAGATCTTTGTGCTCTACCCCTCCTGTAACCAGACACCAGCAGGATTTGCCTGACTTTTTCACCCTAGCAGCAAAGCTCCATCATATATGTAGATTTCCTGCAGTAAAGGATAGAGGAACTGAAGCCGCTGCAGTAAGGTATCTGAGGAATGTTCAGGTGTACCAAATGATAGTTCCAGAACAATAGTCCTGCTTTTGGTATGCTACAGTTTGTGTCCGTTATTCTTCTATCTAATACTGTTCAGTCCAGGCTCTGCACTCTTATTTGATGCAACCTACTGTTTTCTTAATGGTTATTTACAGCGATAAACAATACACATATAACTACTTTTATCTTCTGTAGAAACCTCAGCAAGTTAAAATCCTATCAGTTTGCTTTCCATTTATCTAATATAAAAAACAAAAACCAGTGATACATTTTTTTCACATATAAAGTAAATAATTTAAATAGATCAACATATAAGTATTGAACTTGCTGAAGTTCCTTAAATTTTAATTCTAAAAAAGGCAATAACTTTTGCATCCAGCTCTCTTTTAGTTTAGGAAACTAACATTAAGCAGTTTTTTTCAGGTGAATGGCTCAAGTGCCAATGTCTACATGCAGGTTTGAGGAATATATATACCTAACTTATTCATTGGCAGTTTCAAATAAAAGTTTTTAGTGATTCCATGAATACACATGTAAAGAAAGAAAATTTATAAAGGATAATGTAATCTGAACAGCTTGCAATGTTTAGCTACAGAGAGTTCTGATAAATACATTTTAGAAAATATAAACAATCCTAAAATTGGGTAACAACTTTCAAAATACAATGAATAAAAGGAAAGCAAATCTATATGATGAATAATAATATTTTTTCTCTAGCTAGCAAATATAAAGAAAAGTTACACATTCATAGTTTTTATGAATGTTATTACTTAGCTATTTAACAATGAAATCGATTTCTATTAAATAATTTAGGAACCATGGATTTGACGGTAAGTAAAATACAAAATTTTAATGGTAGGTGAGTGGTGTTGCCGCCATTATAGTGGACATGACTTTTTAGACTTTTGTCTTGTGAAAATGGTCTTTCACCTATGTTTTGATGAGCTTTCTGTCAGCTTCAGAACAGGCCTGTTGGGTGACAGTGATTACTTGTGCTATTTATTCAAATTTTTTTTGACAAATGTGGTAAGGGAAATAACAAGAAACATTTAACATTGAGAAGCCAACTATTGTGAAAATGGCAACCTATAAAATTCTGAAATATGATCACCTTTAGTTAGTGACAAAAGCATGGAAACTAGTAGTGAGTAGGCTATTTCCTTCTGGAGAAAGTAAAGTAACCATAAAAATATGGCAATTACTTTGTACTTTTACTCAATTTCATACTGTACATGTCACTACAAAAGGACATATCTTTGTTATATACAATGCAGGTTAAGTAAGTTCAAAGACTAGTGAATGTAATTTTCTTTTTTAATGTTTTGCTAAATAATTTACCTGGGGTCAGTTGTATACATTGTTTTACCAATGTGAAAATTAATATCTACCTACCTAATTCTAAAGCTGATATCATGATATTTAGTTCCTGATTATCTTCAGTGATTTCCCCAAAAATAACGTCATACAATCAAATGACTCAATGTCTTTTTCTCTCAAGTAGTGAAACAGCTTTCGATTATTAAAGTAACGTATTTAGCTAAAAAATAAGCTAATGAATTATGTAATAAACAACAACCTACTTAGTACAGAGAATTTTTCTGTAGACACACAAACCCTGCTTAAGAGACATAACTCTTCTATGCTGTTTTTGCATAGCTCTGGAGGTATAGTGAACTAAATGTTCTTAGAAGTGACTCTCGGATTGGATGAGGTTTACAACAGTAATATCCAATGTCTTCCACCCATCAAGAAAATATTAAAGTTTATCCCTAAATGGGGAAGGTATTTATCACTAAGTGAAATTTTCAACAAGTTTTCTAATTTTATAGTCTTGGTTAAATCTATTTTGAATAGTAAAGTTCTGGCTGCATTAATATTTACATTATGCATCATTCATATATATTAGCAAAGTTATCAAATTTATTTGTTGGATTTGTTTGAAAATATATTTTAATTATAAACAAAGTAGCATGCAAAATTAAAAAATAAAGAATATAAAATAATCACCTTAGAAAATGTTCTAAAATTCAAGATGTAAGAATAATTAATATACAGTATTAAAAAAAAAAACACTTCTCCAAATATCCAGATTTGTGGGTGTAGTTTATTACTATAATTTCTTGGCAGCCATGCACATCTTCAGCAGCGTTGTGGTATTCTGAACATGTTGCAAAGACAAAACAACATAAAGGCCAAAAGACATCCACTAGCACATGGATGTTAGAACACTGCTGTTAATAGCCAGTGCTTCGACAACAACTCATGATTAGTGAACTTACATCCACAACAAACAACAGAACAAACAAGCTTATTTCTAGAAAAATGCATGCTCAGAATAACTGTCAAGAAATTTATAAATGCATCAACAATAGACCACATCCCAACCTACTACCATGTAAGAAACAGTCAGAAAAAACTTGAGATGACTTTGTATTGAGAGAGAAAGAGAGAGAGAGAGAGAAACAATATGGAAATTTTTAAAAAATAAATAAGCATTATTTGGTAAATAAATAAAATAAATAAATAAAACTAAAATAGCCACAGCTAAATTATCCATAATGATCTAAACAAATGAAGCTAGACTAAAGGTATAATTAATACAATAATCTGAACTGAAATTAAACTTCTATGAGTTTCTGTTTACAATGAAAGAGAAATATTTTATAAAAATATATATAGAGAGAATAATAATTAACAATGTAAACAAGTAATTGCAAAGGTTAAAAACTATTGAGAAATTTACATTGCTGTACACAACAAAGCATCCTAAGGTTTTAGTAAATTGACATTTACTTAAGCAAAAATAATCTGGTACATTGACATACACTGGAACCTAATATATAAAGTCTGCATTGGTGTCACTAGGTAAGCCAATTTTTTAAAATTTATTTAGTGGAACTAAATAATAATTATAAAATATATGCTAAAATTAACATGTATCCATATATGTAGATACCTGATACATCCTGATTTTCTAAGTTTTATTTTTTTGTACATGTTTACATTTATTTTCACTATATTTTTTTTTTGACAGGGGAGATAATTTCAATCATTCAAAAATATAATTAGCAAAGGGAAATAATCTAGTTAGCCACGTTTCCTGGGGAGTTAAAATTAAAGGAAAGCAATTATCATTTCTTGATTTCAGATATATTAAAAAAACAATAACAAAAGCAATTGTTTTTCAAAAAATCCATTACAAAATTAGTTTAGAATAACTGACACCATGTTTAAGAACATCTAGATGAGTAAATGTAGTTTATAGTGAAATAAAGTAGCATTATATTAGGTTGTTACAAAAGTTTTGTCAGTTTTTTTTTTTACAGCAACAATGAGACTTCATATCTTTGCTGAACGTGAAGTTAGTAATCAAAGTTCCATTATAATCAACGCACTTCTGCCAATGAGTTACAAACACATTTATACCATTTTGAAAAAAATCTGAATTTCTGGAGTTGATAAACTGTTGGAAGGCAGTTTCAGTTGCTGCTCGGTTGGAGAAGGATTTCATATGGAGGAAGCTATCGAGGTATTTGAAAAGGTGGTGGTCTGTGGGAGAAAGGTCTGGTGAATGGGTTGGGTGAGGGAGAACTTTTTACCTCAACATGTTCAGTTTCTGAGGAGTCACTTTTGCAACATGAAGACGAGCATTGTCGTGGAGAAGGATTGGGCCTTTTTGATTCACCAATGCCGGCTGTTGTTGGGAGAGTTTCTGATGAACAATGTTTAATGCATGGCAGTAGCTTTCAGCTGTGATGGCTTCACCAGGCTGCAAGAAGTTGTAGTGGATGACACCAGTTGCAGTTCACCAGACAATGACCATGACCTTTTGGAATGTGGTTAGGTGCATTGTCTCTGTTGAGCCACTGTGTTGATCGTTTGCGATTGTTGTAAAGGATCCATTTTTCATCACACATATAGATTTGGTCAAGAAATGGGTCATTTTTGTTTCTTATGACAACCAAAGAGCAGACCTCCAATCGATGATTCTGTTGTTGTTCATTCAACTCGTGATGTACCCACTTGTCAAGCCTTTTCACCTTGCAGATTGCATCAAGATGCCGAGAAACAGCTGCAGTGCTTAAGTCAAGGTCTCCAGCAATCTCTTGCACTGTTTTTCTTGGATTGGTTTTCACTGAGGCTTTCAGAGGGTCGTCATCACTGCTGGAAGGACGTCTTCTGCATTCCTTATCTTTGGGGCTCACATCTCCTGATCGAAACTTTGCAAATCATTGTTGTACTGTGTGCTTATTTGCTATATCCTTGCTCCATGTTTGCTCAATGTTACAAGTTGCCTCGCTTGCTTTGTGACCTAATTTTAAATCGTGAAGCAAAATGGCACAAAAAACTTTTCTATCCATTCTTCACTCAGAACCCTGAAACAAATATCCATTTTACGATTTTTAAAAAGGTAGGTTTTGCATGATGTATGCCAAAGCACTCTACAAAACAATATATAAGTTATCCACATACATCTTCACAAGCATGCAAAAAATGAACCCCAAATTAACATATAAAAACCGACAAAACTTTTGTAACAACCTGATAGACTGAAAGATCATATGTTGAAAATGAAGCACTTCTGTAAAACTATGATCTAGCCAATGGCGCCTTACAGAAACCAAACAGAACAGGAAAACAACACTTTCAGTCATTTCCACCACATGAACTTTTGTTTTCTTTTTAAAACTCAGTACTTTTGCTCCACTGTAGTAGAAAATAAAAATAAAAACAAAATTGGTGTAATGCTTCATATTGTTGCTCTGTGTGATATCACATAATCTGAAAAAAAATCTGCTGTTTATTTTTCCTATTAAGCAATTTAATGTAAACACACATCTGATACACTCTGCTTATTGTCAGAAACATTATATCAAAGAATTAATACAAATTTGTCAGATAATAACTTGTAGATTCTAATAATTAATTGAAGTTTCAGTATTAATGATATTTTTAATGTTATCATTTAAAGCATAGTTACACTGGATAAAAGCCCCTTTTCTGCTAGTATTGGTACACTTGGAATAAATGAAACATTAATGTCACTTATATTAGGTCCACCAATTCTCAAGGTAGATCGATGTTCATTCGCATAGCGACCTCAAATTCTGCATTTCTTTTGCAATGATTTAATGACCACCAATAAAACAGATATCGAGACAAAAAGCCACATCATAAAATTTCTCTACCTTTGCTGTTGTTGTCTTTCCTCTTTTTTCAATATTTTTTCCAACTCAATCTGATCTTGTAACATCTTAATATTTGCTGTTTTTAGCTGTTGTCGTTCTATGTCTTTTAAGATACCTTGCTGCATTTTCTGAAATATATATATTAAAACACAAGCAAAATTCTGAAAATAAACATGAAGGCGGCACTAGCCTTATCTAAGTATGCACTGATTTGTAGCTTTAAGTGAGCATTCCTTATGTCATCATGCATTGTAAGTAAACGCATTTATGTACATCTTTAAATAACTTTCGAGTTAACTGTGGTTAATCTTATTTTAATCAAAACTATTTCTAATAGTAATACTATTGGTACTAGGACCATACGTCTGTTTTACATTAAATGTAGTCTTCCTAGGCATGTCCAAAATGATGCTACCATATCATAACTTCTAACCCCAATCCTGTAAACAATTCTGTATATATTTAACTTCTAACCCCAATCCTGTAAACAATTCTATATATATTTAACTTCTAACCCCAATCCTGTAAACAATTCTATATATCTTAGTATGTATTAATAATATTAAGTAACAGTTATACATCTTACCGTATAAGTATACTAAACATTACTGTGTTATATAGTAAAATTAAACCGGACACTGGTCAGTTCATGTGAAATAATTTTAAAAAAGATAATAAATTAAAACAGATAACAAAATATAATACCTGCTTATCACTCCTTTGTTTAAAATGTACATATGTAATAATTGTACTGGAAAATACAACAGAAACTCCCAAAGTAATTTTTGAAGTCAGTGACATGAGCTCGATAGTGCCCAAGTTAATTATTTTACAAAATAAGAATTATCTCCCCCTCTATAACGTTTGACAGCAAGACTTCCCACATTGACCAACATCTCACTGGTCCTCCGCACGCCCCCTTTTTGTTTTGTTGTGTGTGTATTAACATCTGACATCACACAGCAAAGCAAAATCAATATCGAAATCTCAGAATGAAAGCGCATATTTTTACTATCGAATTTTTGGGATTACAGTAAATTTAATTTTGTTGATTTTTACTGTTGTTCCGACTTCCTTCTGGCATCGCAAAAAAAGCCTGATGCCGCCGCGAGTGGATGCGTCCGAGAACCGACCAATCAGATTGCAGCAGACGAACTGTTGTTTCTATGGAGGAATGTTTGCCGGGAGACGGGAAGCGAGGGGGATGGCTGCTGGCTGGTAAACAGTGGGAGAAGTAAGCACCTCGACTTGACTTGGTTAACAGTAGCCTGCGATCGAAGGCTGTCCAGCAGGGTTCGAGAGGACGAGCGATGACGCTCCTTACGGTTAATCGGTGAGTGACTCTCCCCTCTCCACCTTGCCGCCCTTCGGTCCGCCGTCTGTCGCCATCGTGGAGAAAATCCTATTTAATAAAATAAAAACGGCTTTTTATAATCTGGTCAGGGTAATAAAAACAACCTCTAATATCCCAGAAGCGTGTGGTCGACGGAGTACCTACCTTGTAAAGCGGCATTTGTGTTCCGTGCTTGGCATCGGGTGAACGGGATGGCCGATGGGCGTTGTCATGGTGATGCACAGGCCAGAGACGGAGTCTTCGTTCCCCCTCCTCCTCCTCCTCCTCTTTTTTTTTAAAATTTAAAATAACAATATGCAATAAAAAGCTGCAAAAGGGGACCAACGCATTACGTTAAACGTTTATTATTTGTTCCCGCTGATAAAGAAATACTGAAAATATTTATCATATCTGCAGTGAAGATACCTGTGGGAAATTACCAGGTATTGTCATAACTCACGGGGTTTAGGGACGAGGAGGAGGGGGGGGAGCTCTTTTGAAGTGAGAGTATAAAGTAGTCGTCAGGTCCCCACAGCTTACCCGTGTTGCATCATTATGACAGAAACAAACACTGTCATCTGGCTCGCCATCTTCTACGACTATAGCAAAAGGTCAGTTTTCCAGCCCACCAGCTTCTAGAACGATGATGCGGGCAACCTTTGTGATTATTCTGACAAAACTATGGCACACACACACACACACACATTTTAAACGATACTAGAAACTTAGATTTACTGAAATTAGTAATTTAGGTGTGTTATTACAAAAAATGTTTTTCTTAGTTATGGAGTAAATTAAGTCTATTTACCAGCAGTCCGTTGTTGTGCTTGTAGCATCTTCACATTTACTCAAAGATCGTAAAATAAAAAAATATATATTTTTTTTCTAGGTAAGACTGTGAGAGAGCTTGGTTTACTTACTCAAAATGACTGCTGGTGCAATTGCTGCTCCAACAGTGATTCCCCTTCGTCCACCACTGCCAGGGAGACTCAAGACATCTATAGATTCTAACACTAAAATTGAAATTAACTCAGGTTGGAATTTAACATTTATAGCACTGTGCTGATGAATTTTCTGATATTTTTTCTTTGATTTTTTGTATCTAATTCATTCTTTTCTTATATTATGGTCTATTGGCCAGTGTTTATTACACAAAAAAGAAAAACTTTATTTGATGTGTTTTTTATACTGAGCTTTTTTGGTTGCAATATACTATACAACAAAACATTTTAGTGGAGAGGAAAATAAAGTATTTCAATAGAAACAGTACCTAAAAAATAAAGCAAAACATAATTAAAACAAATTATAAATTTACATATTTAATCTTAGGGCTTCACTAAAATGTGAAATGCATCTGAAATTTAGAGAAAAACAAAAAATAAACAGTAAAAGAGCTGTATTTCATAAATATTGTGAGGAATTTACTTATATCTGAGTAAGTGAGGGAGGATTTTACAATTTTGCTTTAAAAAAGGATTAATAATGTGCTTTTCAGTGTCTAGGTTTTATTGTTTTTGGAGTATTGTGTATAATCCAAGAATGTGAAATTTTATGTATTTACTGCTCAGTGCAGAACTAAGTTACCGAAGCTAGTGTTGGCTAAAAATGTGTCAGGCCTTTTTCATCAATTGAGCTGATGTCTCCCTAACTCACATCAGATCAGAGGTGTCATTTAGATAACGTGAGTTATATTAGAAATGTGAACAGGGTCCTTGACATAACCCTGTTGATCACTGGTACCTTTACATAAGATGCTAGCATCTTAATAGAATCTCAAGTACAGCCTGTCAATCTCCATGACAACAGAGTCAGTATTTTACCAAAAACATTCTCCCATAAAACCAAAGGCCAAGTAGTGATCTCTTTTAGCAACCTGGTGAAAAAAAATAAGTTTGTGTCTGGATTTGAGCTATCAAGATATATTGAAACAGTTAAAGAGAAAATGTTTAATTTATTACATTAATTTTGATTGTATAAAAATGTTGTAACTGTCATAATTTTGTTTAATATTTTCTCATGTTGCTTTTATTCCACTTTTATTAACCTACTCTCATTGCTAAAAGGCAATGGAAATTGTTAGATCTTTTCATGATGTCTAAGTACTTTCTCTTCTATCCAAAAACATACTTTTTATTCATCTAGAGTGTTGGCAAGCATTTATGGAACTATCTCCAGTTCATATGACTCACTAATTTTATGTTATTGATTGTAACCATGACAATATTGGCAAAAATATAACTGCCTTTTGTTACAAACATGGAGTAGGTAATGCTTGATTTCTCCCACAACTGGTTTTACTAGATAATATTGATTATTTTAGACATTTTCATTGCACACAAAAGAATGCCCATTTATCACTTCAGAGAGCATGAAATCCTTGTGAAAATGTGTCACAACACGCATTTTATTTATGGCACTTAGATGTTTATTACCTGTGCAGTCAGTAACAATTATTGGGATAAACTTACAGATCTAATTTGACTCCTTGATATAGCATCCAGAGATCCAGAATTATGCATTAGGGCTTAGCTATTTAAAAAATTCCTACTGTTTGCTTGAAATGTTTAAAGATTTGCCACATTTGAGCCTTTCTAAAAAAATTGAATAGAAATCATGTTGAAAATTTACAGCTTGTGAAGATTGACAAATATCAGTTTCATGTCTACAAAAAGTAAACGAATTTCAAATCTTGTTAACCTACACCATTATAGATGTTCAAATCACCAACTGAAATTTTATATCAATCTAAAATAAGGTTGAATTTCTCAAAATGTTTAAAAGAAGAATGCACTCAGAAAATGTTTGCTTATACATTTTATAAATAGAAAGCATCCACACTGGATTTCTGTGGAGAAAATAAAAAGAAAAACTTTTCCAACATTGTTTGTTTGAAATCACAATTGAAAGACGTTTTTATTTAGAGAGATGGTTGAAACAAGCTTTGTGAATATATTTATCACCATAATAAGGGGAGATAATAAAAACGTTAAAAAGAACATTATTAACTTCATTAGGATTCATGTCTATCTTCACATTTGAAGTTTTGCATTTGATATACTAACATGATATTTAGAGTATATTATACTAAGAAAAGCCTTTTTTTTCTTTCTTTCTTTGTTTCTAATAGAATCTTGGCATATAAATCAGAAAAGGTTAAATCATTTACACAAATTTATAGTCATATATGAGAAAAAAACCTGCCCCTATAATTTGTTAAAAGGGGCATGACATTCTTCAAAAACAATAGCTCAATACTACTATTCTTAAAGAAAATAAACATCAACATTGTTGGTAAAAGGAAAATCAATGAAAAATACTTAGAAAAATTCTTAACACAACTATGCTATTATTCTGTAGTTTATGCAAACATTTATATCAGCCAACTAGATTCCTGAATTAGAATAGAATTATTAATTTAAAGTGTATTATTGATTATTGGATTCATGAAACTCTATGCAATCTTAATTAAGACTGATTTCTTGTGACTTGGAAACTACAGGCAAAAAAACCCAAATTTCTAAAGTTTGAATTCATGCAAGATAATCCATAGAAATTTTATGGCATTATCAACATAGACATTGAAATTCTTTGAAGAAAAGAACTCTATATCACCAAGAGTTAATTCATCTGGCTGGTTACCTACCCAACATACTTTAAAAATGTTAAACAGTTTATATATATATACATAATCCCCCATCTGGAATGGTTAGAAAAATTATAAGTGAGCAGTGTTGACCATAACAAGATTTAATTCATTTATGAAGTCACAGATTTTTCTTAAATGTAGTGTATATGATATATAATCTACTTTAGGTGAACAATGGTTCTTGCATCGCAGTCTGTAGTTTATTGGTTTCACTTTAAATGTGTTAGTATGTCAAATTTTGATCGGCTGTTTATGCACAGTAACATGCTGAACATGACCTGTTAATTTAAGAATAATAAATTTTAATAGATATTAAAACTTAATGAATTTTCATTGCTGCTTTTTATCTCATCTGTTTGTTGGTTAAAAAGTTTTTGTTTTCAACTTAATTAACGTCTGCCTTTTCTATTTAAGAAATACTGGAAATACTGTTTGCATGTACCTACAAACTCATTGATGAAGTTACTATAGAAACAAAGATGAAGAAATTTCTGATTAAACTCTTCTTTTTTTATTTTTTTTCAAAGTTTTCAAAGAAGAAATTTATTTATCAATTTGGTAGTTACTTTGATTATATGCAGTTGAAAACACATTTTTGTTTGTGCAGATAGCCCTTTGACTGACATCTACTACACTCTTAATAGTACTAGGCCAGACCCTTTCCAGCCCCACTGGGGGAAGGAACCAAGCACTTATTTTTACAATGGACCTTTCACCCTTCCTGCAGGAAAACACACCGTGAAAGCATTGGCTGTGGCTAAGTAAGTTAAAGAATCAAGTTCTTGGTTCATACAAATTAGATCTTCTGGTGTGTCTTGTTTACTTGACCTTTTACCTAAGATTAATTACATTATGTACATTTAATCTGTGAAGAGATTTGAAAAACAAAAACAAATGTGCTGATATACACTGTTATAGATAATTTTTGGCTGCAGATTGCAGTTCAGCAGAGAAAAGAACCAAACATCTACAGGGACAACAAAGAGAATTTATTTGAAACCACAATAAAACTACTGTGTGTATTTATTTGGGCTTGCTGATTGAATGTTTGGAAACAGTAACATTTAATATTGTTCTGTCAGAAATGAGAGTCAGTATAGAATGTTTAGTAAATACAAAAAAAAAAAAAAATTAAACCAGATAAGCATACATACATACATAGACGCTTCATTCATTTATTTTTTTTTAGTTTGGGATCGTATTAAATAAACTTGACTGTTTATTTCCATTCTGTACGTTAAAATTTGTTCAGTGCATCACTAAGGCATGAAGGTCACACAATAATTTTCATAATGGTTGAGTTAGGCCTACCTTTTATTCCTCATCCACTTCATTTCTGTTTTTCAGAAGCAAAGTTTAATTTCAATTTTATATTGAAGCAGCAGATTTGAATACACATCATTTTAGTGTAGTGATTAATTTAAAATGAGTTTGGATATTATCAGGGTTATACAAGAAATATTCCTTATCATTTTGACAGGGATGGATTGCGTGAAAGTAATGTGGTAACCAAGGTGTTTGAAGTGGAGCATGTGTCTTCAACAGTGAGATGTGACACTGTTGATGATGAGGTGAAATTTCAAGAAGAAATTGCTAGGGAAAGAGAAAAAGTAAGAATTTCTTTTTTTTTAAAGATGAATTAATATATTTTACTTTACTTTATTTAAAATAGGAACATGAAAGAAGATGGTCTGGATTTGTTAATGAAAAGGCACCATAGCAGTGTTGTTATTTCTGATATTGATAGTTTATGAAGGTGATGCAACTGATTTACTTAAAGCAGCTGTACATACCATCTAAATGTGGGTTTTATCCACTGATAATTCAGAAAACATTTCTACATTGTTTCTGATTATTGCTGATTGTAACCTTTAGCTACCAATCAGTAGGGTAAATGAAGTAAATACTTGAAAAGAAATACAAAACTTTGCCACAAAAAATCACACTAGATAGTTAAGAAGGCTTGGAATTCTTTTAAAGTGTTTAAACATTCATTAGATTATTCAGACTAATTAAATAAAAAGATGGACTTGCTTGGTTTAGTTTATAGATGTTTAGGAGATCTAATGGTGGTTTGAAAATACCATAAAGAGATTTGAACATGTCACATGATGAAATTTCATGCTTAATTATTATCTTTTATATTTCATGCCACATATCTTTCTGTTTTATATTCATCACCAGCTGCATGGGGAAAATATGGCTTTTATAAAGGTTTTATATCAATTTTAAAAACAGAAATTTTACTTTTTTAAATGAACATTTGAACATTGAATTGATGCTAATGAATCATTTCTCAACATTCTATAAGCTGTACACTTAAATTTTAACTTTGTTTATGAGATGATGAAAAACCCATAGCAAACTACTAAATAAATTTTTATTCTTCGTTTTAAAAGAGTATACTGTGTATGATATCAAAACCTGCCATTGATGGCTTTCAAATGGCCTTCAAGGCTGACTGTTGAAAAAGTGAAATCTGTGGTCACTTCTGAGTTGTATGAGTACTGTGAAGCTGTAGTGACCCTGAACCTTGAAAGTTGGCCTTTGAGGCCAGACTCTGGTACCTTTGGATCCTACCTTTGATCCTGAGGTACCTTCATTATAATTTGAGTCTGTTAGGTTTCCTATTTTGAATGAGTGCAGTGAGCTAAGTGTAATCTATAAGGCTTTTGAAAAATGGACTTCAAAGCCAACATGCAGTAGTTTAAAACCTTGCCCAGATCCTGAGGTACCTATATCCAAAATTTGGGGCCTCTAGGTGCTACAGTTTGGCCATGAAAGAGTAACAAACAAATGCAAAGCACTTGAAAATATATATTAGATTGATGATAAAGTAAATATTATTTCTCATCTATTATTAGTTGTTAATATTATTTTTTCTAGTTATCAATAATAAAAAACAGTAGAAAGAAAGTAATTATAAATTAGATGCATCATTTACGAAAGTTAATGTCAATTAGTAACAGAACTGTGAGTGGGATCACAAACCTAGTGACAGTATAACCCTACCAAAAAAAAACAAATGGTCAATATTTCTTTACCCTTGGGCTTTGTATAAGACATGATGATGGTTTTTTGCTTTCCTCTATTGACTAATCTAGGTAACAATTTTAATCAAGCAGAACTTATTTAATTTAAAGAACATTACAAATATTTATTTAGATTGATGTGAAAAGGGCAGTAAAAAACTTACGCTTGTCAACAAGAAGTGCATGGGCAGTGGTGCAGAGCAAGAAAAACACTTCTCAGATACTCTCAGGTAAGTGTGTCTGAGCAATAAAGTTAGTCTATTTGTTTATTTCTGAAATGTCTTGTGTTAAAACCAGGTTTATGTGAATGTAGAAACAACTCTGTGAGTCTCCATGTGGAAAACGTTTGGTAAGCAGATTTGTAGGCATCATTTCTGTGTGATTTACAACAAACTCCAACTACTAAATTAGTGTTAACATTTCACTGTGTTAGCATTCAACTAGGTAATCAAGATGTGTGTGTGTGTGGTGGGGTTGGTGGGTGATAGAGAGGGAGGTTAATAATGCTTGACTGAGTAACAGGATATGTGACAGCAAGAGAGAATGTCTACTGTGGGTGAGTCATTGTTCCTAGCCTTTTTTTCAGACTTGACCACATGGGACAGCAATAAGCGGAGACCATATACATCTGGCCCAAGATTCACTAATGGCCATCTTGATTCAGCTCTCACTGTTGACATGAACACATCTGCACAAGGTTTGTTGGTGAGTATTAGAATAATTTTAAAAATGCAAAACCTTTCAGCTGTTTTTTTTTTATTTTTACTTGTGTTTTAGCAACAACTGAAACAGTATAAATTAATTTCTCTTTCTGCTAGTCAAAATAGTACCAAAAAACCTGTTTTTACCCTACTTGGTACACATTAGAGCCATGAGGGGGCTTGTTTCAGCTTTTTTTTTTGTATAGTCCAAACTTATGCTTCCAGAATGAGACTCTTTGGACAGACAACACCAAAGAATCAATCATTGCTGTTTACCTTTGTGTATCTGTTATTAGAACAAGTTTGAAGGTTATTGTAGTTTTATTATAAATAGGTCTTTTGGTGTGAAGTGGACCCCCTGTTTGGATAATTAACTCTCACTCTGCTGTATGTGTGTTTGGTTGTAAACATCTGCAGATGCTTGATTAACAGTTGAACTACTAACGAAGTGCTGAACTCACTCTCCATTAGGGTTGATGTGCAAACCAACCCTAAGAACTGAAGAGATTTTATGAAGATGGTTTTTATAGACATTTAAATATTAAGAAATGGCATTGATAATTTAGATTTTCCAAAGTTATGTGTTCTTTTATTCTTTAAAAATGAAAGGGTGTGAGATATCATAACTTAGTGATATGTTTAGAAAAAGCATCTGTTTTGTCCATACACAGGCAATTATAATTGTGGATGACAGAGGCGTAGCAAGAGGTGGGGGGCAGTCTGAAGGGGCAAAAAATTTCCTCTGGCCTATAAATTATAATGTCAATTAATAACTAGTCACCTCTGCCTGTGAAATTTCCAGAGTAAGGGACATAACTGTTACAAAATCATGTTTGTAATCCAGGGAATTTAAATGCAGATTATAGAATCCAGGTACCTAACATTTATAATTTTATATGGTGAAGATGTTTTCCCAAATTTAAGAATTGCATTGCAGATTTTGCTAACAATTTGGGTTTCTATTGCTAGTTGTGAAAGGTCTTTCAGCAAGCTGAAATTAATTATGACATACTTGAGAACTTCATTGACTCAAGAACAACTGAGTAACTTTGCAATATTAAGTATTAAAAAAGACGTACTCAATACCTTAATTTTGATAGTTTAATTGATTCATTTGCAGCAGCAAAAGCATGAAAGGTTCATATGTAATGTAACAATGAATACCAGAATGCTACCTGTACAAGATCTAGTTAAGTATATGCGCAGTTTTGTAAACTATTAGAATTTATTTGTAAACATAAGTAGTATTTTATCAATCTGTTTCGTAATACATGTACACCACAAGTGACTGCATTCTGCATGCTTGAAAGATTACTCCAGCTAAACGATACTGGATGAAATAAATATCAAAATGGTTTACAATTTAACAAATTATGTAAGTAAACCTAGTAGGCGATACCTCATTAGTTCCAGGTTTACAGTTGTGATATTGTGAGATGTTATATTGTGACTTTAAATTAGCTCTTTATAAGGCAGTGATTAATTCTTTGTGATTGTCATTAAGTGGGTAATGAGTCACAAACAAATAATCAAAACATTTCAGAGGTGGGGGCACCAAAAGGGTCTTTGCCCACGGGCGCTGAGAACCCTTGCTACGCCTCTGGTAGATGACTACCCAACAAAGAAATACTTCACCAAGCATAAAGGGGTATATTTCACTGAAAAATGTCATGTGATAAAAGTTTGAAAATAAACTTAATTTTACATGTATGGATTTTCTGTAGTAATATGTACAAATAAAATGATTTATGTATGAACTAAGGGATATTTCATTGATGAGCCCACAATTATGGCTGCTAGTGTATGTCTGCCAGTTTTTTTTTTCTTGTGAAAACAATGTGATACTTATCTTTTAAAGAGTTTGAACTAATGTTACCAATTTTTTAATATAGTGGGTGGTAATATTCTTACTAAATTATCATGATGATGACGATAATAATCTGGTTCTAATAGCTGACGAAGGTTTGCAAAACAACCCACCAAAGCAACAACAGAAATGTTTTTTGTTTACCTTCTGGATTAGTTTTTTGCCCTTGCAGACATCCTAAATTTTGTCTATAAACTTTTTTGACATAAATCTATCATTTTATATTATTATATATGACAGTGAATCTTTTTATAATCAAAATAATTGGTGTGCACCTCTTTTGGGCAATGGATATCTTTAGTTAATAGAAATAAAGATTTTATTAAAATGTTAGGTACATTTCCTTCAAGCTTTTTTTTTTTTTTGGAATTTAAGAAAATGGTTCATTGTATAGATGAATAATAAATAGATGAGATAACTAATATCAAATTTGGGATTATTGAAAACAAAATATTAAACATAAAATAGTGCCATAATAAATGAAAGAAAATAAATCCATCTTGATAGTACATGAAATCTCAATGATATAATCCTTAAATAACTTGTTTATACCTCATATGAACTGTCTGAATTATATATTATTTTTAATAGGAAATGCTGAATTATTAAATTATGATCTACCTTTGGTGGTCACTTTACCTACATCAGTCAATGGTATTACTGCATCTTTTTACCCACGTTTGCATCACTTGTATACCATTTGAGGCCTGTAAACATTGCAAGTTGCAAAGAACTATTCTATTAGATGAACTTTTTCAGTAATCAGATCAGCCTAATTAAATTTTTAATAAACTAGGTCTGTTACCTGAAAACTGCCAACTTTTTGGATTTTTGATCTGTCAACAGATATTCAATTTTAATTTTGGTCTCTGGAATATTTTGGTTGCCAGAGTTTCATTGATAGGCTACACTGTATTCACTTATTTTTTTAGGAATCTACAGTTAATCTTTCTTGTGGCTATGATCAGCGAAAGTCTTCAGGAAAGAGACAACTTCCAGAAAATTCGCTGCAAACTATTCGTCTTCAAAAAGAACTAGATTTTCTTAAGTAAGTCCTACTTTTCTTCAGCTGTTGCGATTTCTAATTTTGGCATATTTTTATAAACATTTTTTTTTTTTTAAAGTTTACCTGTTCAGAAAATCCATAGGGTTTAATTCATTTTAATAATTACAAGGGTTCATTAGCATCCTGATTACTATTGATAACAAGTTTTGTCTCTTTTTGTGTACAGGAGCTTTATTACTAATTTGTTTACCTTTTATTTTGAAAAATCAGCAAACTAAATTTAAAATTCAAACCAGTCAGATTTTTATTATATCTATTGCTTTGTTTCCATATCATTTAATTTCTTTTTTTTAATGCTAAATTCTAGAAAGCCATGAAGTAAATTTTGTATGACAGACTTACATGCTGGGTATTAAACTTACTATAGCCATTATAGCAACCACTGGATGACTATAGCAGGACTTTCTATATTTTCTCACTTGTAAAATAAATCAAATAATTGACAGTTGATTTCAAGAGTTTATTTATTTTAAAGTGTTCAGGTTATCTTGAAAATACATGACATTTGTACTGCAATTTTTTTTCTTTTCTATACACTACTTCTTAAGAACAGTTTCTTTGTTTTACAACATGGTAAATAGTATTTAATTTTACCTTGTATAATACAGTATATTATTTTTGGATATATTTTTACACAACAATTTTACAGCTTCTATACTATAGATTTTTGCTGCAATTTACCTTTCTTAATATCTGGACTCTCACTAACATAAATTTACAGTACTGGAAATAACTATGGAAACAGGGAAAGATGGGTAAAAAAGGCAAATAACACCTGAGAGAATTGCATTACATGTGTAAAAATGAAATGCTCCACAGTACAGTCATGGGTTGATATAGTACACTGTGATTGGATATGCAGCCAATCAGAAAGTGCCACTCCTGCAGAAGGATTATAAGAATATAAGCAAAACTAGTGCTGTTGGCAGATATGGTCGAGGAAGAAAATCCAAACTCTCAAAAAGTGCATGTTCTCTACATGATAGATGATAAGCTCAAATAACCTAGCTGCATTTATGAGTGTTAACATTTCTTCAAAAACAGTAAGATATACACATTGGAGCAAGTGATCTCAGTTGATGTGTAGCTTCCTGACAACCTCTGCTGAGGAAAAGCAACTAAAAGGCAAGGCTGAAATGGGCAGCAGAAATAAAATGATGAGATGATCAAACCTGGAAGAAGGTGATTTTAACATAGAAGTCCAATAATCAACTGCAGTTTCTTCAAAGACATGAGGGAGCAGTATATACAATAGCTTCAGTGAAACATGAGGCTGGATCATTATAAGTATGAGGCTGCATATCAGCCAAGGTTGTCGGCAATTTGCATAAACTCAGAGGTATATTGACTATTGACTGCTTAGAGCTACAGGCAAGTTCTCATCCATCATGCCAGTCATCAGCAGGACATTCATTGGGTGGAAATTCATCCAAGATGACAATGATGTTAAGCATACAGCCAATGTGGTGAAAAACTGGAACGTAAAGAGGCTGATGGAACACTCACAAAGTTTTCATATGGATATCATTGAAGCTATTTGGGATTGTGGCTGCTGAGAAAGTCAGACAGCAACCAAACACCTTGGATGTATTGTGGAATGTGCTACAGGAACTTGGAACAACATTCCACAGTAATACATTGATTACCTGTGTAGAAGCATGAAAAAATGCATCATGCTCTATATAAAGCAAAGGGATCACATACAAAATATTAATACATTGTATATATACATCTCTCAATTACAATTACTCATTATTTGTGTATATCCTGCATGTAATTTCATAATTATTTATAATTATGTACATCTCAGGCATCATCAGTGTTAGAAATGCAGATTTGCAGTCTTTGAATTTGCTTAAATTAATTAACTTTACTTTAAGTATTTTATTAAGGAGGTTGATTATTAATGTGCATCATTTTAGTTACAAAGAAAGACTAAAGAAACTTCAATTTTCTGGTTTCACCTACGATGTTTTTTATAGTGATAAGCTTGAAGTTCAATAAAAATTTTTTTTGGAAAGGAAAATAGATTTAGATAGATGTTTTGGTGGTATGGGCACACTGTATATTACTAGGGGCATAATCATGACTAGGCATTAGGAAGTGTTAGTTCACTAGTCACGTGGTATCTGCTTGGAATACTTTACCAGATCAGATAGTGGAAGCAAAGTGTGTAAACACTTTTAGAAATAAACTAGATGTGCATGTTTTAGCAGAAGGATTTTTATACAAGTTTGCCCCTTGCTTTTCTAACATTAACCATTTGTTATAGAGTAGAGATTTTTCTGTAATTTGGAAAGAAAAACTTTTCATTTAATTTTAGTTTACTTGTGTGTAGGGTTGCATTATTGTATTAATCTGTTCCTTTTTCAGATGTGCCTGTTGTTTTTCTGATCGTCCGACAGAACCCAGTGCCAAGTTCTGTAATGTGTGTGGTGAGTCACTGGCATCTCTTCCTCGGACTCAGAATGTGCCTCCCCCAGAACCTGAACAAGTAAGTCAATTCCACCAACCCATTCTCAGCAGATTTCCACAACTATATCCACAGTAGTTGCAATACCAGATTTCCACAGCTATACCCCACCATATTTCCTTACTACACACAGTAGCCCCTTTCTGACATAGGAACTTACTTGGAAAAACTATAGTGGCCCTACATCACTAACTACCTTGTGTTGGCAAACATCAAGCAGTTTTAGTGTCATCATATTTTTTTTAATAATTGGGCATCATGTATACATTTTATAATTTGCATTAAGTTAAATTTTTATTTATTTGTTGCTTTGGATTTCTCTTAGCTTTCTTTGGATAGAATTTACCTGTTAAAAGAAATGAGAGGATATTTATAGAGGTCATAGGACTGATTAAGAAGGCTTTACTATAATTAGGAATGGAATCAGTAGCTGAAATGACTAATTATGCTAGAAAAAAGAGTCACTAATTAAAAATGTGCAATTTAGGGGGAAGATATAGTAGTTGGGGGGGCTTTATTAATAAACTGAGATCTGTGAATCATTCTCAATTTCACCAAAAGAATAAATACAAGCCGATATAAATTTTGATGCTAACAACAGATCAACAGACAGTATTTATTTATTAAAAAAATTTATACACAAGTTTTGTTATGTTCATTTTAGAGAGTTAAAAACAGCAGCACAGTGTCTGTTCCCTTTTACCAGAGAATGATGAACATTGAACAGTCCAGCTGAAGCATTTTGCTGGGTGTTGGCAGCTAATGTGGATGCCTTTCTTCTCACTGAGTTTACTGAGATAAAGATCAAACAGACCATTTTGGAAACAGATATATGTTCTTTGTCATCTGGAAGAGGATTAGCGCAGTGTTGGCACAGATTTATTCACAAGATGGGTATCATAACAGGTAAAACTCAGACAAGTCCCACACTTAAGATCGTGATATTTCTCATAAGAAGTCTTTCTTTATTTGGAGTAATTTCGTGTCTGACTGAAACAATTAGTTTTTTTAATACTATGGACAAGTGCGTGTTATTAGAGATTTACTGGTTCAGTGTAAGGAGCCAAAGAGATTTCCACACTTTTCTTGCATTGACCACTCACTCATTGACTGTGTATCACTTATTTCAAAATCTGCTTATAGGTGGGGCTAAGTTTACCCACAAATATAACTAATGAGAAGATTTCTCCAGGCTGGATGTGGATGTAGCTGAGATCAAGCTCTGATGTACATACAACTAACATCAAGGTTTCTTCAAGAGACAACATTTATAAGTGAACCAAATTATAACATAAAGCCAATATTGTAGTTAGTTCTTGTGAAGATACAGCTAGAGAGTAATAAATCAGTAAATACACATTTTACAATATTGTTTTGACTACAGAATATTATTTTAACAAAAGGAAAAAAAAAGATAAATCAGAAACAAAACAAAGAATGCTTTAAAATTTCCTTTGTAGTAGTATAATTACACACAAACAAAAAAAAAAAAGAATTATTTTAAGATGTAATTATACAGAACATCTCAACTGCTAGTTCTCTGATCCTTGAGTATTGGTTAGACAGTTCATGTGGTCTCTGTCAGAGAAAAGGGCCATCTCACTAAGTCTTTAGCTTGGAGAATAAAAGATACTTATTGTTTGGATTATTTAGAAAAACAACATCATAAAGGTTGTGCGGATGTCTGTTAATCAGAGTGTTTAAAACTTCAGTAAGAAGAGAAGAAAATGCAGCCTTGAAGAAGAACATTGGTAGCACATTACTGAAGGCTCTCATTATTTTGTTTTATCTGCTGGTGTCTTTCAGATGTGTTTGTGTTTTTACTGTAACTCAATGGTTCCCTTCAATGTGTCATCGTGTGCTGTGTGCGAGGCACCTATTCCTAGTAACCAGAACCCACCTGCTCCCACCAGTTTCTTGCAGTGTGACAAGTGCCTTACACCAAACCCTTCCAAACAGTTGTACTGTCTTGTCTGTGAAAACAAACTGGAAGGAAACAGTCAGGTGAGGAGACAAACACTTTACAATTCAATTCTTGTTTCAATATATTGGGGAAGCAATTTATTTTTTCTGAAATACACAAATTTCTGGTTAATCTTTTTTTTGTTTGCACAGATTTTAAAAACAATCAAAAGCAGACAATATTGAAGTCCTACAACTACAATCATGACATATGAATGCAGTGCAATTTCTATTTGTTAAAATTTTCAAAGTTTAAAGAGAAAGAAATCTCTTATAATATTGTAAGTAAAATTAAAACAATTTGTCTGTGAATACTGAGTATGTCATTGGTACTACATCAACTGACCTTAGTCGGACTGCTTTGGTCATTGACCATAAAAGAATACAGGAAAGGTACATAACTCACTCACTCGGGTAGTGATTTATCAGTCAACCACATGTTAATTTGCATACTTTTAGTTTTATTGATTTTTGATGCAACTCAGATAAAAATAGTTGAGTTTTATACATTTGTTTGCAAGTCTAATGTTTATAATATCAAAAAATAAACTGTAAAATTATTAACACACATTTAGTGTTTTTAATAAATATTTTAACATTAAAGACTTTGCACCCCTGGCAAAGATGGTGTGCATGAGATTTATAGTTTCTGATATAAAGAAAAAAAATGACATGAATGACTGTAGTTTTTTTTTTGGTTTAAGAACTGACATTAATTCTGTTTCAGTAACTAAAATTATAACAGAAAAACAATTTTTTGTGAAAGATCCACTGATTTGAAATTTTGAATGTTTTAAAACCAAAAAAACCATGTTTATCATTATTGAATACATTGAAAATTTTCTTATGGTTATGGAAACTGACCATTCTGAGCAGGCGGTAGAGTAGAAGAGGACATGGTGAAACAGAAAAGTTGTTTTCACTTGTATTGTGCTTATTAATTAAACCTAACTATTGTAACAACTTACTGGACTGATACTTTTGTAATGATAATGCAGATAAAGTTAAGAATATGAAAAAGAATAGTAATAATAAAACCAGCTCCCATCTAAACATTATTCACACTCTTTTTATCTAATGAATGTATAAGGTATCCTGTTTTGGGCTCTGACATGTTAACTGATATATAAATAGTCCTATATAGATTTTTAAAAAATATTTGAATATATGCACTTTTTAAAACTTATTGCATTTACTTAAACTTTTAAAATAGAAATGTGATATAAATGTTTTTACAGCTTGCTGTTAACAGATATCCATTCTGCCAAAGTCCACTGCAAATGTGTAGTGAGTCATCATAACTTGCATTGAATTTTGGGCATACATTTTAACCCCAGTACTTTTTAAAGGACATCTGTACATGCACTATTAAAGCAGTCTTTAGGTTTATCATGTACACAATAATTGTCACTGAATTATATAGACCATTGTTAATAATTTGAAATTTAATAAATATCTAAAGAATTACCTTATGAGTAGAAAGCTTTCCACACTTGAAAATTCTTTGTTTTCAATATGATAGTAGTTGTTCACAAAATAAAGGTTGATATGAATACAATTTATTTTCCTTACTTTAACAGCTTTGTTTCATTGTGCCCCACTTTCCCTTATTATTATTTGTTGTCTTATGGCTTTTCATTATAGACATGGAGGAAATGGATTAACTTTGAATAAAAATTGTTTAATATAGGTTTAAATGAAAACATTTCTCCCGACAATCTGTCCGCCAGCAAATGGAAACCAAACCAACACTAACTGAAATTCAGCCTATTCAACCATTCACACAGATACTGTATCTGTGTCAGCTAGATTCTCACCTGTTGATATCTCGGTTGTTGTATAGAAGAAGATTTTCTATTAGAATTCTAACGTAAAGTTAAAAAAATTGCATAGATTCTGTCATTGTTGCATTTAGATTTTGTAATTACACAATGAATATGATATACACAAACCTTTCTATTGTAGTAGTTCTTGATTTCATTTACTTTAGTCTGCTATTGAATCTAATAATTTTGTGGAATTTTAGGTTGTCTACCATCATACAACACCACCTACTACTGAAAAGAGAACTAGAATGTTTAAAAAGTGTACCAAGTGTGAGAGAGTCAACAACAAAGATGCTCGATTTTGTGACTGGTGTGGCATGCAGGTATACATTAGACATTTCTTTTTTTCCATTTTGTCCCACTGTAAGCATGACAAGAAAAGTTTGTTTATTGAGTTTTTTCCCAATTTAGGTATGCAGTGATTAATGATACACATGGTCTACTTTAAATATCTGTAGTCAGATATTTAAAACATTTGCCTTTCTGCAGTTGTTTTTGAAAACATCTTTCATACTGCCTTCAAGATCTCTCCATTTTATTAATTATTTATTTTAAGCTAAATAAATTTTTGTTTTAATTCTTTTGAATTAAAAATAAATCTAATTCTAATGAAAAAGACTAACCTGGCTTTAAAAAATGTTCTTTCCTTTGTTTGTTTTGTACACTAACTAATAACATCAGTTGAAATTTTGCAAAGTAGTATATTATTTAATTTTGAATTCATTAACCACTGAAGAATAATAAATATGAACTTTAGAATGGTTGGAGGACATTCCATTGTTAATGTAGTACATGGAAACTAAAATATGTACACAAATAATTGCGGACTCACCAGCATAAAACAGGATTTTGATTTAAAAGTTTTTGCATGACAGAAGTTAGAAATAAACTTTTGTTTTTTTTTAACAGCCACATGCTTAGATGTACATGTGACTGTAGGCACTAATAGACTGATATGTAGAATCTGGTATATTTCATTGCTGAGTCCACAATTATGGCTAATATATTATTTTGTATTTCTTTTAACAAGTATTACTTTCTTGAGTAACAATGCTATGTACTAAGTATTTGTGTCTTTAGACTAAACTTTCTTGTATTTCAGCACTTAACAACAAGTTTGCAGGTGTGTTCAAAGTGTAAGACAAATAATGATCCATATGCCAGCTTCTGTGTAGTTTGTGGGATGCACATACAACCTCCCAACCGTATGGCAGTAAAGTAGGTTTACCTTTTATCTTTTTTGTTTGTTTGTTTGTTTTAAAAAGGAAAATTACATGAACAGTTTGTTTTTTGTTAATTAGTTTGGAATTTAAACAAAGGCAGGAAAAGTTATATTATCGTGATGTGGCCACTGTTCTTCGTCGGATTATCAGATGACAATGGCTGCCATTTAAGGGCCAAAGATAATGATGCCTTCCTTCTTTATTAAAGTGCTATCACAGGTGGTTGGCTACCCATAATATACTTGGCATTTTGTTTGTGGAGAAGTTGTAGATTCCAAGAAATAGAAACTTTTTTTTTTACTTTAAACAGGGGCCTTGTTTTGTTTTAAAGAGACTCATATGTGAGTCCTCCCTACAACTGTGAGTGGAAAGCAATGTGGGTGGGTTAAATACTCAAAGATTGATTGGACTGAAAATTTATCTTGGGATATGCTGTATTTTGGATTTTTAAGAAAACAGGAAATTAAAGTGAGAAAATTCTGCAAAAATAAAATTGAAGAACTCAAAAGGTAATTTGGTAGACTTATAAGAGTGTTTTGAAATCATTCATTCATTTTCTTAAGACAGAGATATGTTGCAAGTATGTATTGTCTGACTCATTTGCTAATATGCATGTAACTACAGGGACTTGAGCCAAAACTTGAAAGTAAACCTATTTATTCTGGAGCCATATATTATACTGGCAAAATTTGAGTGGGGTTAATACTTTTTGATGTAACCCTTTTTCTTAAAAAAGACAGTACCATGCTGACATGTTTGGATGAGATTATACTTTAGTACAGAATTTATGGGGAGTCCTGGAAAGTGGGTGTATGAGGTTACTTCCAGAGCAATCAGCTAAGGATACTCAGTAGGGTTTTCAATGATTGGTCAGGCCATGGCAGAGTTGTGATGTTCTGACTTGCTTTCCATTGAGCTGGTGCACCATCTTCATAAAAAATACTGCTCTCTTTGAAAAGATAGGCAAAAGTCTCACTCAGAAAATGATGATGTATCAAGCAGAAGTTACAGTCCCTTTAGTGACCATCATCTAAGACCTTCCAGTGGCCCAAATTGCACCCCACATCATAACAGACAACCCACCATATTTGTTATGGCTTGCAAATAGTTCACTAGCTGAGACTGTGAAACTTGGACTCACTGGAAGAAAAAAAAAATTGTTCTAAAAGTCAGGAGGATGTAGTAGTTTTTGCATTGTCCATTGTAGTTGATGGCTAATATTATGAGGGGTGAAGGGTTGTTTGTGTCTTGTTGTTGTTCTTCTGTACTCATGCTGTGGAGACACTGCTGGTGGCAACCGTGGACACCTGCACATTTTACTACATTTTCAGCCAATTGTCAGTGTTTGGCTTCTCCTCACAACGTGAAATTTCTGTTCTGTTGGCTTTGGATATCCAGGATCCTACCAACATCAAATTACCAAACTTTTCACCATATTTCAAAGTCCATTAGCTTTTATCATCTTCTTTGCAGCATGACTGGAGCTTCCTCTGGCCTGTACTTGTTCTTATAACTGACAATCATGTGTTAATTGTGAATAGAATGGCCTGTTTTAGTCTCAAGAGGTGTCTATTTACTTATCCACCCATCCATATTTCTCTCTTTCTCTGTCTATATAGCGCACGTGCACTAATAAATGGATTATATATGATGATATTCCACAATTATGGTCACCAACATATGTGTACAGCTATTTAAAAATGACAAACTGTTTGTATGAATTTAATTCTTTGCTTTTATTTCATTTTACAGACATTCCAATTCACTGTTTAAACATGAGGTAAGCCTGATGCTTCTATATACTAACTCTTCTGATGGAGATGCAGTTGTCATGTGAAATATTCTTCTCTCACATTTAAGAATGATAAAATACTCTCACCCCTTCACAAAGAAAGTAAAAATGTTACTTAATTTAAAAGAAATTGACATTGAATTAAAAACTGCAAATCCATGACTTTTTTAAACCATATCTTTCCCATCTCATCTTTTCTTAAGATCTTAGAAAAGCCAGTGATCAGCTGAATTACACTAGTCAAAGTTACAGAGAGGAGTGTGTGTATGTATCTAAGTGCCACTCAAATGAAAGATCAGCAATAAACAAAAGAAAAATTTTATTTTTGCCAATTTGTCTTCAAGAACTTTTCTGTTGTTACTTAATTTTTTTTGTGTTTCAGACTCAGTGGCTGCCAGTCAGTTTTCCTCTGGGAGTGACAGTGGCGAGCCAATCAGTGGCAACTCAGACAGTTGGATTGTTCTACCCATCCTCAAGGGGTCTAATAAAGAAACAAGAGCAGGAAGATGAAAAGGCTGTGTTTGAGAAGTTGATGAGGGACAGGCAGCCTCTGCTCACCCCAGTCAGTCCTGGGCGAGGTGAGAGTACTGATGTATCTGCAAACCCAGTCAACCTTGCTATTATCAGTGTATCTCACATATTTTGCAAATTAATTCTTATATACTATGATTATTGTTTAATATGTACCACATTATTTATAAAGCTGATTTTTATGTAAACATTTTTTAGTAATTATCAGGGAAGAAAACATACTTTTAAATTCTATGCACTCTGTAAGACTTTTAAAAATACAAAAATTATAGTAGAATACACAATATTAACATATCCATGATGGGGTTTCTTTGCTGTAAGATTTATTGGGTATAGATGCAGTATATTTAACTTTACTTACTCACAGGTTACTGGCGCAAACAGGTTGAACACATCTGTCAGCATTTGAAGGCTCATGCACAAAACAATGCTGAGTTCAGATCTGTAATAGGAGAACCTAAGATGGGAAAGGTAAATAGATACTTTAACATAGTTCATAGAAAGTATACATAAATTATTATTTTACAAGGGCTTTAAAAATGTTTAAATTAATATTTTCCTTTAATTTTTTTCTATTTAAATTTTTTTTCAGCTTTTATCTGGAATAGTAGAAGAAGATGAATTTGAATTGAGCCTTACATTGAAGTTTGTTTTGCGTGGCATGAAGGATTCTCTAGTAAACACTAGAAATCACAGTGGCTCCCAGGATCTGCTGAATTCTTATAGAGACATTGATAATGAACTAAGCAGCTTCTGCAGTGAGCCCAGTGAAGGTAAAAACTGTTAAATATTTCCATTGATATTAGACAAAGGTTTCCATTTTTTTAGCCATATAGTTTTTGTTTTTTTTTTCTCTAATTACTAACAAAAGTAGCAAATTTATAAGTTACTGCTGTTTTGAATGGGATCCTTGATGAGAAAAAACCAGCATCCTAAGAAATGTAGTATACAGTAACCCTGACTCTTAATTTCATTATTTATTTAGCTCTCTTCTGGGTTCCTGTTGATCATCTTTGGAGCAGCCACGAGATAAATTTGTTTACTCACACACACTTGAATAATTGATGGGTATGGGTTAACATTTAAATGGGATAACTTCAAAAATGTTTCTAAACCATTGTTCTTGTGATGAGCCTATCATCAAAAAAGTCACAAGATAAAATAGAAGGAACAGAATTTCATACATCAGCAAGAGGCTGTTTTCATTTTTAAGAATTCTTTTGATATTTTAGACTTATGACCAAAAGTAGCTGTGATGTGTTTTACCTAAACACCTCGAGATGGTGTACCTTTATATTTATTTGACCGCTTATTGACTATGCTGTGATTTAATATTTTTTCCTTCTTTTTCCATAAATCAGCACTGTTTAATAGCATTGATGAAAAGGGATTATTAAAATTACCATTTTGTAGTTTATTTTGAGGAAGGGCTTGGTTGTTATTTCCCTGTTCTAGTATCCTTAGTCTGATATGTCCAGGCTTCAGGTCTGATGTAAAGATATTCAAGACCCTAAGTCAGTTTAGCCCAGGTCACCAAATGCAGCATAGACACAAACTTATAATTACCATTAAGGAAAACCTGATCTCCCAGCTGTGGACAGTCAGTCGCCTGACTACCCGGTAGATTTTAAATACTATTAATGATGATGATAATAATTAATTAACTAAATCATAAATTTAGTTTTCTTATGTAACCAGTTAAGCAAGTTTGTTTTGCTTTTTTAAAAAAAATTAGCTGTCTTTTTTTTTTTTTTTTAACCTATAACTGAGATGTCTAGAAGCACGCATCTTGACTGGTGCTCTGTGATAAAACATGCTTTCAAAAGACTTCATCTACTGAATGATCTCAAAAATTTCTTCTGTGAAAAAGATTATGCCTTTTTAAGAAGCTCTTCTTTTATTTCTGGGCCGCGGTGCCAGGTTTGAAACATTTCAAAATCCAAGGGAAATTACTACAAGTTTATGAGAAACAGATTTAGTCATTGTTTTGATTTTCTCATGATCAATTCCATGAGTTTGTATGTGAACTTTAGAAGACCATGAGAGCCAGTGTGATAAACAAACTATATGCACTCTCCTCGGATAATCCATTTTTATAATTTTCTTATTTTTTTTTTTTTTTGTTTGGTGTATTGTCTTGGAAGGACCTGATCCAAGTGCTGCTCTTGGCCCATGGTGCGATGCTGAAGTTGTTCATGTTTGTACTCATAGTGAGCTATGCAACTTAGAGATAGATATCTGTATTCTAAAGCATTGTAGTAAAATCACTTTACTTTTAATATTACCATTTACAGTCTTCTCCTGACTTGACACAAATAACGGAGTAAGTAAATGCTAACACAATTACAACTTGTAGTACTACTTCCTGTATTTAGTTGCTTTTAACTCCCAAACTGTAATGTATATATTAATGGAAGAGCATACACAAGGAATTATGAGAAATGCATTCCCAGAGTTTGCAGATTTTGCCACTGTTGGGGCATCACATATGAGCAGTCAGTGGCCCAGTGGCTAGACTACTGGACTGCAAAGGCTGAGAGCCTTAGTTCATTACCTAGTCACCTCAATTTGACACACAGGGGGGTCCCGTTATATGTTCAAGGTAGGTTCTAGAAAAGTTGAACTTATAGCGAAACAACGTATAGTGGAACATTATTATCCACAATAATTGATGTAATAAGGAGGGATGCATTACATCAAGTATTTTACATCTTAGGTACTACATTCTTCCCATACCTCAGTATAACGACACTCAACAATAATATTGGCAAAATAGGTGGTCTTACATTGAAAAGTTGGCTGGTTGGGCATGCTGGGGCTGGCTGGTCCAAGTGTTGATAAGAGAATTAAGCAGAGGAGGATGGAGACACAGGGGAGGGTCGTTTACTACCATCTCAACATACAAGAACGTCTAAATCAACATTCTCCACAATATCTTCTTGTGAAGATCATTCGGCCAGATATTTAGCATCCTCTCCATTTTTTCCATTGCCTGGCTTTGTGGTGAATTATCTTTATTGAAGTGTGCTGAGGCATTTCCTGGCCATTCTTCAAGATATCATCAGCACTTCAAAATAATATACATGTTCATTGGTGCAAACCAAGATGGTGAACGATATTGGCTGGTCATTCATCAATCTTATTACATTAAACTACATCCAGCTTCACATCAAGAATCACACTACTGCGTTGCCTCTTACATGTAGGTTCATCTTTTGCATGAGCACTACACTTTCCACTCACGATTGCAGCAGTAAAACATGATAAAAAGTACTATATGTTTGGGTGCTTACTTGCCTTAGCGAGAGCATGAGATAGAGTGGGAAAAGGTTGTAAATGTGGGGCAAAGTTGGATGTATAATGGACATGTTCCTTAATAACTTAAGGCCATATACTGGGAAAATGTATAGCAGGGACCCCTCTCCATACCTCTCTAACATAGTTTCTTGTCACTTTCCTTCACCAGTGAGCCAGTCACATGGGTTTCCTTCTTCCACATCTAAAAATAAAATTCTAGTAGGGGAGTCAAACTGAATCTGAACTGGAATTGTGAACAAAGGACAAATCCATTATCTCCCCCCACCTCACCCTGAGTTTGGCTGGCCAGCTATGGACCATTCCAATCATTGTGTGTTAACCAACCTCACACACTTACACACAGGCAAGTAAAAAGGTTTGTGAACCCATTATCTGGTGTCAACTTTGAATAATGAGAGAGAACCACTGCCAACTTGGAAAGACGCATTCAGCAGTTCCATGCAAAAGAATTCAAAATCCTCAGTGAAGAGAATGCAGCAGAAAGGAAAGAAATAAAAAAGTCTATCAGGTAGCTATTTGAAAAGTAGCCCAGAAGCAGAAAACTTTGGACCGTCTTCGGACAAGTAAAAGTGAAAGTGAAAATTGATGAAGAGTGTCTTTTAAATGCTTGTGTTGAATTAGTGACAGTGAATGGAAAACCTTTCAGCTTAAAGGAAAACTCTGAAAGATAACTGATCCAATTCTTGGAGGTTTATGTTACAATATTTGTGTTAACACTGATAATAATAAGAAGAAACTGTCATGTCACCAATGACATTCAACAGTATATCAAATAATAAGTGAAGTTTGACTGTGCAACACATTTGGATCAGTCAGTTTTTAGTGATAGTATCCAGTTTGTAAAAGATGTTGAGACTGCAGTGTGTACTATAGCTATGGAAGAAATTAGAGAAAAGCATACACCCCAGCATCTCAAAAACATGCTTCTTGAAGTACTTCACACTATATCAGAAAGCAGCAAATATACACCATAACAACAGATAATTGTGCAAACATGATGAAGTGTGTTCTAGGAAAATGTGGATACTGGAGAAGAAATATTTGATGTTGACATAGAAGAAGAGGTTGGTCACAAAGAAAAAAGATTTAGGTGAGATGTATGAACTGGAACAAGTAACATTGATTGAACTTGATACTGATAATGCAATAACAAGTGTCTGCTGCTTAGCCCACACTCTTCAGCTAGTAGTTGATGATGATGCACTATTGTTCATATAGTTGCTAAAGCTCATTAGGTTTTCAAAAAAAACAGAACTTAAACATGCATTGTTATTCATAAGAAAATTAAAACCTGTGATATCTATCTTAGACTGCCTCACATGATGGCACTCAACTTTTTACATACCTGATTGTTTGCTTAAGTTGAAAGAGTTCTCTCAAGATTATGTCAGCATCAGATTCTTAGCTTCACGTTACGGATACAAGTGAAACACCATTAAAAAGATATCCACTACCTATAACCAGAAAAAAGTAGCAACAGAATTGCTCTAGTCAGAACAGCTAATTATGAGGAAATTTATGGCAAATGGCTCACATGTCAACTGGAAACCCCAGAAGTGTCAACACTTTCATCAGAGAGCCTGCTGAACTCAATAAAAAGAAGGGGGAAATTCCTTTTTTAAAATAATACTTTTCTTGATACAATCTTTCATAATCCAAGGCACCAGCCGTTGTTATTTGAGGAAGTAAAGAGCAAGGCTAAAGCTCACCCTACCAAGCTACCAGCAGCAGTAAGTAACCATCAAGTAAAGCAGATAGAAGAGTAATGAACGCTATGGAGGAAGATGATGAACTTCAGCTTCTGCAAGAAATAGAATCTAGTAAAATAAGAGTCATCTCGTCACGAATTTGTGTTAACAAGAAACATTGTTGCAATTCTAGATTTCTTTACTCACAAACATCGATTAAGTGAATGTTCTGAAGTAGTGGCACAGCAAAGAAACACCCAACATGAACTGTACAAACCGGCTGCTGCTCCACCAACAAACTTACAGGTGATCCTGCCCGTCCTGGTCTCAAGTTCATGTTATCACTACAAGAAACAAACATGTCCTGGTGAACTTTATGGAGGTCTGTTGAAACAATATTTTCAAAGTACAAATGTGATTTTTTTTTTCCCTTAGCTGATTATGGTTATTGTTTTGTAAACAGTGAGTGGTTTATTGTGAAATAAAACTGCATTTTCTAGTGCAACCTTGATTGGTTATGTTGGTTGTTAATATATTGCTTAACAAAGGTATAATTGTCATGTCACATACAGGATAGTGTATGTGAACCGGTCACACTGGCTGCTCTGTCACCACAAGTTATACATTGTGTTCACTTTGTCCTCTGCCATTCTTTTTACTGGTTTCCAGATGTGGCACACAACTGACTACTATGGACAACAAGAGTGCGTCACTACTGAATGTTTTCAGATAATCTCCGCAAACAGAAATTTACAGCATTGCATTACACTCATTAAGCTCCATAGGTGCTATGAAATTTTGGAGAGAAACTCAGTTCATGGGCATCTTCAGGCAAACAGAAAATCTGATGGATGTGTAAGCAACAACTGTCACCCAGTGGCAGATCTGCTAAATCAAAGAGTCCATTCCTCGTGACTGCTTGAAAGAGTAGCTTCATGGTCGCCTCCTATATATTCACCATATGGTTAGAGTTTAAGACTTGTTTACTTATTAATGATTTTTAGGAATTTTGTTAAACAATAAAATGCATCTTGTGTTTGCTTCACAGCTACTGAAGCTACAGATGTTCCTTCATCCAGCAGACTTGGCAAAAAGAAAGCTAAGAAAGTTAAAAGACCAAAAAGTGCAAAGAGGAGTAATGAAGTAAAGATTTCTGTAAGTAATTCATCTTTTGGCTTCTAAAAGACTAAGTTGCTTTTGATTTTGTTTTTTTTTTTTTTTAAATCTACTTTGGTTCTGGCAATACATCACTACTGGGCTTGTCATCCCTGTTTGGTTTAAAGGCTCTGCTCTGTCTAATATAACTAGTTATTTTTTAAGATACTTTAACTCAAAAAATTGATTTTAAAAAGCCAGCATGCTATAAGCCAAAACAGTTACCTTGTAGTATTGTTTACTTTATTGAAGCAAATTAGAAGTAAATGATGACAGGATTATAAGTTTTCAATTTCAACGTTAACACAATTTGATCATCTGTTGCTATTATATACATAGTATATTAGTTTTTTGCAGAAACTGCAAATAAAGACAAGCAATAGCGAAATTCTTTGTGTTAGTACTTGGACAGGCCACCTTCTGCAGCACAATGAGCCTCTAACTTGTTTGGCATTGAAATTGTGAGATTTTTTTATCAGAATCTGGTTCAGGTTTTCCTATATCTGTGAAAACTTTCTTTAATTCTGTTGCCATAACATAGCTGCTCAATCCGATTTATATCAGAACTTTTGGGTATCCATGGAATTCCCCTTCCAGACTGGTTGCACAAGAGATGTGGCATTTGGACCATCCTCAAAGAATATAGCATCAAATTTCAATATGTCTTGTTGGTACAAAAGTAGGACATGTGCTTAAAATGGAAATATATCCAGCAGAATTAAGATGTCTATTGACAAACACCAGTTTATTTGTTTTTTTTTTTTATTTCCACTATGCCACATTGCAATCAATACCATGACACTCCCTCCATAATTGACCATAGATCAATGGTCTGGGGGTTGGAGGTCTTCATTACATCTCCAAGCCCAGGTATGACCTCCATATTTGAATTGTTGAAGTTCTGACCAGTCCTTTTGAAGCATTTTTATTCCTATTGCACAGAAGGGGGGGGTTATGTTCTCTACACCCTCTGTAATCATATTCTTGGAGCTGATGTTTGACTGTTCTTCAGCTCATTTCTCAATGGCAGCAGGAGAATCTTGTTGAGTGCAGACACGGTGAGTAAGTGCAGCACATTCTTGATGTGGTTCCACTGCTGACGCCTTCCAAGTCACTTAGCTACAGCAGCAATAATATTTGGCTCAGTAAACTTTGTGATAACATTGGCCACATATCCATTGGAAATGCCAAGACTGACCCTGGTTACAAATTGTAGCATGACCTTGGGTAAATGGAGAAATATACAGGATCAGCCTGTTTCCAGAAGCTGTGGCAGAGATGTCCTTAAGCCACAGGCTTGGACAAAAGGTTGTAAAGGTGAGAGGAGCTTTCCCTGACTGCTCGTGTTAAGTAAATATAACTGTATTTATAGATTTACATGCAGGGATCAAAGAAAAGACAAATGTACCATAAAATTGATTAAAACATTTCAGTGATTCACATTTCCCTACTTGAATTTCACCAAATATAAAGAAACAGAAAGATCCCTTATTGTATGAAAAATAATTTTTATTTTGAATTTACTTTGACACAAAACATTAAAATTTAAAATAATTGTTGATTAATGAAAAATATTTGCTGAAGAAATTTCTTGTCTGTGTCCACAACCTTCTCCCTGGATTTTCTCCATTGGTAGTTTAACTGCGCTGGATGGAGACATGCCGCATTTCAGGTTGGCACGAAATCTTCTGAGTCTCTCATATTTTTGCAGACCAGTGTAATCATTTCTTAGAGTGGAAGGTAAATTTTACAACTGCTAGGCCATGCTGGTATTACCACGAAGTTGAAGAAAACCATTAAATGTATGACATTATTTTAGTAGATATTCAAATTGAGAAATTGCAGAAGTCTCACATACTTTCATGTTCAAAAATAAGTAACTGTAAAGAAATCATCATAAATAAAATAGAGGAAGTGAAAACTATGTAAAGGATGATGGTATTTCATCCTACAAACAAATTATTAAGTTTGACATTTTTTTCTGGCAGTACTAAGGTTAATTTGTTTGTTTTTGAACAGCCGATTGACAAGAAGCTTCTAAAAGAACTCGGCCCAAACAGCAAAGGCAGTGGTTCAGAGACCCAGCAACTGCTTGATGATGTGAGTAGTTACAAGTCAAACATCCAGATTGTACGATTTCTGTGTACTGGGGATATTTCAGGTGTCAACAGTGTAACTGGGTGCAAGTTGGTCATCAATGAAGTACAGGGTTTAAGCCTGGCAGAGCCAGTAAGTGAGCAAGTAACCAAACTACCAAAAGAATAAATACTGGAAAACAAGAGTAGGAGGTAGTGACTGACGAGGGAAGAAAACCTCATCGGGAATCATAAACATTTGTACATTAGTACAAGAATTGTTTTCTGAAATCATGTCTGCTTTCATCTGTGGTGCAGAATAGGAATACTTTTCTTAATTTTCAGGATGAACTTAGCATCCTGTAGACATGGTCGAGATAAATTGATAGCTACTTAGGTGAAAACAAGTTTACAAAAAACTGAATGTGGACTAATATGAAAATACAGCAGTGGTCATGAACACAGGTAAAATAGTGAAGATTCTTTTAAATGCCTGTATATTTTGAAAAAGTGTTCATTATAAACAAAAAAACTTCCAACTGAAAATACAAAGTAAAACTCTGCAGTGGCGAGCAACAAAAAAAGAGAGAAGATATTTAAAAAGTATTAATGGAACAGGTTTATTTTGTCCATTTAAAAAGCAGTTTTAATTTATAAATAAATGATTCAGTAATTGGACATTTGCAGAAGACCTGGCCAGTATCCTCACATTCTCCATGCAAGATTTTAAAACATTTCTGTTTAAATGTCTAACTTTGAATGCTTTCACTCTACTAACACTGCTTCATAATTTGTTTCCCTTCTGCCACAATCTTTTTAATCAAGGCAATAAATCATTTATTCAGGGAAGGATTTGTTTTTTATATATTCAAATTTACCAAAGTTGATATGATATATTACAGGAGTTAATGTTTTTTTTAAAAAGTGTTGAAGGGTATCTCCGTTCTTATGTTAACCAGGTATTGTATTCTACTAGTTAAAACATGGAATAATTTTAGTAACAGCAAAATCAAGTCAGGTAAATAATTTAAAATCTAAAAGATGTCTGTTTTGTTGGGTCTCCTCCACTGAAAATTAATTTATACTCATTCTAAAATTTCCTCTCTCTTCCTGACAAGTATGCATACTGGTTTGATTCCTTTACATTCACTTACTTTTAACAAAATTTTATACATCAGTTTTTTCAGTTTTATTCTTCAGTATTGAAGATAAAAAAACTTAAATTCAAGGAGCACACATTCCAAAATCAGACCTTAGAGCAATAAAGGAGTTGATGATGCAAACAGGTTGCAGTTGTGTGGCCAGGTGCTGTCACTTACATTTTAAAGCAGTGGCAGGAGATGCTGACTTCTAAGGGTCAGTAATGTGGAAGCTAGGCAGATTCTGTCTGTCAATAAGTCTCACAACATGCTACAATAAGCAGATGTAAAGATAAACGAAGGTCATCAGTGAAAGGTTTCTTGTTTATTGCTTTTTTTTTGTTTGCAGGGAGCAGATCCAAACTGTGTAAACAAAGCTGGGCTTCCTGCTCTGCATGTTGCTGTTAGAAACAAACATACTGACACCATTTGTATCCTGATAAAAGCTGGAGCTGCTTTGAACTGTAAAGGACCACCATCCCTGTAAGTGGTATGGTGTTCACTACTCTATATTACAGACCACACAGACATGACAACAGTTATATCTCATGTACCATACAGACATTACGGTATAGTACAACTATATCTCTCATACAATGGCAAGCAGTTTAACAACAATGACCGAACAAACAAATTGACTCATAAAATATGTAAAAAGGAAAGGAAAGATATGTAAGATATTTACTATGACTCATAAGAAGAAGAAATTGCTTTTCTATCAGTGTAATCCCCTTGGTGGAATGTTTATTTTTACATATTTATGAGTGAATTCGTTTCATCTGCCACTTTCTTAAATTTTTGTCCATCAATGTATACCATAGACACAACAGTAGATTTGTCTTTCATACACACCACGGTACAGGTACTCCCCGACATAGGACCGGTGTAAGTTGATATGGACGTAACTTAAAGACCTATACGTATTTGACCTTTTCGGGGGGAGGAGTATTTTATATGCATTACTAGCATGTACTGTACTCTGTAATACATTCTGTTTTATCTCCTGTTACTCGGACATTATGCAGATTGTATCTTTTTTTTTTTTTGAAACGATTGAACCATCCATTGCCTGCTTGAAAGTTTTCCTTGTAGTCATCTCCTGTTCGTTCCTTCAAAGTCTCGAAAATACTTCTAGCCTTAGCTTGAATTGTTAGTAGGTTGATGGGTACACGTTTTTGTATCTGGTCTTCTATCCAGAGCATCGACAATTTCTCCGTTTCCTTGTCACTTCTTTGTTATTATCTTTGACCGCATGGCGGCCGAACCTTTTACTGCGTCCGAGACTCTTTCCTTGTCCTTAAGAATGGTGGAGATCATTGAACGGGACACCTGTAGATCACATGTGATATGATAGCATTTACCCCCCCCTCCTCCATATTGGCTAATTATTATCATTTGAACTTCCAAATCAAGTGACTTCCTCTGTTTCTTGCCTGGTAAATGGAGAAATCTTGCTTTTGCACGACATCTTTTGGGGTGGTAAATCTGTAGAAGATAAGCGAGATACTTGCGATATGAAGTATAATTGATGCCGAGAGAAAACGCGATGCTGCTGCTGTGAGATACGCGTTGCCCACACTGACTCTCGTACAGCATGCGGCAATATCTGAATTTTTTTTTTACACATGGTCGTAAGTTGTCGGGGAGCATCTGTACATTTATCTCTCTCACACTACTATAGGCTAAGACTACATGATGATTGATGGTATTGTAGGCAGTGATTTTTTTTTCTATATACATAAGCAGTTTTAGGATTAAAAACCTGGCTGCATTGCATTAAAAAAAGTTCTTTTTATTACCTTTGAGGTAACATAAGTGAAATGATATAAATAGTACAAAATAACAACAGACAGTTTTACTGCTATTCTGGTTTCCCTTTTTAAAATATTAAGACTTTAAAGTAATATTTGAGGAATATAAAGCACTGGGAGCAGAGATGGTTAAGATTTGACAAACCAGTCAGACAAGATTAATTCAAGAAAAGTTTTAAAAATCAATACATCAATGACCTGCACCCTCCTAAACAAAAGACTGATATAGGATAATAATATGAAAACAGTAATGATAATTTTTGGTGTTGAATTGCAGTCATCTAAGAATCTGGACATTGCTGGGTGTGGGACAGTGTCAGAGGTAGATGGTACTGGAACAGCAGTCATTTTTAAAAGTGGTCAACAGTTAGAATGGAAAGCTACATCTTTCACTTGAAAGATTTGCAACTCTCTCATTAAAAACAGATAGAGAGTTTGATTTTGTTTTTTTACCTGGCCGGTATTATTTTATTATCCTAAACAGTTCATTCTCTCAAACCAGCAGATGAAAAGTGATCTGTAATGCAAAAAAGAAAAGAAAGATTCTAGAGCAAATAGATGATGGTTTCCTGCTTCCTTGTAACTACTAGACCGTAAAAGATTAATTCATCCATGTGAAGGTGAACCATGGATAGTAAAGGAAAGTTTTTTGTTGCATCAGAGTTCTGCTTGCCACCTTTATTTGATATGGAAAATCAGATGAGGGTGTCACTAGAACTGAACATTGCATTAGACCTCTTCTCGACTCAGTAACAGATGGGTCTGTTGATATTATCAGTAATGAGGTGATTTTAAAAGTCTTGAAGTAACCAGAATATTTGGAAACACTTGCATAGTAGATGTTGTTTCATAATTAGCACAATATGGTGAAAACCGAATTTCACAAAGACCGAGGCTGCTTTTCACAACCCATTACCAATTTTGTTTTTAGAAAATAAATGGAATAAACTTTCCAAAACACAGCAGTGACTGAAGTAATAGTCCTTCATTAACTCGGTTACAATCCGTGTTAAGTCAGAAAGTTCTTTATCAATCATTTTCATAATTATACCAAATGAGAAGTTTAAAATTTAAATTTGGAAACATTTAGAATGAAATTTCACTCCCAAATATTGTATTCACAGCATAGGATAAGAGAATTTGTTCGTAAATTGTATTATAATTGCTATAATTGATATTTGCAGGGAAAATCAAATATTTTCTAAAATCTACTTGCTTAGATTTGTGATTTCTTTGACTTTCAAAGTTGTTTAAGTTGCAAGAGATCAAAGTTTTGCTTGTAACAATCTCTCTCTCTCTCTCCCTGTTGTGTTATGGAAGAGGATTTGATACATAATCATTTTCTTTTTGCCTCTGCTCCCTGTAGCCC
The DNA here is from genome assembly GCA_018389105.1 of Nautilus pompilius. Taxonomy (NCBI): domain Eukaryota; kingdom Metazoa; phylum Mollusca; class Cephalopoda; order Nautilida; family Nautilidae; genus Nautilus; species Nautilus pompilius. Next base: position 631,954 of record JACATO010000321.1, read on the forward strand.
GGACATAGGTGGAGTTGCATGCATGAATTCAGCCCACAGTGCCAGCAGCAGCAGCAGCATTGAGCACTTATAATGGTTATTGTGTTTAAACCATTTCATCTAAGAACTAGTTTTAATGTTAAAAAAACACAGTAATTGTGGCTATAAAATCCATTTTGTGGTAGGTTTAAATTTGTAGTAATCACAATCTACAGGTAGAATTAATGAAATAACTTAAACTGTTTTTCTTAATTTCTAGGAAAGGCAACACTGCTCTACATGAAGCCATTAACCTGGGTCACTCAGGGCTGCTGGTTTTGGATGCTCTTTTGAAGTAAGTTTAAAAATATTTTAAAATACAAACAACAGTATAATTACCAATGATGTCATCCTTTACAAGGCAGCTATTTTTTTTTAATAATTAGTAATTGCTCGACAGCATTACAGGCACTGTATTAGAAAGAAAAATATTAAACTCCCGGTAAAAATATCTTTTTCTCTCTGCTGCTCTGAGTTTCTTTTCTGCTGTTTCGATTCAGTGACAACTCTCACAAGACTTTTATGGAACCAGCAGAATAGAGAGAGAGAGAGAGATTGACTGGTTGTGAAACAAAAATTTGCTTTGAATATGGTGGCATTTGTTTGCTTAAAAAAAAACGATGTTTAACTACAGCGGTGTTCTGAAGATTCCACAACAAGAACGACAGAACATCGCCAACTCGCTACATCAGATATTCAGGCATAATTTGAATAATTTCATATTACTTTTTTAATTAAGTCTTTAAACACAAACCCTGCGTACTTGTGTTCTTATTTGTAGTCTCCTGCATGACTAAATGTTGCCATTAATGTTTTTAGCTGTGGAGCTGACATTAACAAGAAGAACGATCAAGGTGAAACTGCTTATGACTTGGCTGTCAAGTGTGGGTGTGAGCCTGTGGTGACCAAACTAGCAGCAGCCATTGGCCAGGCAGAGTTGCAGAAAATCATCAAAACCAGACATTCGGACTGACAAACAATTGGTAAAATTTTTTCAAAGCAATACTAACTAGTTCCATAGATGATCTCATCCAAAAATACATGCATTCATTTCTTTCTTTTTCTAGCTTTGGAGCAGACAGATATGAAGTCTGATTTTTCTCTCTCTTTTTTTTGTTTAGTTTTTTTAAATCACATAGTATACTATTTTTTCTAATGTGTAATTTGAAATAAAAATTACTAGCATAATATTTTTATTTCTATGCACATTTTTTAAAAATACTGTAGATTTAAAAAGTATTCCATCATCAGTTCAGTGGAAAGTCCTTTTGCTCGTTGCAGACATGATTCAGTGTTTTATTAAAGAGAAAGGGCAGCTATAAAGTCATTGACAAGTCATTGACCATGCAGAAGTAAACTTCCTATTGAAGCATCAAGAACAAATTTTGGATATCTAAATTTATTAGGAGTCATAACTCCATATAAGCTAAGCTTCCAATCCAGTTAGATATCAGAAGAGTTCTCTTCATTTTTAAGGAATACAATTGTTAATGACTAAATTAAAGTGCAGTTAACAGTGACAGTGTAGTAGTAAATTTAGGAAAAGTCTTGATGACCATTTGTCTTCCCTGAGGACACTTGATAAGCCTTGAGGTCTTGGAGAACAGTTCAAAATATTCAGGTATTTTTTTTGGATTTTCACATTATTTATCAATAAGATGAACCTCCAACTAAAAATAGAAACACACATACATGGCGAACCTTTAGTTTACAAATAAACGAAGATTCAATAATTTGAAGTTTGTTTACCACAGAAGAAGAAAACTTGTGCCCAGAATTCAGAGCACAAGGTCAAAAAACAAAATGATCCAAGTATTTCCTCCAGCACAGAAATTCCTCATACTTTGATCTGTTTTGAAGATGTAAGCATCTGAAATGGACCAACATATTTAATCGTGTGGTCTGTTTCTGTTATTCGTGGCTTTATACACGATATCATCTACACTAAGGTCAGATAAACCTGCATCTACAGTTCCTAAGATTCTTATCCAATATTTTGGGCATCCATATTTTTCAAATGAAAAAAAAAAAATGCAAAATTATGCACTAACTTTTTATCAGATTAGGATTTAAAAATCTGTTGTCTAAGTACGCAAATGTCTCTGTTTCCATTTAAGTATCAGGTCCCTCTCTCGCATCACATTACTTACTTAAATGTCAGTTCTGTTAGGCTGTTTACATCATCAAAACAGTCTGGTGTCTGAAGGATCACTGTAGGGAACACCATTGCCCTGAATTCTAGGCACAAGTTTTGTTTGTAAAATGAGAGGTTGCTGGTCAAGTCTCCTACAGACTTCAAATTATTGAATCTTTATTTATACATTAAAACTGCATTTAGATGAATGAAAAAATTCCATCCCATTAATCCTTTAATAATTTGTGTAAGGGACAGGGTAAAATGTGCAGAAAACAATGTACATAGAAGTGTTGAGCCCATCACGACTTTGGGATTTTGTTGTGTGTTCCGTCGGGCATTCACTTCATTGATATCTGCTGGGATTTTTACCTCTGTTCTCCGACATTAGTGCACTTTTGTTCAGTTTGTTTGCTACTACATTTATTTTTTAACTTAGAAATATATTATGGTATTTTAAAGAAAATCAACCATTTACATTGAGTGGTCAGGAATATCACAAAATAATCAGTTTGTTTAATTCTTTGTACTGATGATCAGAGGTAGGAAGCCTAATTTATCCATTGTTTTGGAGGTCTAACTGAATTTTAAAAAAAGGTAGATGAGTAGAAGGTACCTTTCTGGTTGTTTACTTGTAATGAAGCAAATAAAGAGCATCATTGGTTTTAAGAAGCTGCTAGATTACCTTTCTCTTTTGCCTTAAAGTGGGGCTTTACACTGAGTTCTCAAACTCTTTGCCATCTCTCACTATCTCAATATAATTGATCTGTTTGGCAACCCCCCCAAACCAATTCAAAGGGAGATATAATTAATTAGTTTAAGTTGACAAGAAATGCAGTGTTCAGTGTTTTGTAATATAGCATTCTTATCATGACCAGGTGTTTCAGCAGATTTTAGGGAAATAAACATTTCTATAGAAACGAACCTTAACCAAGAAGTTACTTTGTACGTTTAACTGGTAAAATAAATAGTAAGTAATAATTAATAAAACAGGCTTTTAGTTATCAGGCATTTTTAGCATTGTTTGTGTACGTACTTCTCCAACAAAACCACATTGATAAGAAACAGAGACCCCCAGTTCTGATTTTTAGACGCACTAAGGTGAAGAACCCTCACAGGTGATGTTCTCAATCGGCACACAGGCAAAAGCAGCCTGAAAAAATGCCTTATAAAACTGAAATAAGTTCTGTAAAAAGCTTTAGTGTCTTAGAGTGAAGGTGCAGGGGGATCATCTGCTGGCTTGAAGAAAGCTGAAATCAATGTTTCTGTTGCGCAAACCATTGTTTCTTTATTGCTTGTTTCTGCTATAGATTTATGATTAACTCTTTGATGATGCTCATCTCTAATATATCTGCAGTTTTGAGATTTCCAAACAATACAAGAAACAAACTTCATTTTTGCTATGTGACTTTAATAAAAACTTAAACAATCATAATGTTGATTCTCAGCAGTGCAATGTTGTGAGAGAGTGGGATTCTGTTTAATGGAGAAATGGCCTTTTATAGTGTTATACTCTTTTCCATTGTTACCCCTTTTACAGTATACGCCGATATTCCAGCAGCCATGGTTTTACTAATCTGTCTCTGTCTATGATTTTTCTTCTTAAAGTTTTTCCATTGTTATTAAAACTGAAGATTAGTGCAGCACATTTTATAAAATGTACTTAATATAGGTAATGATGCTCTCAGATAATCATCTGCCATTTTCCCACTCTCTACTCTGTTGGTTAAATAAGATTACTGAATTTCCATGTTAATGTAAAGATTAATGAAGACTATTTGAAAATCTTTGTCATCCAGATGTTCTTGGCTTATCAAAAACCAACTGTCATCACATTCAGTAGAAAGGAAAATTCCTGCCTTAATTTATTTTAAAAAAATATGTTACTTATTAAAGATTGAGAGACGTCAATCACAAATTTTTCTTGGTTTGAGTGAGTTTTTAATACTACTTTGAAAAACGTTTTTTTAGTTGTTTTCGCAATATTTTTCCACTTGGAGACTTTGGTATTTCATCTACAACTTCCAGCCCTCCACGTAGAAACTTGTGTGGTGCCACCTTCGCTGAAAAGATGCAAGAAGAAATACAGGCATGTTAGTGCTGCTGCTGAGAAGGATCAGTCTATGAGCATTTAAAAAAAACAACAACATAACAAAAGGCAGCAAGCACCTGCAGTTTGGATGATAATCAACTTTATAGTCATTAACAATTTGAAAATAGCAACAGAAATGACATTTATTTGTTTTTTTAGTTAGTGTAAGTCCAACCTTCAACTATAAATGAAATGTTCAGCCTGCCATAAGAAGAGCACAACATGGCTCAGTGGTAAGTGTGTTGGCTTTAGGACCTAAGGGTCCTGGGTTCAAATCCCACTGCTGGCACATTGTTGTGACCTTGAGTGAGCTTGCCATAAGAAGAACACAACATGGCTCAGTGGTGAGTGTGTTGGCTTTAGGACCTAAGGGTCCTGGGGTCAATTCTCACTGTGGTCACTTTGTTGTGACCTTGAGCGAGGTACTTTACTGGTATTGCTCCAGTTTCTGCTGGGGAGTGGCCTGTGTAGGCAGGCACTCAGACAGAGGAACTGAGGGTGGGGTGAGGAGATACAATTTGCTGCTGTCTTGCTACTGACAAATGGCATACAAAAAATCAATAACAGTAAATTAATCAGTTGCTAGGAGAAGGAAAACTTCTTGATTAGTTTGAAATTCCCATGCATCCATCCTTTATGGAAATATTTGGTCAGAATATTTAACTACTGCAAAAGCTTAGTGTTTTACAAAGTAGGAGGATGACTAAAACTACTACAATTATTCCTAAATTATTAGTGGTTGGTTGGTTTGAATTTGTAAACAAGGTCTGATAATTTTAAATACATAGCAGAACAGTCTCCAGTTTAAAGCCCTAGAATGAATAATACTTTTAAAGATATAGCAGGCCACTCATACTTTACAAGCATTGAGTGAGTAAACAGTTCTAATAAATGGTTTTTTTTTTTTTTTAAATATAGCAAAACAACAATTTTACACAAGGTTTAAAGATATAACAGAACATATTCTACGGTTAACATTGGAATGAGTATACAACATCTGACAAAAGGTTTCTAAGATATTGAACATATTCCAGTTTTACAGCCATAAAATGAAAATACAAGGTCGAATTAGTTTTTTCTAAGATATAGATGATCCAACTTTAGTCTTACAATATGTAAACAAGGACTGATAAATGGTATGAGATATAGCAGGAGGATATACTCCAATTTTACAGACCTAGAACGACATTTGATAATGTAACAGATTTTTAAAGTTTATTTTTTTTTCCATTTAATAGACTAAAATAACTCTCATGTGAACTGTGCTGCCTTTGGTAAAAGTCACCGAGGACAGAAATGAAAGTAACTATCATCAGAAGGCTGCATTTGGTAATCATCTCTTTAAGGGTACGATGACTGAGCACTACATTTCCACTTAGTGACTACACGATTTGCTAATGCTCATCTTTGTGCCTTTAATGGATGAACAGCCTTGCTTATGGTGGTCGGTGAACCACTCCATGCTGTGGTTATGGATGAGTTACCCCATAGGTGATTTATTATAAAATACCAGCAGAGTCAGGCCATATTTAGGCTTTGTTGATGTATAGAATTACAATAGTTCTTTCCTCGCTTTCTCTCTGGATTTGTTCAGGTATTGTCTTTCTAACAAATGACACTAGATTTTTTTTTTCCATTAGACTTCGCACGTTAGCACATCCCTTCTGCCCTTGTTGACCGACATTCAACTAATCTTCTGGTGGTGAATGCTGTCAGGGTACAGGCAGCGCCCACTGGCTGTTGGATTCTGTCTACATTGTAAATAGGAGTGCTGTTGGTCCAGATCTCTGCTGTCAAGGATGGTATCATAAACATATCTTTTGGGGTTTCATATCAGGTTACATTGCTAACAATTGAAAATGCTCCGCTTGATATTATCAAGAATGGCGGGGGTGTGTGTGAGAAGGTTGGGTTTAGAATTTCAATAAAGCAAAAGCTGTGCTGATCTGGGTGAAAGATCAGAAGGCAATTGCAGAAGTGATGGACAAGAATAAAACAACTTTTACTTTCAACAAATGCAGAAATTTCCTCCTTTTTCACTTGAACATCATTTTTTAGAACAACAAATGCATACGGAACTTCCCCAGCATTTGCATCAGGAATGCCAATCACTGCTGCATCTTGGACAACAGGGTGACTGAGCAGAACAGCTTCCAGCTCAGCTGGTGCAACCTGGAAAAAAAAAAAAATATACAAACATTCACAAATTAAACCCATTCTAGAGCTGCTGTGATGTCTAGGTTAGATGTGTTAATAAAAGAAGTGTGTATGCAGTATCTTTTATTACAGGTTCTTTATAGAAAACAATGCAGTGTGATATAAACGAAGGTATGCTACAGGGTTACGTTTTTGGTCTCCTTTCCTTGATTTATATATTAATTGTGCAATAGCTGTAAATGCAAATCAGTTTGAATACAATACTAGAACTAACACCCCTTTGATAGAAGAAATCCAAAGAATGTATTAACAGTGATTTTTAAGAAGGTCTAACTCTGTCATCTTCTGCCCAATGTTGTTGTTATATTTTTTTAGAGCCTTGGCAGACATTCACTTTGCAACTACAGTTGTGTGGAATATTCAAATCAATTAGCATTTAAACTGCATAATGGAAGATTAGATAACTGTAGAGGTCTTCTTCATTCTATTTAAATTTTCACAATCAAAGTTTCCCCACAGGCTAAAAAATCTAATTAGTTAAAACAAATACATACACCATTTACACGTATTAGGTTGTTACAAACGTTTTGTTGGTTTTTTTTTACTGCAACAAAGAGATTTCATATCTTTGCTGAACGTTAAGTTTATTAATCAAAGTCAGTTCCATTATAATCAACACACTTCTTCCAACGAGTTACAAGCACATTTATACCATTTTGAAAAAATCTGAATTTCCAGAGTCGATAGACTGATGGAAGGCAGTTTCAGTTGCTGCTTGGTTGGAGAAGGATTTCATATAGAGGAAGCTGTCGAGGTGTTAAGAAAGGTCTGGTGAATAGGCTGGGTGGGGAGAACTTTGTACCTCAACATGTTCAGTTTCTGAAGAGTCACTTTTGCAACATAAAGAAGAGCACTGTTGTGGAGCAGGATTGGGCTTCAATTCACCAATGCCAGCTGTTGGGAGAGTTTCTGATGAACAACATTTAATTTAAGACAGTACCTTTCAGCTGTGATGTTTTGGCCAGGTTGCAAGAAGTTATAGTGAATGACCAGTTGTAGTCCACCAGATGGTGACCACGACCTTCTTTGGGTGAAGGCTGAGTTTTGGAATATGGTTAGATGCCTTGTCTCTGTCGAGCCACTGTGTTGATCATTTGCAATTGTTGTAGAGGATCTATTTTTCATCACACCTAATGATTCAATCAAGAAATGGGTCATTTTTGTTTCTTATGACAACATCTCCAATCGATGATTTTGTTGTTGTTCATTCAACTCATGTGGCACCCACTTGTCAAGCATTTCCAACTTTCCAATTGTGTCAGATGGTGGGAAACAGCTGCAGTGTTTATGTCAAGCTTCCAGCAATTTCTCTCAGTGTTTTTCTTGGATTGGCTTCAACTGAGCCTTTCAGACAGTCGTCATCACAGCTAGAAGGACGTCCGCTACATTCCTATCTACAAGGCTCACATCTCCTGGCCGAAACTTTGCAAACCATCACTGTACCATGTGCTCATTTGCTGTGTCCTCACCCCATGCTTGCTTAATGTTACCAGTTGCCTCGCTCGCTTTGTAGCCTGGTTTGAACTCGTGAAGTAAAATGGCACTAAAAGACTTTCTGTCCAAGCTTCACTCAGAACCCTGAAACAAATGTCCATTTTATGATTTTTAAAAAGGTAGGTTTTGCATAATGTATGCCAGAGAACACACTACAAAACTATATATAACTTATCTACATACACCTTCATAAGCATGCTAAAATCAACTCCTAATTAACATAAAAACCAACAAAACATTTTAACGACCTAATATAATTAAGGATAAAATTATTAGATCGCAGTTTTCTACTACTTGCAAAATTATTTTTTTATAAAAATCTTAAACAACTGCAAAACAATGAGTAATTATTTTTCAATGGTAAAGCCCTTGTATCATAACCACTTACAGTCAAACAACACATTCCATGCACACAGTCACTGTTTAAATCTTAAATTATTAACAATAATGAAGTATATTATTTGTTTCATTAACAGTAGTATTGTCTTTTGAATCAGACACTTCCTATCACATCACTGTGCAATTTCCACAACAAATTCTCTGTTCTGTCTTAGGATTGACATGTAACACTTTCTGAAATAGTTTTACCACCAAGCATCAGTGAGCCATCACTTAGCAGGATACGAGGTCTGTCGAAAAAGTATCTGACTTTATTTTTTCCCGTGGAAGTAATGATGTTAGGCAAAAGTGTGCATAGTGGAGCCGCATGCCTTCGTGTGCATGCATGGTTTTTGGCTGGCTTGCTGGATGTGTCAGTTGCTGTCAGGCAGCCAGCGTGTGAGGTGCTGTACTACTTACTCGTCGTATTTTCATTTTGCCCATTACGATGGAACGTGTGGAGCAACGATCTTGCATCAAGTTTTGCCAAAAGCTTGGAGATACCCAAGCGGAAACAATTTGCAAAATTCAACAGGCTTTTGGTGACAATGCCATGGGTGTTACCTAAATAAAAGAATGGTACAACAGGTTCAAAGATGGCCGCACTGGTGGAGAGTGACCAGCGTTCCGGGAGGCCATCAACAAGTTGCAATGCAGTTGTTATCGAGAAAGTGCAGACCTTGATAATGGAGGATCGTCGTTTGATGGTGTGGGAAATTGGTGACAAGGTTGGGATCAGTAAAGACTCTGCACGTGCAATTTTAAATGAGGATTTGGGCTTGTGCAGAGTGGCAGCGAAATTTGTGCCCAAACTGCTTTCTGAGGAACAATAACAACTTTGTCTTGAGGTTGCGCAGGACCTGCTGGATACTGCCAACAGGGATCCTGAGTTCCTGAATACTGTGACAACTGGAGATGAGATGTGGGTGTACGGGTACGACCCGGAAACCAAAGCTTAGTCATCACAGTGGAAGCACCCATCATCAGGTCCGGAGCAAAATCAAGATGATGCTGACTGTTTTCTTCGACTACCAAGTCGTTGTGCATCACAAATATGCACCAGAAGGACAAACAGTTACAAAGGAGTACTATCAGGAAGTCCTCTGACGTCTTCGTGATGCAGTTCGGTGCAAGAGACCGGATCTGTGGGCCTCGCAAAACTGGCAGCTGCATCATCCAAGGTTTCTTGACAAAGAAAGGCATTTTGCTCATTTGCCAGACTCCCTACTCTCCAGATGTGGCTCCTTCTAACTTTTGGTTGTCCCCAAAAATGAAAATGCCACTGAAAGGCTCCTGCTTTGAGAGCCGAGAGGACATCATGCGGAATGTGATGGAGGAGCTGAGAGCCATTCTGGAAGAAGCATTCCAGACGTGCTTCGAACAGTGGAAGGAATGCTGGTCTAAATGTATGGAGGCACAAGGGGCCTACTTTGAAGGAGATTAGCAATTGAACCCCACCAAGTACGTAATTTTTTTTTCCCAGCCTAAAGTCGGATACTTTTTTGACAGACCTCGTATATAAATTTTCCCAGTCAGTGAGTTCATGTCCATCACTGGATCCTAGTGTTTCCCTTGAACAGTTTGTTGATACAAAAATGTAAAAGTTTAAACTATGCAGTCATCCAATCTGAAATGACAATGAAAGCACCAGTCTGGAATTTTGATTCACAAGATCTGGTGCATTATCGTAAAAGTTCATTGTTCATCCAACTTTTTCCATTTGTTCCCACCCAGAGCCTTTTGAAAAGTTTTCATTCTTTAGTATGTTTTCCTTTTAAAAGCTGTGTACAGTGGTAACATAAAATTATCACCATCTCAGGACAGAATCACATTTAGAGGTTACTTGTTATAACCACACACACAGATTGGTACATCATCATGTGATCTTGGGCTGTTAAAAAACAAAACACTAGTGATTAGTCTGCATTGTCCATCACTGAAACTGGACCAGTTTCTCTTCCAACTATTGGCATTCTGACAAATGTTATTCGCATAAGAAAAAAAATGTATCACTTTGAAAACTTTTGTATCCACTGCTTGAAACGTCACATGTTCTCATTATTTCACAAGCCTTCATAATAAGCATCTTGGCAGTAACACCTCTAATGACATATCAATGTTGCATATATAAGTGAAAGTTACTCCATGTCATTCCACTTTTAACCAATAAACTTTTACTCGTAGATTAACAACTTTTCTTCTGTTTGCACTATCATCTGTTTCGCTGATGGTGAAATTATCAAACTGCATTCCTAGTGTCATTTTTCTTCAGCAATCAAAGTAACCTTTAATTTAAATAAAATGTACATCTCAGAACTGAATATGGTATCTAACTAATATGAAATTATATAATGTTGAGGCAAAAAAAAAAAAAAATAGAGTAAAGCAGACAAAGACATCACAGTGCATATTATAGATGTGACGGTGAAGATGCTAAATTTTAGAAAATGGAATCCAGTATATGGTGATCTTAGTATTTCTGTACCAGGAAATTCCCACCCACATTCCAACTCTGCTATTTTAGCCAAGATGGTCCAAGATTGAGAGAACTGACCAACTACGCTATCCAAGGAAATTAAATATTAAACTAATGGTAACTTTACACATTTTAGGAAAAGAAAGTGTGAAATTACAAAAATAATTATGGAAAAAATCTAAAATTTACCTGTAGTCCTTTAAACTTTATCAACTCCTTCAACCTGTCTGTGATATAGAAATAGCCATCTTGGTCATAGTGACCAATGTCTCCTGAAAAATTGTACACAGTTATTTTCAACATTCTTACGACATTTAGCTAAAAGGAACTTAAATCAGCTGAACAGTAAAGCAGAGATTTTTTTCACAAACTAGACTGTTCAGTGTTAACAGTTTCACTCAGTGAGATTTATATCCGATACATCATCTACTAGTATGCCATTTATCATGTGCTGATGTCCCCACACACGACTGCTTGGATGTTAAGTCATTACCCAACACCGATAACAACAAGTTAATTACCAATGGATTTTCCGTCAACAAATTTCCTGCAGAACAGCTTTATACTCTGAAGATACTGATTTCCTCAGATCCATTGCTGCTTATAATGCATATCTTTCGTATTCTTTACCGGTTTAGTGATAATCTGAAAAGGATTTTTTCTTGTGCTGTGCCCGATTTGATCTCAGAAAGATGTTCCATTGGGTTCACATTCAAGCTTACTGATGGATGCCCAAGCAGGGGATGTCAATTTGCAGCTGCAAAGTCAGGTCTGGCATTGCTGTCCACAAATACTGATCCAGTAGCAAAGGGGTGATAGTCCAAATGAGGAACGTTATCAGGGCCAGGCATGACAACAAGATTGTGTAAGGACATCCCCGTGGCTGCAGTCCGAGCAATGTTTCTTTAATCATAAGCCTTTTGTGTTGTCATCAAACTGCGTTTCAATCATCAACATAGTCCAGCAGAACCAGACCGCCATCAGATCAACCCAGCCTCTTCATACTCCACTGGAAACACCAACTGGCTTGCTTATGTCAATCTGACAACTTTGAATGCTTCACAAAGAGTAGTCCCCAGACATAACTCTTAATTTACATTTGGACCAAATATCTAGAAACAGCTTTATCTAAAAGTTTCCGCTACCTCTCAATTTCTGACTGATCTAGAGACAAGTAATGGGTCATCAATACAAAATGACCAGAAAAAAAAAGCTATTTACTCTGCATACTGGTAGATTTAAATAGATAGATACATAAAACAAAAACAAACCCACTTGTGGTTACAGAAAATGTTCATGTAGAGAATATTCAGCATAATGGAACAGTTTGACGACAATTGCAAATAAGGTTATTGCCTCTAAATATTTTGAAGTTCTCAAAATGTCTAAAACAATAGCAGAATTTAGAAATATATGCAGGTGAAACTTAATTTTCCTTTCAATATGGGTTTTAAAGGTATACACAAGAATACAGATTACCTGTGTGGAACCAGCCATCACGAATTGCCTCAGCAGTAGCTTCTGGCCTGTTAAGGTATCCTTTCATCACTTGTGGACCCTTCACACAAATTTCTCCCATCTGGTTTGAACCTAAGTTTTGTCCAGTTTCTAAATTGATAATCTACACAAAACACAAAATTTAAAAAAACAATGTGTCAAACATGTAGTAATCTGTAAACAGTATAAGCATATTCTCTTTTCAACATTTATACAGCATGATGGTTGTATTTTACCACTCATGGAATTGTCTTGCATTTATTCATCATTTCTCCTCTCTTTAACCTTTCACTTTCTGGCTGGGTGGTTTGAGAACATGACAACTATGTTACTACACTTCAGTCTGAGCATATGATCCTTGCTCAGCAGCAGCAGCTGGCTTACCTTTGCTTGCGTATTTGGTACCAGCTGTCCTACAGATCCAATTCTGGATGGAGGAACATCAAAGTGAGTTACAGGGCTACATTCAGTCAGTCCATAGCCTGAAAAATTTGTTCATTCACCTTTGTTATGAACTGTATATGCATATAAATATGGATACACTTAGACAAGAAACCAGGTATCCCCAGGTACTTTTAGGAGGAAGGTGAAAAACTCATTTGCATATAAAATCATTCACTACAGATACCACAAAAATGTTTTAAAAAGTGAATTTATAATGTTTCCTGACTGAATTAATGAAACAATATTTTCCTTTTAACACACCTCAAAAACATGATGTTTTAACAAATTTTCTGAGGAAGATATCCTCCCCATTACAAAATTGCATTGCCACCATGTCTTGGATGGATTCTTCTCATCCTGCAGCCAAGATAATCCTTCAGATGCTCAGTGAGTTTTATGGTGTTGACCTGCAAATATATCACTGGTGCTACAGCATGTTTATCTTCCATGAGCTCTGGTCTGTTGGCACTAAATATGACAAAAACATGCAGGAGATAGCTGGATGTTTGCTTGTTAAGTAATGGCGTTAAGTGTTCCTGAAACAGTGATGAGATCTTCCATAAGATATGTAGCCACCACACAATAATGAAAGGGTGCTTTTTTCAGCAATGTTCCTTTGTAAGTAAGTTAGGATCTTCCACCTGCAAGCCTTGACATGGCCATACGAAGAATAAATAAGAAATCCAACCGATAAATACATCATAATGACCACAGATCCCAACGATTAGTCTACAAAAATCATTTTTATTATTTGTGTCAGTACTGAACAAAACATTTGGCCTGGATCCATGACTATATGGTCTTCTGGTACAGCCAGTCAATGACTTCTCAAAATTAGAGTAATGCTGAAGGGAGCCTGACACACTACTGTATCAGTAAGGAACTCTCCTTCCCACCAGAGAATGGTGGCACAGTATTAAGCAAGGAAAACTGAGCATGTAGATAGGTTTAAAAATGACTAAACATCAGTAGTGGATGAAGATTAACCAAGGATGACCCAACATTGCACCACTGATGAAAACAATGGAGAGGTAGACACAGCTTTATGTAATATCTGACAAGTGAGCATTGACGAATTTGCTGCAGGCAGTATCTGTGCCATTATCCATGAACACCTGAAGTTCCAAAAAGTGTGCTTAGGTCCCAAAACAATTGACAGACATCCATAAACAGAATAGTGCAGAGGTGTACCTATTTTTGCAACATTACTGGGATGAAGATGATGTTTTATTTTTCTTTACTGTCACCAGTGATGAAACTTGGCCACATCATTTCAATTTTGAAATCCAGTGTCACCCAAAATCAAAGATTTTCCAAATATCAAGAGGTCCAAAAGGCAGTACAATGGCAACTTACACAGCAACTGAAGATTCTACAGGATGATATCAAAGTTGTTAGACTACATGAAGAATTGATGTAATCCAATAAATGATACCTGGTCACTTGTTTTATTTATGAATTACCTTTACTTTTGAACAACACCCACATATTGGCATTTGGTCAATATGACTAATTTCCAAATATTCGGTCCAATTTTTTTTTTTATATCTGAAAAGCCTGCTTCATGCATTCCAATAATTTGCTGCCTTTTTGCATCAGTTCATTGTCTCCCAGAAATCTCAAAAAAAAAAAAACGAAAAATCTACATTACATAAAATCTAGCAACATGTACAGATGCTAACCCTGATCTTGTCGTCGTTACCTAATTTGGCGAACATGTAATGGAAAATATTTGTCTTTACTGCGTTCTTCTAAGTGAAGGGAAAATAGAAAATATAATAAAGGACTAGAAATTATTTATTTTAACCTCAGAGGTAGAAAATCATTCAAGCATTTGGAAAAAATAAATGTGATTTTTAAAATGTCCTCAGAGATTCCAAGCTAAATTTTGCTCTAAATTAGTAGAGCTTTTAACAGGATCTCGCAGAAACACACTAAAAGAAAATTAAAGGAATATGAGTTCGTGGTACACTTTTGCTTTGGATAAATAAATTCTTAGAAAACAGACAACATTTTAAAATAAAGTATCACCTTTCGGGATTTCGGGTGATGTGCTACAAATAGCTATTTCAAGTCCTTCACTACTTCTGACTTACATGGTGCTGGTAAAAATAATATCAAAGATTCTCTGAGCTTAAAATTTATTATAGCATCAACGAGATTGAAATAAATTTTAGATTAATCTGAATATTTATTATATTGTTCAGGTAAATCAAAATGTTTTAAAATATTCAAAAAGAAAAGTAAATGAATTGTAATTATTTTTATTTGGGAAGATAATAAACTGCAAAATGTAGTTTCAAAAAGGATTTTGGAGCAATCTTTTTTAAAAAAAAAAGAAGCTTAGGATTAGTGTATTTAAGCTGCTAATAGGATTTTAGATTGGTTAACAGAAACCACTAAATGCAAAAATTAATTAAGTTTAGTTCCATTATACAAAGTCCTTATTTCTCCACATCTGAACCTATTAAAGAAATGAGGAGAGTACCTGAATGTTGCCAGGTTTTAAATATTTACAATACAATGAACAACAAGAATAGGTCTGGCCTGTTTAAGGGGAGACCTGATAAAAGTTTTTTTTTTTTCTTTTTTAAATAATTAAGAATTCTTTGTTTTATTTTTTCATGTAGACATCAGCACAATTTGCAGATTTTCTTCATTTACAAGGGTCACAATTATAAATTGGTAAACAAGTTCATCGTGGTCAAGTATTATAAACAAGGGCTTGTCTAGAAAACATCTGATGCTTCTTTTCTATTACATGTCCAGACTGACATGTACCTGATGGTGTTATATTTAAGTAGCCAAGATTGATACTGGTGCTATAGAACGAGGAAAGTGAGACGTCTTCATTCTATAGGTCTTGTTGACTGATTTTAAACAAGTTTCGCACTGGACTGAACAAAGAGATTACCTTGAACGATGCTAGCATCCTTTCTGAGTTTTTTCTGAAGTTCTTGTATCAACTGATTAGAAAGTGGGGCAGCACCAGAAACCACATACTGGATGGAAGACAGATCATACTTGGAGACTATGGAATCCTTGACCAGAAACAACACAATAGGTGGGACTGTGTGAACCAAAGAAACCTAAGGACAGAAGCAGCATGAACATTTCATCAGCAGAACAAATGCAGAAGTTTCTCTATCACTAACAAAATAAATCTCCAATTTTCTGACATCAAGTTTTACAGATGGTTGGATTTTATTTAGCCTTTACAACTTTAGCATTTTATTTGTTGATGAAAGCACCAAGTCCAAAGTCTCTCCTATTAACTTAGATCTCTCGAGGTTAAGAACTAAGCTAGGCTATAAAAATACAAATTAATCATTATGAATAATCAGAAGTTCTGTAAAATTTTGAGAGAACCTATAAAAGTTTTCCAACATTCTGATATCCTTTCTTTCTATCCTCATCCCATGCTTATTAAAAGGATAACTCATTGGAATAGTAGTAAAATCCTTTAGTGTAAACCTTTATTGCAGATAGTGTACCTTGTAATTCTTCAATGTCCAAGATTCTGAGTCATCAGCTGATTACATCAGTCCTCAGGCTCAATAGTGATGCTAAAAATACTTAGTAATGATGACTACGCATGTATGTATTTTGGGGTTAAAAACAATGACTGTTAAATTTAAACTGTTCAGTTAACTGATAATTTTCAAGCACAAACAAAGAAAACAACAAATTAAGTCTTTCAAGAGAATCATAAATATATTAAATCGTGGAATAAGTAATTTAGCAATTCTAGTTATTTCCCCATGTATAGATCTTTAAGCACTGCACCATGGATGAGGAGGGGGGCAGGGTTGAGATATCATTGTGCCAAGTTCTAGTAGTGACTTTCTGTGGATGATTCTTAACTGCTCCTTCTAGCTCACTTCTGAGAGACGTCCCCAAGATCAATCGGATAGGCGTTCAAAAGCGCTAGAACCTTTTTTTTTAGCCTGCAGTTCTATCAAAGCATCTACACTTGCAGAGTGTGGAGGCTTACTAAGATATGTAATCTGAGTAATGGAAAAAGGGCTGCAAAGTCCTCCAGTCATCCGGCTGCTTGCACAGACATTTTCATGTGACTGAAGATTTTAAAATCTTTTCTGGAATAGAATGAATTAGGGAACTATGAGCATGAGACAAACCAACAGTCTAGAGCAGGGATTCCCAACTGGGGGGGGGTCACGAAGCCTTGGCAGGGGGGGGGGGTCGCATAGCCATGCTAAAAGTGGCTTGGGATAATATTAATTTCAACTCATCAATTACATTTTTTATGCTCTTACATATTTTTTTGTTTTTGTTTCAATGCAAAAAAACGTGTGTTACAGCAGTTCAATGTCATTAGATGATATTGGGGGTGTCTGTTTGCGTGCCTGTGAGTGTATGTTCCTGTGTGAATGTATATGTACTAGCGAGTATGTGAGTGTATGCGCATGTACGTATACTTGAGTGTCTGTTTAGCTGTGCTTAAGTGTATGTGTTCAGTTACTCGTAGTGCTGTAGCGCGTCCCGTGTGCGCGCACGCACTCGCTGTCGACACGCGAGTCTCATGCCCGTCGCTGATTGGTCGATGACGAATCACGTGACTGGCCCGGACTGGGATGAGGGGCCGGGGGAAGTGCGTGGCATAAGGCAGCGAGAAGTTGTGGTGATTGTGTCGTGCGTCTCTCCGGTTTTTAGTGCAGTAGAGGTGAGTTGTGTCTAGCAGGCATGTTGTTGGGGTATGAGATTTTGATTGGAGACATGTTTTTATTTCAGTTTCTTGTGTATTTTCTAACTGAATCTATTCTTAATATGATTTTTCTATTCACAGATTTGAATCCATGGATAAACGGCGCAGATACTCGGAATGCTACCTCAACATTGGCTTCACCACTATGCTCATCAACAATGGCATTGAGAAACCACAGCGTGTTTTGTGCCATGCTGGCCTGAGTGCAGAGTCAATGAAACCATCGAAACTCAAGCATCATCTCGAGATGAAACATCCAGAACACGCAAAGAAGGATTCGGATTTCTTCAAATGGCATGAATGGTGTCTCAAAAGTCAAAGACTCGATGCCACTGGATCGTTTCAGCAGCAGAGTGCAGCCATAGTGGAGGCCTCATATGAGATTGCATTGGAAATTGCTAAACAAAAAAAGCCTCACACGATTGGAGAAACACTTCTAAAACCCTGCCTGTTGAAAGCAGTAAATCTTATTCTTGGAGAAGCCAGTGCAAAGAAGATGCAGCAAGTAGCCCTGTCAAATAATACTATACAGAGGCGCATTTATAAAATGTCTATGGATGTGAAGCAGCAGGTTCTGACTGAAATCAAGGCTTCTCCGTTGTTCTCCTTTCAGCTCGACGAGTCAACAGATGTAAGTTCATGTTCTCAGTTGCTTGTCTTTGTGAGATACATTCATTCAGGTGACATTAAAGACGAATTCTTGTTCTGCAGTGCACTTGAAACTACTACAAAATCTGATGTCGTCATGGAAAAAGTTTCAAATTTTTTTCCATGAGAAAGGCCTTCAATGAGAAAATGTGTGGGGTTTGTACAGATGGAGCACCGGCTATGCTGGGATCGAAGTCAGGATTCCAGTCGAGAGTGAAAAAGCTAGCACCTCAAGCCTAAGGGATCCACTGCATGATCCACTGATATGCTCTCGCCAGTAACACTCTTCCTGCCTCTCTGCAGGAAGTGCTTGATTCTGTAATCAAAATTGTAAATTATGTGAAGACTGCAGCACTCAACACTCGGCTATTCAAAGAACTATGCAAAGACATGAATGCTGACCACGAAGTCCTTCTTTTCTACACAGTAGTATGTTGGTTATTGAAAGGGAACGTTGTTAATCGTGTCTTCAAGGTGAAAGATGAAATAAAGCTATTCCTGGGGGTTCAAGAAAAGAAAGAGCTTGTAGCTCACTTCGAAGATGAAGTATGGAATAAAAGGGTTGCGTACCTTGCCGACATTTTCGACCAGGTGAACAAGCTAAATTTGAAGCTTCAAGGAAGTGAAACACATATTCTCTTTTTTCAAGATAGTCTCCAGGCGTTTGTTTCCAAACTGCAGAACTGGCGTCAGAAAACCAATCTTGGAAACATCGCTATGTTCGAAAAACTTTGTGGAGTGATGGATGAGTCTCAGGTCCAACTGGATCAGTTCCTCAAGGATGAGATTACTGAACATCTTCAGTCTCTAGAAGAGGAATTTGTGCGATACTTCCCTGAGCTATCAGAGAAACAGGAGGCCCTGGTAAGGAACCCATTTTGTACTGCACTTGATGTATCCAGCATCCCAGATGAGATCCAAGATGAATTTCTGGATCTAAGGAACGACTCTCCAGCTCGTGATCTCTTCAAGGTGAAATCGGTGACTCAGTTCGGGTGTGCTATGTATCAGTAATACTCCAAAGCAAGCATGATAGCCTTACGTGTCCTTGTTCCATTCGCTTCTACCCACCTGTGTGAAGCAGGATTTTCAACTCTTGTCAATATAAAAACGAAGAATAGGAACAGATTAGATGTTGGAGATGACATGAGACTGGCTCTAACAAACGCTCTGCCACAAATTTCAAGGCTTGCCGCTCAAATGCAACATCAGGCATCCCACCAGCTGGGCTGGATAGCTGTTGGGACCTATGTTGATATTATTGTAAGAATAATTGTGTCCTTTTTGTGAATTAAGATTGGACCAATGTTGTGATTTAGTTTGCTAATAAATAATTACAGGATTCTTAAATAAATTTTTTGTTAGATGTTTCTTTCCCTCTACTTCACAGAAAATAAAATGTAAATCAAGCTGCTGATAGTAGGGGGTCGCGTGAGTTTCAAGCTTTTGGGTAAGGGTTGCGAGTGCAAAAACGTTGGGAACCACTGATCTGGAGACGACGACACTGAGTAAGATAGACAGTTTGAATGAAAGGTTTTAGTGTCTGGTATCCTTTCCTAGATTTGCCAAACCCATCTATGAAATCATCTTCTCTATCAATGAACAGATGAAGTGCAAAAAGGAGCTGTTACATTTAAACAGGCCTGGGAGGTTACTTTATTATACATATATGATGGAATTTCTAAGCAGTAGTAGCTGATCAAAACCCTGATATCACAAGCATCATAGAAATATGATCAACTCTATCTAATGCTCCAAAGGGTATTAATGGTTACTAGCTGTTTCTTGACAGTAAACATCTGAACTTCATGTTTCAGATGCATTATAAGCTACTTCAGTTTAACTTGCAAATGCATATGATGAGAGCATGTGCAGATAAAACTAAACAGATTTTCTTATGGTATTAAATATTACAGTCCAAACTGTACTGTGATAGTTGATATCATTATAAAACAAACTAGCACCCAGAACCATGTAATAAGGGGAGGTTATAAATACTGACTAGGTATCTGATGCTTATCTTACTTGGACTTTGCTAAAGATCCAAAGTAAGAGGAGGGTGCAAAGGCATTATATGATAAATGACATGAGTAATTATGCATGTAAAAAAGAAAGAAAAAACAATTTTAAAATATTAACATGACCACATTAGCTTGGTATGTCATTGTTTTAAGGGAGATTTGTTAGTGCTGATTAACAAAATTTTTTAGGGAAAGGAAGAGCTGTTCACTTTATGTCCAATACTTATGCTAAGAGTCATCAGTGGCTACCGATGTATATGAAAAATAATGCATCATAGATCGATGAAGAGCTTTGTCCAGTAAAATTGTTGGGCTGCGAGTAGATGATCAATTCTCCTTTTAATGTAGGTTCTCTGGCCCACTAACTTAACCTTTAAGACAAATGTCATTTTTCCTTTTGGTAATTGTGGGGTTCAAGCCTAGAATACTTTTTGGGAGGGTGGTGTTTGCTGTGAGTGGTGCAGTGTAAGGTTCGTGTCTGTGTGTATATCTCCGAAGAGAAGGGGTTTGGTGAGATCAAAACCTCTAGTGGAGCAAGCTCTGAGTGTGGGGGGGGGGCTCAGCCCGTGATGAGGTACTGAATCAACTCATTATTGGAACGAAACCCATTTTGAGGTGCTTTGGCGCCTCGTTTTGTGAAGGCAAAATGCCCCAAATATGGAGCAAAAACTCCGTCAGTGCGATCGCCTCCCCAGCCGAAAACCCCCCAGCACCTCAAGCCCAAAAATCGGCCCGGAGACGCCTAACCTTCAGTGGGCCCAGGGGCAAAAAGAATGCTTAACCAAGCCAAGATGTCCTATCCCTCTGGTCTGTCCAAACTTCTTCCAATGCCAAGAAATTTTCCATTTTTTCTTCTTTTTTTTTTTTGGCATATCAGCAGAGTAACTTCTCTCTGACTGATCAGCCGACCACTTACTGTACTACATCCATCCAACCTTTTAGCACCATTCGTACATAATATCAAAAACAACAAAAAATACATATATTCACTTACTTTGTATTTTTGTACCATATCCAAAAACAATTCTGGGTTAAACTTAGCCATTGTTATCACATGTTCTTTTTTTAGTAATGATGAGAACAAGACTATAATGAACCCAAAGATGTGGTAGAATGGAAGTAAACCAATTCTTGAATGTCCATGCATATCTGGCATGAGGTCCCTTAAAAAAAAAAAATAAATAAATAAGTGTTTTCCCATTTCCTCAGAAATACTAAAGACAATCATCATTATAACCAGCATATCTTCAGATACAAATATTTGATGAGATCATATTCTAAATTTTAGGCAAGCTCATCTGCATTAGTATCCTCACGTTTTAACAAAAAAAGAAATTATTGTAGAGATTACTGCACAACTTAATATTTCCAAAATAGGCTCCTGGTGAGTGCCCTCTTCTGCAGTTATGCCACAATTCTAAATTTCATAATTATTTTAAACTTTCAGTAAATATTTTTCTTTGCTGCACTTCAGAGTAGCACCTTTTTAATCGACATGTTCAGAGAGAATCAAATTACCTGATGTCCTTACACGAGTTGACAAGATTTTTGCTGAGATATGGGCAGAGAACAGGATCAGTACCATTTTAGATGCTTTAACCTTTCATGCTATCCCCAAAAATCAGTAGCAAGGATGAAGCACACATTTCTTAGTGCTGATAATTGCACATAAATATCCAACAGACATTTTCAAAACGTCACAGGCTCAAGTACCAATTTAAAAAAAAAAAAAAACAATCAGCTACAAAGAAAGTAACAATCTTCGTCAAGTACATGTTCCAGCAGAGATACAAATATTAAAAACATATATAAATGTTACAGTATGTAATTGTATGCATTAATGAATATCTTGGATATTTTTCTGTTAAGTCCACAATAATGGCTGCCAGTGGATATGAATATATTAATTAAAATTTTGAGAATCTGATGTAGAAGCAAATATCACTATATCCAGATTTTCTTTATATTTGAGAAAAAGATACCCCGGTAAAGCTTTGATGGGTAGTCCAAGGCAGGACTTTATCTGTTGAAGTGATAATTTCCAAGTTAATGTAGATGTTGGGTTAGGACGGGGCCAAAACTTCTGAAAGGATAAAAAGGCACATGAATCTAAATTATCAGACTCCTGGTAAAATGTAGTTAAATGGAAGGTCTCAGCACGTAATTAGTATAGGAAGACTACTTCCTGAACCAAAATAGTACATCTAAAGACAGAATTTTGTGATCTAGTATTAGGTTCCCCAAATGTGAACAGAATTAAAGCTATTAAAAACTAATGCAGAAGATACTAGGATAAGGGCTGGAGTTAACCATAAAGCTGTGCATGGGTTAAAAAATGAAGACAGCCAGACAAACTGTAGGTGAAATAAGTTTATTATTAGAAACTTTATACTAAAAAAACAGAAAGTGATGATCTCATGCTTGGCTCTTATACACAATTTAGAAGCTCATCCTCAGAAGATCTGATTGAAATTGCTGATTATGTATATGAAACAGGGACAAGTAGTGAAAATGGGAATATTATACAGAAGGACCACCTATACTGAGCTTTGGGTCTGAGGGCAGAGCTCCAGTGGGATATGGATAGAAAAAAAGAATAACTTAAATTAAATTAAAAAGTACTCGTAAGTTTCCTTAAATGGACTTAGCTTGGATCTTCAGATTGCTCGTCTTCATGGTTACAATATGCAGTATGGCCTGCACTTTCTACAACCTTGCTTCAGCCATTGTTCACATACTGAGTGTGGTCAAACGGGTGCAAGGTGATCCATTTCTTTCCAGTTGCAAAAATACAGACTACTGACGTGGGGAATTTGAAGGTTGCTTTGAGTTGAAGTATCACATTCATAACCACAGTCACATTCAGTGTAGATACTGCTACTGCATGGAGAGCTTCCATCAGACTGACCATTTCCTTTGTAATTTTCTTTCCTCCTCCATCTTTGTACCACCTAAAGATGTTAGATCTTTGGTTCACAATCACCACATAGAACATTAATGTTGTCAGACCAGTATGAGGGATAAACAACCTCTGAACAGTTTACTA
Organism: Nautilus pompilius; assembly: GCA_018389105.1. Lineage (NCBI taxonomy): Eukaryota > Metazoa > Mollusca > Cephalopoda > Nautilida > Nautilidae > Nautilus > Nautilus pompilius. The sequence continues at coordinate 655,145 of JACATO010000321.1, forward strand.
ATTTCTCATCAATGGTATCAACAAGTCTTGATGTTAGGTTGTTACTTAGAAACTGGTTCTTATTGACTTCAACATCGCCTTTCCATCAGTCAAAGCATTAAAATCTTTGATTGTACGATTAAGTAAAGCGAGAGCTTTTGGCAGAGTCAATGAGTCACTTTGTAACTGCATAGAGAACTGACTCACTTCTGACAGCAGTTTTCATCAAGGCCAGGTTTTTAATGAATTTAATATCAGTCAATCTTAAATGATATCCAGCATAAACAGCTTTTGTCCTTCACTGCCTCCAGTTCCATCTTTTTTTGCAGTTTTACCAAAATGTGTTGCCAAAGCAAGAAATATAGTCTCAGCAATATGGAATGCATGTTCACTTGAGAAAATCCTTAACTCATCGTGCATGGTTTTGAAGTTCACACATTTTTGGGCACAACATTGTACAGAGAATAGTCTACAAAAAGAAAGGTTTTACACCTAACACTTCCTTTATTGTATCCTTCGCAGCTAACTCCAACTGATGGTGACAACAGTGCCACATTTATCTTTCAGTTGCTTTCCTACACCAGAAATACTGAATCATAACTGAGGCATCATCTTAAGTGAAAGATCAACAGAATCCCTAAAGCAGATTCTGAAGAACAGAAAGATGACTTATGCTCGTAATTCATCTACTAGAAAATCAATTTTTAGATCACTCCTTAGAATTTTTTCTGCAACTTATTTTCCTCATTTTGTTCCCAATGAACTCAAATATCAGCATTAGATTTTCTAAATGCAAAACTCCGCCCACAGAAATACCATTTTCCTCTTGAAAATCAATTAGGTTGGAAAATTTTGAAAAGAGCCTATTTTTTTGGTATGGAAATAAGTAGTTTTTAATATTCAATTCATGTTAGTAGTACGTTTTTACTCATTTTGTCAATAACTTTTTCAAAAACACTTCATGCCTGCTGTTGAATTCTACAAGTTTGAATATGTCCATAACTGACCGTATCTTTTTCCTGAGTGCCCTGTGTTCTGCTTTCCTTTTGCCGATCTGGCACCACAGAACTGTCCGACTAGTTTGGTGTAACTACCTACGAATTTGCATGCTGACCATCCCACTTTGCCGTGTTTCAAAACCAGCATTGGTATTCCACCTGAAAATATTTAACGCAAGAATCTGTCCAACATTGTGGCTTTTCATTTTGAAATAGAGGTTACTGCCCATACTGATGGACAATCAGGGTTGTCGTGTTGTCCTGTTCCAGTCCCTCATAAGCATAATCACTCACAGTTCACAGATACCTCTATTGCTTCTGCACCCTCATTGGTTTTATTCAGAAAGTCTAATAATGACCTTTGCATTTTCACTGAGGATATGATAAAATAGTAAAATTTGAATAAAACAGATACTGGAAATGTTACAGTTTAAGAACCTTTTTATGATTGAAGTAAACCATGCCAAAAATAAAAATGCTACAAAAAAAAACACAGGGTACTTTTTATTGTAGTTACTTTTCTTCTTCTGGATTTTTACTCCCAGAACATCACTCAGGTGCACTGTGACTCACTTCCACCACTGGCTACGATCACTCTGTTTTTCAAGAAATAAGAGGAGAAATACCGTTGACCCATTCAGTGCCCCCCCCCCTCATAAAGATCAGAAATACTATACAGGGCAGCAGTTAACTCCCTTGCCAGTTTTCTTGCACAAGGCCAGTCTAAAGCTTCTGACAATAAAAATGGAGTTATCTGTTAAGGACAATTAAAGCATTTAACTTCAGGGAAGACTTTTACAAACTTTAAACCATCCCAAGGTATTAGACAAAACCACTAACAATTATATTCTACATATTAATAATAATGATCCTGTCAAGCACAAAAAGGAAGGAATCCAGAAGTGTATGAATTAAAATATAGAGACAATACAATTATGGCAACAAGAATGTGTTATTGGATGTTAAAGGTGTATCAAGCCAGCCATACTAACAAGAGCAAAAACTTTTGGTTTGAATTCTTTACAAAACATTAACAGCTCTAAACAAAATAAAAACAAATTTTAAATTCTGGGTATTCATTTTCCTTAAACAAAAATGTAAAATAGCATTTAAAAAAAAAGATAACTGATTTGTTTGGCAAAATCAAAAAAACAATCAATAAACCTACAGTCCATCTTCCCTGAGACAGAAAAACATGAAATATTCTACATGTACAGAGCAAAATAATCCTACAGAAAATCCATTAGTATTACCTCAAATAACAACAATGAAAAAGCTATAGAATCCCTCAGTGAAAGATGTGCAATATCTATCTCTTTCGGAACAATGCACCCCCCAAATTTAATTTTAAAAAGTTGCACGAATGTCTATACTTCTGATAATCACTTGAAGTCTTTATACAAATTTCTCCTTACCAGAAAAAATTTTAAAAATGATAGATTCTCTGAAATGTCCCTTCTGCAAGAAAATGCATGATGCAGTGGTTACTCGTGCAACCCACAGGTACAGAAAGTATGTGAATTAGTCCAAGAATTTCCAAATATAAAGCAAGTTACCTGGGCAGACCATAATCTATACAGATGCCTGCATATTCAGCTTCACAACCAAGAAAATCAGGAACATTCCTGATAACATCAGCCTAAAAAGTTACTTAGACTAGTTTCCATACTTTAGAGAATGAAATATTAATTCTAATAACATCAGTCTATCATAACTATCTTAAAATAAATATTTTATTAAGATATGGTTTTTTTTTTTGATTATTGGATAATTAATGGCTTCCTAGAAGAAACAATAATATGGAACATATTAGTGGGCATAAAACAAACTAGCAATTTTTTTTCCATAGGATTGATTAATTGTGATTTCACTGTACAAAACAGCACGTGTGTTATCTTCAAGTTTCTGACAAACATCTCTGTGAAGAACCACCACAAAACCACTTAAGACAGAAGATTGCTACTTTCGTAGTGACCGCATTGAGAAAACGCCCTGTTTCTGAGGCAAACACTTTGGTAAATTACATCTCTCCTGTCTTTGAGGAGGAGTTGGTTGGCAAGCTGTCAAATATCGACACAGAATTCTCAACTTGCTTATCTCCTCACTCACATACGGCTACCAATGGTGAAACAGATCCACAGTTTGAACCTTCTTACAAAATAACCACTATCCACAACACATGCACCAAGCCCCTGACCAACCCATAAGGCAGATGCTGCACTCCTAAGAGATCCGCTTGTCTCCCCTGTCTGCTTTAGTTTTAAAATTCTGATTTCTAAATGTATATGCTGATGTTTATTTTGGATCTGCTAAACTCTATTTGACTTTGTTTGTATCAATTATAACATGCAACTTCTATTTTTCTAAAAAAAAAAGAGAGAAGATGTTTTGAAAAACAGAATATGACTGACAAGTACACTACAGCATAACACCTGAAAGTAGGCACAAGTAAAGCATTCTTTCAAACCAGACAATCAAAAAGAGTTTGAACTGGTAATGCAAATTTTCCTCCTCACTTTCAATTAAATATTTAAATCTGCACATATGCTGCTGGTATTTTTTTTTTATTTTACACTGTTCCATCTCATTCTTCCTTAAATAGCTCTTGTGATATACCAGTGTGTACTTTCCTTCAACATACCACACAAGCAAGCCTCAGCTGAAGATGGAGGTCCAGCCTGCTCATGGTCTGAACTGCACTGCGCATTGACACGATAGATGAAGCAAAATCTGATATTTGCTATTATTTTAGAACGAGAATCTGACTAACATATAAAATCCATTTAAATCAGATTAACTTTCCTAAAGATAAGCTTAATTATCCACTGTCACATTTTATGAAAAACCTGGACAAATATTGCTACAGTAGTACTTACTTAAACTGCATAAGATTAGACAAAATGTTATAATTGGTGAGCATGACTCCCTTGGGAAGTCCTGTTGTACCACTAGAGTAAGGAAGCAATATTGTATCATCTACTGAGTTGTTGTCATAAATTTCTGACAAGTAGTTGTGGTCTTCCATCAGAGAGGAATACGGCCGACAGCCATCTGCTGTGCCAAACACCATTATTTCCTAAAACAAAATTAACCAAAGAATGAGAAGGATTTTAAATTGGAATTTTTTGATTATCTTGGGTAATTAGACAAATTTTGTAAAAGTATTTTTGCTGTTCATCTTTATAATATAAATAAAGTATACATCTTTTTAAGACTATGAGACTGTAAGAGACTGATAATCAAAATTGGTTTTGTTTGATAATTGTCTCAGCAACCCACATCTCAACCCATCACTTTCACTTATAAAAAAAAAAAAAAAACCAATTCAATCTGTTTTTTAGGCAAATTATAGACCTTTTTTGTGGACAGGCTGGATAATTTGAAAAACTATTTCTTCCTATTTTTTTTCAATTTAGACTAATTTTTTGAAGTTACTAACCAAAAGGCTAACCATTGCTCAACTCCACATTTTAATTGTTCTAAGGGCTCTTGCCAGCCATTCTTGGCTGTATTTACATTTCTATTTAATGGAAAATGAACATCCAACAGTCTCGACATGTACATTCTTTCATTTTACCACCAATCTTGTTTTTTGACCTTTAATTAAATATTTTTAATATAAGCAAATTGTTTTAGATTAAAATAAGTTAGTGCTTGCAGAACAACACAGTAAAAGCCAGTCTTAAAAAAAAAATATCAAAATCGCCTTCAGTAAAAACAGTATTTACTTCTACCTGAATTGCACCAACAGGTAGGTCAATAATGTGTGTCAGGGAAGGATCCAGCCAAACAATCAAATGTTGTGAAGTTGAGCCACATAAATCCCATTCTGACAGCCTATCATCTTTAGATAGAAATACAACGGACTATATATAAAAGTACCTCCTTTTAGTAAAACAACAACAAACCAATGGTTTTTATTCTAATTGCACTTGATGTGCGAAAAGCCAGATTTTTTACAGAGCCTCAAAATGAGTTAAATTTCCAGATAATCAAGAAAACATGGAGAAGATACAGTATTAAGAAGCTTCTTCATTTCTCTCTAAGCCAAGCCCCTTTGACAGCAGTGTACAAAGAACTTAGTTGAGTCCGTCAGGTTCACATTTAATGCTGTACTTTGAACTACCGGTTCACAATACTTTACTCTTTTTTTTTTTTTAAAGTTTAGCAGGTAAACAAGAAGTACAAAGCTCACCTTGATTTGAGGAGTGTTGCCTATGGCTTCTTTCAAAGTTGGTACTTGATCAGGCTGGGTGATGACAGCCTTACTACCAGAATCATTGAGGTGATGGGCCAACTCATCTGGATTATATCACATTTTAAGATATACACAACATTGTAAACAAAAAGAAGAACAATAAATATAAAACAACAAATGGCATTCAAGTTAAAAAGAAAAATGATTGTTTTCTGATTTTATTCCTGTCACTGTGTGGTAAGTCTCCCTCTCCACCTCCTCGGCAGATATCAGCCCATGGAAGGACTAGGAGATTGTACAAGATGTAACGGCTGGTATAAAAGTACTGTGCAATGGATGCAGACTTTTGCTACCCTGATGAAGAAAATCATCAAAACACATGGCCAGAACCTGAAGTAAACACAAACCAGTGGGCTGATAAAGGACCCATGTCAACAACTGCCACCACACATCCATTATTCAGACTAAACCATTCTGCAATTCCAATTTCTTTTATTCCTTGAATTAATCAGTAACAATGCAACTGTTTAGCCTTTTGAGATTTGAGATGAAAACCCTAAATACATTGAGATGGATGACTGTAACACTATTTCTCTGTCTTCCATGAGTTGCAGGCATCAAAAAAAATAAGTCAGAACAAGTACCTCAGGGTGTGAAAGTATGGTAGGTGTGTATTTAATCCCATAATGCCTACAGCTGCAACAAAACTGCATGATGCTGCTGCTGCTGCCATAAAATACCATGAGGGTAAAGCGAGGTTTCAGAAAGACCTCACCAGCCATCCTATCTGCCCTGAATACTCAGCTAGATCTACAGATATCTATGGCAACTTAAGAACATTCCATACTGCATTCAGAAAAAAAAAAAAAGCAAAAGTATGAAAACAAATTACTTCTGCTAAATTAGTATTAGTAATTTACTCTTTCTTTTAGTGGCAGCCATAGCCACCCTTCTGATAATCGTTTAGTAGGAAAACCACGCACTCCAAGAAGAAACTTCATCATCAATCACTATTTTGGTGAAAACAAATTTGTGAGCCACCACTCAACCCTGGTCTCTCCAAAGACATAGCGATAGCATTGTAGCCGCCACAATTACCATTAAAAACTGCATAACATTTAGTGAGAATTTAAAGAAGAAAAATTCATTAAAAAAAACAACAGATGCTTGGACAAAGGAAAAAAAATACAAGAGAAAGCTGATATTTTAAAAATAATTTATTATTTTTTGTTCCTCGATTGGAGAAGTTGGAAAATGTTTACTTATATATTTAGCTTTTCAGTTTAAACAAACATTTATTTAGCCATTATAAAAAACAAAAATGGGTTAACTTACAAACAGTGCATGATGGGTTAGCTAATGTAACTGTTATCCCTACTGCTAATGCAGCCAGGAGAAAGATGCAGTACTCAGGTGAGTTCTTAGCTAAGATGCACACCGTATCTCCGTTCTTGTACCCAGCTTTTCTCAATCCACTGGCCACTTTGAACACAGCATCTATCAAGTCACCAAAAGTGTACGACTGACCGGTTTCACCATTGATCTACAAAAGCAAGGAAAAACATTAAAAAAACTGTTTTTATTATGATTTATATTCTACTTTCACGAGTTTTTCTACAACAGCAGATGTGTTTATTTATACCTCACCACTGTTAGACCAGAACTATCTTCACTGTTAAAAGCAGACTACCCCAAGGTTTTACTCTAGAACCAATATTCTATCCGGTTTACATAGAGGGGTGCTGACATTGTGATTAAATTAAAGAACTTTCCTGACAATGTCAAGTTACATGGCATGGTTAAGAGACATTAGTCTACTATAGGAAATAATATTAAATATAGCCATGCTATTTATAAGCTGTTTTTGATAAAAGTCCTGCCATCAGTAGTACTGATGAACAAGATCTGAGAATAGATATTCAGCATAACCTAAAACAGGTTAAACTGTGTAATCATGTGGTTAGTAGAATAACAGAATTCTACCAGATTTTTTTAACATTAATTAGAAGAAAAAACAGTGGGCATTTTTTTTTCTTGTATATAACTTTGCTTATACCCCATTTGGGTATGCAATCCAAGCTTCTTTTATTGAGATTTTGGTTATCACAATTATGCTTTGGATCATACTGAATTGATGCAATCTAAAACAAAAAATAAACAGGACCTTTAAACTTGAAATGATTTTATATTGCAAGACTTTTATTGGCTAATGTAAGACTCTTGCATCAGAACAAATTTTCTCTAGAGAAAAGCAATTTTCCCAGATAACTTTGGATGTGCATCTGCATTTGACACAGGTATTGTCTGTCTTATTATCATTGCTTGAAGGAAAACAGTTACATCTTTCATGTTATGCATAAGCTAATTGATACAGACATAGTATATATCACCCCAAATAATATCAGATAAGCTGATAGAATTTTCTGATCCGGGACACAATCCTATAATTTGTATACATTTTCTTTATTGCATAATCTAATACAAGAATTTGACCCCAAAGCAAAAAGTTTCTGAAAATTGTATTCATTTACAATTTACATAAAGCTATCCTGTCTATCTACACAGTATGGCAGCAGAGATGGCTGAATAAAAACACATATGAAAAGACAAACTACTTTGGGGAAAAAGATAGAAAATCTCATGATTATTGAGTAAATCATTATATTAGAAGAAAATGCAGAAGAAGTGAAGCTCAACTTGATTTCTAGGTGAAAGCATCAGTGCAATATTGTCACAAAGCAGCAGCTGGTAAAGACCATTCCCCCCCCCCTCTCCTTCAAGAATGTTCTCTGGAGAACATTCCAACTTGAATGAGCTGATTCTCTTTTTGGAAACTGCTCCCAGAGACAAAGCACATTTGGAGCAAGAAGTTTGTCAGTGGAAAGAAAGTGAAAAAAAACATGGCATCAAACATGACTGGCTCTACAAAATCTCCATTACTTTGAGAGAGTCCACTATCTGCCCCTGCACTACCAGAGAAACTCACAAACCTAGATAACTCCCATCTTGTTTAAAGAGTACACCTGGAAGTTGGATTTCTCCCTCAATTGCAAAACCTGAATGCCATGAACAACCTTGTATGTTATTCCACCATTCCATGTTTGAAGAACATTCACTTTGTTCATTTCTCTGAAAATACAACATCAAAACTACAGATGGCTGTTGGTGTCATTCACATGCTAAAATCCAGCTTCTAAAAACAAACTGCCTGAAAGAGGCTGATTGCTAGAGTTTCAAAGACTGTTCTCTGAATCCTTTGGATGCATTCCAAATGTCCACCAGTTCTTGGTCCAAAATTGCAGCTAAGAAAATTGCAAACTGTTTTCATCTTGCTGAATTTAAGCAACAAAAAGAGCCTGTTCCTGATCAGCATCTGGGTTCATCAGCAAAAGGTCAAGAGTTTTATTCCATCTGGGAGCACTTGAATCAGGAAAATCTTATTCTGAAGGATGTGACACTAAGCCAAAACCAAAGTTGCTACTGGAATGACTCAAAATCTTGCCATTGGAACTTCTTGTGAACCATCAAGAACCAAAGATGGCAAAGTTGCAAAGAAAAAAAAAAAAAAGAAGTGAAAACTTTCCATGCAATCCAAAGTCTGCTGCCAACTGTCTCATGATGCTGGACAAGATCTGATACTTGATCCAGTGTGTTGACAGTTCTTTGGTTAGGGCAAAGAAATTCAAAATTGTTGAAAAGGTGGAAAATTCCATCAGCTGACCTGGCTGTGCAGAAGTTTTTTTAAAAGGACATCCCGTTGAATGGCCTTTTAAAAGAGTGATGCTTTATAATGTGCTCATGATTGATAAGTCTTTCAGTAAGCCATGTCTCTTGCACCCAACCAGATTTTTCTCAGCCTGATGTACATACTTGTCACATTTCTGCTCTGTATTAAGGTTTTTCCAAATCTGGTAAATTTTCTCTGGTCCCATTGATACCAGATTAGATTATATATACTGTAGAAGCATTGTTTGCTTCTGTTTGGATGCTCTGGATAAGTGCAATTACTACAGTGGTCCGTGTAATCTTGTCCTCCTGCTGTAAATGTGTATTACTAGTGCCTTCTCTAATAGCTGCAAGAAAATTCTATGTTGATACAGTTTTCCAATATTCTAGGTTGGAATTCCAAGACCAAAACATGGTATGCTAACACGTCAATTATTTTGTAGAAGAAAAGCAATGGTCAGTAGGTTGATCAAGTTTAGATTTCTCTCAGTTTATACAGGTTGTCAGTTCTGCATTTAGAGAGAGAGATTATTATCCAATGTAATATTTGGCTTCTTAGATCCCTGGCAGCCACCCTTTGCATATAAACTTTGCTCATTACAATAACATTCATGTTCTTTTTGAGATACATGAAACTGTTGTGCTATCAATAAAAGCAAAATTTTATCTGCATACACTTCAATGTTATCTCTACAATCTTAGGCTTGGCTTTTCCATCCCTGTTCCAAGCATGGCCAACTTTCTTTTTAGCAGCTCAAACATCAAGTCTAGGATGATATCTAAGTCCCTGAAGTCTTTCCAACATGACTCACATTCCTTGATTTCTTTCAGGGACTTCTTCCTGCATATTGCACATACCAGCCACATTTTTATACCAAATTTGGCATGTCTGTTATGGCATATGCTGCCATGAGTTGTTCATCCACTATGAAATTTGATCCTGGATTATCAACAAAGGGAGTATTTCTACCAAAGGCCAGGAAACATTTTGATTACAATGAAAATAAACAGCCTACCTTGATTCATAATACATGAAGATGCTTTCCATGTTATATTGGAATTTTTTGATTTAAGCATATCATTTGAATTAGAAGCAAGAGGCTGTAAGAAAAAAATTAGTATTGTATCTATTTCCCTTGAAGAATTAAAGCATGGAAATAGATCCAAAACATAATAAGAGGGTTAAAAACAGTGACAGATTGGAATCAACACAAGGGTGTTTCACCAGAATGATTTAAGGAATGAGGGATCTTAGCTACTCTGAAACTTCCTACAGCTGACATCAAAGACTACAGGAAGATTCAATTAAGGCATTTTTAAAGAAATGTAGAACAGGCAAAAAAAAATTCCTCTGTTATTTCAAACTATCAGACTACAAGGAATCATAATTTATGGCTAGAATCTTGGTGGTGATAAATTCATGGATCAGGTTTGCCCAGCAAAATAGTTCAATGCATGTACCACCATTAATTGATTTAATAACATAATGAAATACATACATTAAAAGAACTGACTTCCTGCCCCTGTGAAATACTAACAAATCTTTAGGCTAGAATCAAAACTACCTGAAGGTTAAAGCAATCATATTACACACTATCTGTTTCAATGCTTTCCTCACCTATCTGTCTAAACAGTTTCAGTGAAAGAAAACAACTTAGTTTTCTTTTTTAACACTAGCATCAAGAAAGAAACATTGATGACTACTGCTCGACAGCAACTGAAGAACACACCCAACAGACAGAATTATACCTGTAATTACCAGAGCTAAAAGGTTCTTCTCTTTTTCAAACTCTGTAAGTGCATATGCTGCAAAAGATGTGTGTTTTGGTATCAGCACAGATGGGAAAGGACTGTGCTGGATTCCATCACTATATTGGATGTTATCCAGCTTCCACGTTGTCCCGGTGCTGCAAAATCTAATCTGTTCAGTGATCTTCTGGTTGAAGCTTTCAATATGACGATGAAAACCATGTCCATTTCTCAAGGATGTGGAGCCGAAATGTCTGCAGAAATACTTCATCGCCATCCAACAATGACCAAGTTTTGAAGGAAACATTTTCCTAACAAAAATAAAACAAATAAATAAAGCATGTGGTTAAAGGAGATCAAAAGGTTAGGTGGTTAAAATAAAACAGTTTTCCACATTGTAGTACTGCTGCCACTAATAACAAACTGTCTACATAACAAGGAAAGCTAACTGCCTATTGAAATATAACAGGACAAACAAGAAACAATGCAGCCATTTTACCTTCATACATGCCAAAGTAAATACAGCTGGTGGGTGCTGACTGACCTGTACTAGTTTTTCACCAATCTATGTCAATGTGGCCTGGTGGTGTAGCAGACACCTGCTCAAGTAAACAGTATTTATCTACTTATCTGGGGTTTTAATAGGGCAGGTGATGCAGAGGTCTATTAAGCTCCTGATAATAATGTAAATTTGAAACATGAACTCTGAGAGAAACAAAACGTTGTTGTATAAAAGACAGCCTCTCATCAGACAGCTGGGGGGGGTGGACTTGACCAGACCATTGTAGATTCCAGGAATTAACCGAACAGAACACCACCAGTAACGTCGTCCACACATAAAACATTTTACTTTGAATTTTAGTACAAAATCTACACTTCCAAATATAGAAAAGTAAAAGAATTAACGATTGTTTACCTTATTATTTGAGCGGTAGAAGAAAAGCTTCGTGATAGACAAACATCAAAAAGAAAACACCTGGAATAAGATACTTACACACCAGCAAAGGTGAAAATCCTCTATACATCCGCTTTCAACCAGAACAGCACGAAACTACTCCTGTTGCTCTTAGCAGAAAGACTAAAGTGAACACCAGCTGAAAGTTCAAACACATGGCAGATAATTACCTAAATATTCACCTGACCCATGTGCCAGGTGAGGTGTGTGTGCGTGTGTGTGAACAATAGCAGTACTGATCAAAAGTTAAAGAGGCAGAGCCTAGTCTCCCACAGCGGCAATAGAAAGAAAATACTAGTACTACTGATGACATGGGTATGGCTACACACACCAAGGGCCTCACATCTCTAGGGGCCTCTAAAAGTTATCATCATCACTTACAATAACTTCTTTTTTTATAAAAAGCAATATACTTTTTTGTTGGATTTTTACCTGTAAATATTAAGTGTAATATATCTTATTATTTTGTACATTGTTTTTCATATTAAAATATATAAAACTCTTTAATTTTTTATGATATGGGGCCTCTCACACTTGGCACAGCTTAGGGCTTCGTGTTTTCTTACTCTGGCCCCAACAGACAGAGACAGATTTGCATGCAGGGTAGATAATGTGATTAGTTCCCCCAATTACAACTGAACAAAAAGTGGTTTGCAGGATAGGTCCAACAGTATCTGTTTACACAGCCTCATGTCAGATGCTCATCACCCATCCAAAGATTTTCACTGTCTGTACTAACAAACAGTAGGTGCAGTAGTTATGTTCACTTAATGTCACATGCAACAGGTGGTTTGACCAAGGTTACCTTGCTTTTCATTACACCAACTTCAAAGAGTGAATCTCTGGACTTTATGGTTGCATTCCACTAAATCAGGAAAAAGAACCGAAACAGTGTGGGAATTAAACAGTTGCATCTATTAATTCTTTCCCTCTTGAAACTATCTCTATTACATAAAAAAAAAAAAAAAACATTCTCACCATCCAAAACTTATTAACAAGTGGTAAAGTCTTCAAAACGTGCCAATAGTGGGGAAATGGTAAACTGAAGTCTTACCTGACCTGTCCCCAAACTAAGGTGTCTATGTAAAAACGTAAGCACAAGTCTAGTATCTATATTCATTCTTCAATAAATCAGCAATGCAACTGATAGAAAATAAATAAATAAAACGAATGATAATTTATTCAAACAACGACTGGAATACTCTATTCTTCACTAAATTATGACATGAAACTAGATGCCACATTGCATTGTGCACAACTATGACACGGGTTTTTTTTGTCTTCTTAAGAGCCATGACATCAGCCATGCATGTTTGATAATTACCAAAAGTTCAAATTTACTCCAAATTATTGTAAGTTATTTGAAAACTGTTTTTACTTAGGAAGTCAATGAAGTCTGACCAATGGCAGTAGTCTATTAAACCTGATTGTGTTTGTTTCACTCTTCTGTACAAGTTCAACAAGAGGGACTTTTTCTTATCTCTCCCCAACTCTAATCGGAACAGTTACCCTGGATGATGATAGCAGCTTTTGACCTGCTTTTGTACAGAATGACTTTTCATAGCCTCAATCGGGGAACTTCTCTCTTAACTCTTTTCAGTTCAATTCCACTTTCTCTTCTTAACCTTCCTTAATATATGACAAAAAACAGTAAACAGGCTGTCGCCAATTTTTCTCTCTTTTTTTGTTGCTATCATAAAAAATATTTAACTAAAATCTTTAAGATTTCAGATTTTACAGTTTCATTTCTTCGTATTGGATATTTTCAGCCTAATGAGTTAATATTTTTTCGTTGAATTCATATTTAAAAAAAAAACTGCATTATTCAGTCCATTTTCAAATTATCGATGTATTTATTCTCTCCCACCCCTGTTCTGCATCAGACACTTAATAAATTTACTACATTTACAACATAGCTAAATACTAAAACAAGAAAGTTATAGACAGACAGAGATAGACACCAAAAAATAATTAAGTAATCATACAAGTCCAAGGATAAGGGCGGATGGGTGTGCCCTACAGAAGTACCCTGGGGGGGGGGTATTTCTAGACAGCATGCTACCACACTGATCACGTTACCCCTTTTTGATATTGTACTTTTCTCTAGCCCTGTACTATGCACCCGAGAAGCAGGAAATACTGACTTTGTGCGCTAATATTCCTTTCCAAGGAGAAAAGGGTTACTGTAATAAAAAGTTGTTCTTATAAAGACGTAGTTAATGTAATCCAATGTTTCTTATCACAGACGTCGCTCCAGAAAACTGGCTAGCTGATTTCATTATCATACAATACTGTATACATTAGCGTAAATGCCGATTATAACAGGATTCTGACTCATGAAGGATGTTGATTTAAGATGTGGTGACTGCAGAGAGCACCAGCTGTTTGTGCCACTCCAATGATTGTTAACACATGCATGCAATGCCATACAGTGCAGTTTACACAACCAACCTAAACTTACAAAATAGAGATGATTTGAAACAAAAATGTTTATTCAGAAATTTTACACAAAACTGACTGCACTCTTGGTCAGACAACAACCTGAAATAAAGTAACTCCCCTTACACAATATTCAGAACCAAATTAAAAACAAAATGAGGACTGGGAATTCACAACTACCTCTAAAGGTTAAGAATTAGAATAAAGCAGAGCCAATATTCTACATCATCACAAATAAAATTTCCATTTTCTAGTGAAGTACAATTTGAAAACAATATTTAAAAGTGTGACTAATATAGACAGACCATACAATTTAATGTCCCTGATGTAGGGGTTTACCCCATCAAGGAGAAACGTTTGCCAAGACAATAGACTTTCAGTAAAGAACTACTGAGAATCTGATTTTCCAAGATGCTATGGACACCTTGCTTGTGTAAAACAATGCTAACTTTACAGGTCAAAATGACCTTAAACTTGAAAACCATTTCTATTTGACAGCATCAAACTTAAAACAAAGGAAATTTGCCATAGTTTTCATTCATATTCAGGCCACGTTCTGGTGCCATAGTGAATAATCTACATACCAGGCACAAGTTCTTTCCTGATGAGGGCAGCTAAATGACTCGCCAATGAATGTTAGAATATTTTGAACATTTTATACATTAGAGAGATTTGAGAGTGTTCTGGCATTGGGAGGGCATGGACGCTGCTCATACACCCTATTAAAAAGCATCATTAAAACCAATAAGTTTTTTTAAAATATTATTCAATATTTCATATTTTGTGTAATTGATAATGGGAATAAATTTTAATTTAGCAATTGTTTTATATTTAATTTTAAAACAAACTGAATGGCCAAAAGGAAAGATTTTCAAGTTCCATTACTAATGTCACCGAGCCCTCGACAACTTTTTGGTACTTAAAACACACGGTATTTTACTTTACATACATTTAAAAAAAAAAAAAAAGACATTTATTTACAGGCTGTCTCGGGAACACGGCTTTCTACGATTCTCTATACATAATTGATTACATTAGAATTCCTGAAATATTGCAAGAATTATTCTAATATATGTAGTTTGAGGATTTTCGATCACTAGATAACCTTAGCAAATCTACCAGAGCTGTAAAAATCCACAGGGAGACGGTTGTTCCCCATCACAAAACATTTCATGGAAAAACAGCAGGACTATAATTTCTGTAACGAGCCAGACAGCGGCACAGACAGGTTCATTCGGTTATGGCATATTGAGTTTATTGATTCTCTGTACTTTTGTATAATAATGATAAAGATGCCCTGCATCGTAAGAAAGAAATTATCTATTAGATTTTTTGGCCATTAAATGGAATCAACTACATCCATCAGAAGGCATTAAATCCTATCTCTCTTGCAGGTAAGTCAATGAGAATTAGTGACATAATGTGGAATCGTTAAGAATATGTTGCATATATATGCGTCCATTTATCCAGTGAGAAAATAAATTCAAGTGCTAGAGTTGTTGGGCATTCAAATGTTTTTAATTACCTGGTAATTTTAGCAGGTAAAGGAGTTGAAACAGACAAGAAAACGCTCAAGTTTTGCAGATGCATTATAATTCAGTAAGCACACAACTTTCTACATCTTTGAAACAGAATCATTTATTATCCACATATCATTGTTGAGCTCTTGTACTTTTAATGACACCCATATGAACTGATTATTACGCTATTTGTCAAATATTTGGGGGAAGGGCTTGTTTATGATTGAGTTTACAAGTGATCTGAGCTGCACTCAGTCGCGGGTAACGGACCCAGGTGGTCACTGCAGCAGGTACCCGTCGGCCAGCAGTGGGTGGCTCGGTATCTGTTCGTGACTCCCTGACTTCGGGCAAATACAAAACTAGTTACCTGTACAGTAAGCAAACGAATTCGCAGCG
The DNA here is from genome assembly GCA_018389105.1 of Nautilus pompilius. Classification (NCBI taxonomy): domain Eukaryota; kingdom Metazoa; phylum Mollusca; class Cephalopoda; order Nautilida; family Nautilidae; genus Nautilus; species Nautilus pompilius. Next base: position 671,105 of record JACATO010000321.1, read on the forward strand.
ACTTCCGAGCCCGTCCAGGTTCCCTTTTCCTGATGGATACCGGCAGTCATTAAACTGGTTCGGGTAATTTTTAAAGATAGATAGGTAAATTGCGTGCGATATTTTAATCAGCAGTGTTGCAGTATAGGTAAAGCAGGTAGAAGTTAGCTAACAGGATGAGTATTACACCACCACCTAGTAACATACGGACGACGACTCGCTCACCTGCTACCACCGACAGCGGGTATCCCACAGGTTACCATACAGACGACTCACTCACTCACCTGCTACCATCACCAGCGGGGACCTAGTAACATACGGACGACGACTCGCTCACCTGCTACCACCGACAGCGGGTATCCCACAGGTTACCATACAGACGACTCACTCACTCACCTGCTACCATCACCAGCGGGTATCCCACAGGTTACCATACAGACGACTCACTCACTCACCTGCTACCATCACCAGCGGGGACCTAGTAACATACGGACGACGACTCACTCACCTGCTACCACCGACAGCGGGTATCCCACAGGTTACCATACAGACGACTCACTCACTCACCTGCTACCATCACCAGCGGGGACCTAGTAACATACGGACGACGACTCACTCACCTGCTACCACCGACAGCGGGTATCCCACAGGTTACCATCTCACCTCGCGTACAAGAGGTTAGTTTGTCCCTGCCGGGGTCCAAATTGGGCTGCTGCGTCCATGGCCACCCAAAACAAACGCTAGGTGTCGTCTGGCCCGATCTAACCGAACAGATCGATACGTGCTCAGTAAAATTCCGAATGAATTTCCGAGAACAATACATCGAATTCTCATCGTATTGATTTTATCGTTTTTTTAAAAAAATCTCTTGACTTTAAAATTTTATTCCGCGAATGAGCGCGCGACTTGCATAACCAACTGAAATCCGGGCAACTGGGACATTTTGGGGAACCCCCCCCCCCCAAAAAAATAATGGGAGTCGTTGTCGAAACACTTCTCGTTTCCTCGGCCACTCACCCATCTAAACAAATACTTAGGAAGGCTCCTCCTCCCTCGGGGGAAGCACCGCATTCACGCGGAACCGATTGCCAGAGATGCTCGGCAGAAACCGTCAGGGTTCGGCGGATGGATGGAGTCACGTGCTCACAACGCCGCCGTCGTGGCGGACAGGTGCCCCACCCCGCGCCTTACTGTCCACGTCCGAGGGTTCGATCGGAGACCAGCAGGTGCCGGGAGTACGGCCAGGCCGGTTTTCGGGGGAGTTCACACGATGCTCTCCTCCCACCGTCCCAGCTTGATACGGGTGCGGATCGCTGTGGAGGATCTATGGCTCCCAAGCTTCCCCCCCCCTCTCTCTCGCAGTCTGGGAGAGGAGTTTGGGTGGGTGGGTTTCCCATCAGTGTGATCTGCTGGACTCCACTGACTGTGGGAGGAGCCTTAACTCCAAACTGGGAGCCTCATGGGGCTGGATTTCTGCAGAGAACAGTCAGCGCCCAACCTCACCAATCCAGACTTTCCCGGAATCTTGGTACTGCTCTCAACAATGTCTTCTTTAAGGGGGGGGGCGGACAGACACAGCTAGCTGTAAAAGTGTCGATATGAGAATCGTTTGTAGATCTACTCCCCACCCACGGGAGCGGTAGGTGAGCCACGTTCGGCTGATTTCTGGGGGTTAGGTCTGACAAACGAGTGCTTCACTAATACCAGAGAGAGTTATCTCCCATATTTCTGCTCACTCTTGTCCACTGCTGGTGGAACATCTGTCCATGTCATCATTTTTTGCACTTACACAAAAAAGCAGTCAGACTTTGTTTTTCACTGGCTACCCCCAAATTGTGTGCTTACTAAACATTAAATATATATCTGTAAAGATGGCTTTGTCCATGCTAGTGGAGCACCTATCCAAAATTGTTTATAAATCGTGTAGAAAAAAGAAATCAAATGCTTAGAATTTACAATCGGAAGTTATGCATCTTAACATATTTGAGTTGGAGGGTTGCCAAAACTATAATGGATTTTTCATCCTGGTGCAAATAAACCTATTGTTTATTTCACACAAACACATTGAACCCTAACCCTGCTGTGTTCAAAGTCTATACAAGGTAATGTTTATAACTACCTTTAAAATAACTGTGTTATATACAAACAACTCTAGTGTTAGCTTTGCTTTCTTCACCTTCCTACGCACGAAACAAGCTCTCACCCTCTGGAGACGATCGGGTCAATCTATCAACCCAAAGCCAAAAAGATGCCACAGTCTTTCCGTCAGCCCCGTAAAAGAGCCTTGCTGAACGTTTCCCTATAGTGTGGACCAATCGAAAGCAACATCCTGGTAAATCAATACCATCTCCAAAGAGTTTTTAGAGAGTTTGCTCAAACAAATCATTTTAAAGAGCAAGTACGTGAGAACATACATGTGCTGCATATCTATTATTTTCTAAAATACTCTGTATCAAAGTTCAAAATTGAAACAGCAACACAAATCCAGACACCAAAAAGGCAAGCTGCTATTATGAATATGAAAATTCTTTATAACCAACACAATTTACATATAGACAAAAGATTGGGTTTCACTGCCAAGCTGCAATTTCTAAAAAAAAAAAACTGCCTAACCACACCGGCTTGGAAATAATCAGTTGTCTGGAAAAGCCATAGAGAGAGAAAGCCACATCCAAAATAAAATTTTAAGAAGTGAGAAACAAATTACAAGATATTTTTGTCAGAATTATTAAACTGTAACTTTAATGTACTGACTCTCTGCCTGTAGTATCCCATTAAGAGTGGTTTTGTCGAGGTAACACGGTGTTAATGTACAACACTAAGAAGGATATCTAATTCTATATAACTCAAAAATCAGATTTGTAGAGGAATTTTTGTTTTTCTCATGGAAACAACTTGCTCCCTAACCAGGGGAAAACGATAATTCAATCTACGTCTTTGAGGAAAATTAGAATCAAGACGACAAACTTACCTATATATCATGCACTTATTTCCCTTTTAAGATATACTCCAACGATGATTGCCTGCCTCATTTGAAAATTAAACATGATCCAAACTCTGCATCCACTGATGTTACTTGAGCATGAAAATCATAGGGAAAGAATGTTATGAAGCACCTTAAGTATTTCCCAACAAATTCATAGCTAAGTATACTTCATCCTAAATTCATTCTTCCCTTGATGGAAACTTGTGCTGCCAAGTTTACTGATACAATATCAAATTCGGTCTGAAACACATCAAGCTACGCCCACCATACAGGTATCCAATTTCACCACCAGCGTAATTTTGAAACCAGTATTTGTTTACAGCCATTTTTTTTTCTCTCTCAAATGATCTGCACTATTTGTGGCATCTTTATTGACTATTAGCTTTCTCTGTAACCATGCAGCTAAATCTCGTTACTTTCCCTTCCACTCCAGTTTCTTACATCCATTCCTCCCAGACAAAGAAAAAAACCATGTAGTTTACAAAGTGTTACAGATTACAATTCTACTTTTAATATACCAAAAAAAAAAATAAATAATGCATCAACACTTATTACATTAGACTATAAAACTCTCTCGCAAACTAATATTTGTTCTACTGAAAAACTATCACCTAAACAAAGATATTTTTCAGCATATAGAGAGATAGAAGATAAACCGATGTTGTTAAGTAGGCATTGCAAATTATGGCATTTAAAATTGAAAAAACGCACCGAAAAGGTAAAGTTAGACTATTTCTCACGTTATCATAATAATTAACAGCTGGCTAATCCACTATCAACCTCTTTCCCATGACCATTCTCCCATCCCTCGAATGTGATCTATACTTTCAACATTTGCCAAACATTTACAGGAAAGTAAAGACAGAAACAGCCATTTTCTTTTAGAGATCAGTCATTATGGACAGGTGAGCACCAGATAGAAACCTAGAATCTGCTTCTAGCTGAGACCTGATCCTTTAGGAAGCTATGTATCAGGTTTAGCCTCTCCTCCCCCCACCCCATACATAACTGGTTTAGACCATCATTGACTTAAGTTAGTGGTAGAAATCCCCTATTATCAAGCTATACTGATACTTAAGGGACATCAAAAATAAAAGTGTGTCCATTTATAGTGGATTTTTTCTAAACCCCTAACAAAAACAAGCAAAGCAAATTAGATCAGGAATTTGTATTATATTTTTATTACAGGAAATGTCGAGGATTAGTTACAACGTTTAAATGTGATCCCGATGAAAGCTAATTGTTTTCTAGCAGCAAAACCATCAAGATGAAGCTTTGGAGTGATTAATGGACAACAGTAAGCCGCAGTAAATTTACAGAGGTGCAGAATCGGTACAACCGTGTTCTGTCAGGACAGTATTGTGCGGCATTACCGGTACCATTCTAAACAGAACGAGGATTCGGTTTCTGAGATTCCAGTTTACACGCAGAACGACAACCAAACTAAGCCATTACATCCAGCTCTGGCAAATTACTCAAAACTTTTTGCCATTAAAGAAAACACCGATAACTCGATGCTGGACTAACAAATCAATACCTTGAAAGTATCTCCACCAGATTAGAAGTACACAACCCCCCTTTTTTTTTTATAAAATCCCCACATACAAAAAACCCATGAAGATTGAAAATAAACAATGCGTACCTTTCCTCATCCATACACACGGATCACCTAGCAACTTATGACCAGCTTTAGGTCAGCCAGCAGAACAAGTTCACTATACTGAAAAAGGTTTGTATTTATTCCCTAAATTAAAACTCTGCATGCTTGTGGAGTCCTATTACCCCTGCCCACAACTTGACATTGCTAATGTGGGCGAATTTAATGAGACATCACATGGTTATGTTATTAAAATACTTAGTTTTATATATTTTTTTAAACCAAAAATAGAACAAAACTGTCTACCCCTGCCGGCAGCACTCCCCCATTTTCTGCTTACAAGATGGAAACGTGGACAAATTTTGACTCAAAAGAACCTCGCAGAGAGATTTGATTTCAATAGAATTAAAAATGCTGAGGATAAACGATTCCCCCCCTTCCCAAAAAAACCAGAGATCTTAGTCAGCGGTTAATGTCTCGATACAGACACACGATAATAAGGCCCAGCGCGAAAGATTATACCCCCTCCCCTTTTAAGATTCTTTTAAAACAAAAACAACAGTGTTACCAGATTTGTCTTATATGCTGGAATCAAACTTATTCAGTTTCTAGCCTTCATCAGATTCATTTCAGCACGTTACCCGTTTAGAGAAGATGAGAGTCTTCAATGTCTTTAGGCTGCAGTTGTTGATATGCATCTACTCACTTTATAAACAAAGATGTAAATACTATTTTTTTTTTTATTATTATTTTTACTTTAGAAGGAAAAAGGTACAACAGACATTGTATGGCCACTAAAATGTTTAAGAAAAGTGTCACCTAACATTGTTGAATACTCACTAATCCAGTCAATGGGCACATATTAAAATGAGTTTCATTCTGCTGACATCAGTGCTATATAAATATCACTTCATAATCATGATATTTTAAATTTCATCTAGAAAAATTCTGAACCAACCAACCTACCTTTTGATGTATGGTTAGAAAAGAAACTTTTGAGAAACAAAGTTCATAAATGTTACATTTTTTAGTTTGTTGAAGACAATTGGCCTAAACCTTAAAAACAAGGAAAAGAACTGGAATGACTGACTGACTGACCTTAGTAATGTTAGTATGCAACAATCCTATATCAATGTGCCTATCAGGACAATGGAGATCAAAGATTGTTATTTCCTTACTTTTGATTGAAATCAATATTCTGTCAGTGATCCTACTAGAATTACAAAGTAAAGGCGGGTAAGAGAGAGAGAGAGGGGGACCAACAGGATACATTAGTAAGTTGCTTAGCCAATCCCAATTTAGTCATGGATGTTGTAATGGGACAGCATCCCAGTGTTGAAAGAAAATGGAAACCTGTGTGTTTTAGCTGCCTGCTAATTGTTGGTTCCTCTGCCTCTCATTTCTCTTAAATTCTGCCACTCCAGTTTTAAGTGCATCTTTTCTTGTCAAGTTTTTTACTTCAACAGAAATTCCACTTCTGTAAAATCTTAACCACTCAGCTGCAGAGGAAACAAACTGATTTAGAATCCATCTAAACAACAACTGGAAGCGATTCCAGTGCCTGGTTTGGTTTAAGATCTTCGACTTGAGGCAGCTGGCTGGAATCAGTCATTCCAGAGAGGCCGCGGCATATTGTAATAAGAACTGTTTTTAACATTTTAGTTAGATCACTAGACTAAGGCAACAGTCACCATCTTAACATCCTACAAGGAAGCAGGAAAAAGCTCTTACTACGCTCTTGAACTGGCTGAATGAGTATTCCACACAGACAGTTCTATCACCACAGAAATACCTTCTACTGCCAAACCTAACATATGGTTTGTCTGATTCATAATCACATCCTCTGGTGATAGTAGTAATTAAGTTGAAAACTGGTAGGGGATGCAGATTTACAGTATATTTCTTTAGGTGGTTAACCTGTACCAATTTTTAGACTGGTAACCCTTTATAAAAAATTCACTTAAATTAAATAGCCCTTAATAATGTGGCTTAAAGTTGATAATGAACAATTTTTTTTTAACAAGCCACCAAGGGAAACAAATGCAAATCTTAAAAAATGAAGTAAATATAAAGTTACATTTTGATAAGGCGGCCTGCAGACTACTAATAAATAGGACTCCTGTCTTACATATCTGAATGTGTATTTGTTAAAACAATCTCTTGGAGGCATAGTAGTCCACTGGATACCCAAGCAAGTTCACTTCCCATGGATCATTAACCTGAAATATCAGTATTCCAAATTAAAGAAATGAACTAAAAGCAAGATATGATTACATATTCACGCTCAAGCCACATCAGAAACCACCATGTAATAGCAATTATTCCTTACTTACTGAAAATCAGGTTGTGTTTTTTTCAATTTCAGGTAACTATCGGTACCAAGGCCAGTAAGTATCCGTGTGTGGGGGTTCCATACTAAAACAGCTTTCACTAACTTTGAATTACCGAGTGCGAAATACTAACCAATATATTATACAAACAGTTTTCTTGTAGAACAGCACTTTAAAAACTTTTGTTAAATAGAATTTTGGAGAGAAATATATGCAAATTAGTGAGAACAGGTTCCCCCACTTTAGATTACCTGCAAAAAAGTTAGCACAATATTTTGAATTTACTATAAATATGGGGAAAAATAATTTTTTCCTTTTAAATCTTCTGGAAATTAATGGAGGTATAGCAGCATATTTGATGATTGGAGATCACGGTGGCAGAGGTTTGATATTCAATAAATATAAATATTTTTTTTTAAAAAATGGCTGAAAATTTATTGGTGGTGATGGAAAAGCGAGTACTGAGCTCCTCAGACGAATGTCTTTCAGAGAGACTATGACATGAGGATCTTCATGGCAACAGATGAAGGACAACACTGCCATCCCGTCGTTAAGGACACCATCAGTCGATCCAAGATCAAAGCAGTTTTGCAAAGATCTGTATGTGTTCAAACCCATTAAACAGCAAACTCTTTGAAACCTTGACCACTGTAATGCGGATGTTCCAGAATTCAACAGTGTAAAGGCTTTAATGGAAAGATCAAGGTCAAATGGAATGTCACCAATTCATAGAACCACTGACAATGTCCAGATTACTGGACAATGGGCTGAAACATGGAATGGTGATAATTTCCTTTTCCACCTCGATAATCATTTGGACATTGCCAAGTTCAGTACCAGTGGCAACTTAAGAGAACTGCAACACTGCCAAAAGATGTATACTGATGGAACCTTTAAGTCATACCTAAAGCCATACAAGCAGCTAGTCACAATCCGTGGTTTTCTACAAAACAAGAGTGCTACTTCTGGTACTAGTGCTGGTGACTGGAAAAAACTATAGGACAGTATCATCGAGTTTTCAAAGTGATGAAGCAAGATACCAGTCATCACTTCTCACCAACCATGGTGGTGATGGACTTTGAGCAAGCCATTATCAATTATATTAAGACTGAACTACCCAACACAAAGATCAGCACTTGTTATTTCTATTTCTGCCAAAGTCTTTGGAGAAAAGTCAGAACCCTGGCCTAACTACTGATTATTGCCAGAATATTGCTCTAAATAAATGCATAAGGAAGGTGATGGCACTGGGATTTCTGCCACTGTCCTTGGTCAGAAACTTCCACTTTGATGGACAGCAAGTGTGATGTTTGACAAATTGATTGCCTAAGCTGAATGACTTTCTGAACTTCTATGAAAACAGTTATTTGAATGTTATCTTTATACCATAATGATGGTACAATTATAATCAAGACATGGACACAAGGACCAACTACAACGTGAAAACATTTCACAAGTAATGGTATGCCTTGGTGGGAACACATGGGAACTTCCTTGTGGGTGTTCATGTATAGACAAAGATGAGCAGAGGGCAACAGAAGTATTAGTGGAAGACAAGGTGAAATTCCTCCTGCTTGCAAAAGGAAAACGGAAAACCTTGGAGATTTGAATTAATAATCTGAAAGCAGATTATAGGTGTTTTGACAAGAACATTTAGTAGTATTGAGCTGCTGTAGTCCACTGCATCAAGAACTTTCTTTGAATAAACTGTAATTGGATAGGCTTGTCAGTATTAATGTAAATTTTTTAAATTGTAATTAGACAATCTAAGTTTTCCATAGTCTTATTGAGATGAATTTTGTGTTGAATTTATTTTCATGAAATATTTTATCCTAAAAACCCAAAAAAATTCTATGAAACTAAAAGCAACCTAGATCTTTTCCAAATTATATATATGTACAGTGCAAATTTGCCCTGGAAGTACATGGAGTTTTTGATGTGTTGGTAGGGGGACATGGTAAGTCTCAAGTACATGTGAGAGTAAGTTTCCCTAATTTTAGTACCATTTCTTGTTTTTTGGAATAATGATGATTCAGAATATATTGACAACCCTGAAATAGCTTAAGTTGGAGGACCTTGCTGGCAGGCCTTCTTTCCCAGCCAGCTACATGTTTCTTCCAGATGCACCAGTTTCCTCCCACATTTTAAAATGCCAAGCCTCACATGGTGTAGGGTTGACAATGCTTCCAAGTGACTGCAGCACTATGCTCCCTCACCAGTTATCTACCTTGTAGACATTGGCGTACACCACCACAAATCATCTTCAGTAATTAAAAAACAACAAAAACAAAACTGGGAGGATAAAATTCTACCAAACAAAAAACACTTTTTACAAATTAAATTTTTAACAATAATAACAGAAGTTTTTCAGTGTTCAGTCTAGGGTTGAATCACCTTTGCAGCATTGCCACAATTCTCTTAAATATCACAGTAGTGTTCATTCTTGGATTAATAAAACAATAAGTATCATAAATTGTTATCTCCCATGGAACATCAATCTTGTCAACTTCTGGGGACAAAAATCATTACAATAGTTAGGATAAAACAACCTCTACTAGAAGTATAAAAATAACTTCTAGTTGTAAAGTCAGATTCAAGAACTTTATAGACTAGAAATAAAAACAATTTAATATTAAACAGATAGTATATAGTGTATGCTAATAAAGAGTAATTTTAGCTATCAAAAGCTAAGACTACTGTAGTGAGTCATCAGCTGTACAGAAGCCATGATTCCAATCCTTTCTGGAATACCATGAAAAATACAGAAAAACTATTTAACAAATCATTCTTCCTCATAAAAAAAATAGCCTGTGCCATATGCACAGATTGTTCACAATTCTTGTTTTACATGCTTAAGAGGTTTTATTTACTTTTCTTCTAAAACAGAAATGCCAAAAAGCCAATTGACATACTGTTTAGTGGTAAGTAAATTAAGTTACTTATTTTTTTTTTTAGATTCTTATTCTCTTGTCACCTGTGTATGACTAATACACACTGCACTGGTAAAAGGCAAACACTATGTTCTGTTGACATTCAGAATTAACCTTTGTAGTAAAAAGTTCACATCGGTCAATTATTGAAATCATTTACTAAATTTTAAGTGTTAAAAAATGCATTATTAAATGCTGAGTATTGATCATTACATACCTCAACCTCCTCTTTTAAACCTGCATGCTGATGTCAGTAAATAAGGCATCCACCAGAGGAAATCCCTTGGTTTCAGCTTCCAAAACCAAGAGAGGTAGAATACGGTGTTTGTGTTGAGTGCAGTTTCACAATGTCACAAATGTGAAATAATCACATAGAGGATGCTTGCCAACAAGAATATGAACTATAGAATGTGTGAACATCAGACGGACCTTTAAAAAGTTGTTCGAATCTGTCTGAGATACACTGACTGTAATAGAGGGAGGTGTGTTTAGTATAGGACATTACTAGAAAGCCGAAATTAATGAGGCTATGGCAGAAAAGGCAAAACAGAAAATGCATATTATATATATATATATATATATATACCTCTTCTGAACAATTTATTTTTAAAAATGTATTTAATTTAATTATCATATTGTAAAACATATTTAGTTTGATCTTATCACAATCCCCATATTATATTTTCTCCATATACCTATCCATTGATATCATTTTTATTGCATGTATTTTTAATAGTCCATTTTCTCCCTGGTAGCATTTTTCCATCACCAATAAAGATTTTCATTGGCCAATAAGAAGTTGATATAATACAATTTTTGTACATTAACCTTTCAAAGATCCATTGTCATACATGTAAAAACAAATCCTTTATCTGTATTATAAAATTCAGAGCATAAAAACAATAAAGAACAAATTTGCTGAAAGATTAACAAACCACAGTGCATGCGACAAGAAAACATTATTCTGAGAGCAATTCTCTTCATATTTGAATATTTCACAGAGGAATACAACTTAATTTACTGGTTTGTTCACAGTAAAAGGTGTAAGTTCATTTTCTCTAATTATGCAAACAGCACCAATTTGTTTGATGAGATTAGGTCAATGGATTTTAGAAAAAATGGATAGAGAGCAAACAACATCACAACACAAGAAATATTTTTAAATAAAGCTTGAAAATCCATAAACAGCATGCAACCTCCTATTCACAGATAGATAAATGTATGCAGGTTTTTAACTCAAAGTATGAGATGATTAGGTAAGATAAACAAAAATGAATGTTCAGCAATACAAAAATTTAGATTTTTATTAAACTGAAAATGTTTTAAAAATTTTTTGTTGTATAGTGCATGTTATAGTTTAAAATTTTCTGCACTGTACTCACAAGTTTACGATTTAACATATAATTAGAAAAAAAGTTTCTTTTTATCTTCAAAATATTTTTAAAAATAGAAAAATAAATAAAGCATCTCAGTTAACGTTGAGTACTCAAAAACCAGTTTTACATTAACAACAAGTTAGTGGTGTTTCTCTTTTCGAAAGGAAAAGTGTTTAAATATACCATGTCTTTTGTGAAATCGAGGGTCAGGCTTCCCCTGAGCCAAGTGAACTTCAATGCTCATGGTATTGTTCAGTGTCAGCCACTTGCGAACTTTTCCATTTTCACTGTCTGAAAAAAAAACAAACAAACTGTGTGCCAGTAAAGTTATACTAACCAAACCAGTTATTAACCAAGTGTTGTTTTTTTTTTTTAAACTCAAGAACTGTTAGTATTAACTTTGATGACCTCGAGATAGTGTAACTGCTGCTTCTCTTGGTGTTTGCAATGGAAGACTGCTGATGTAGACGGGCTAAGATTGGTGGCATAGTTCATTACGTTTTTGTACCAGCTCATTCCGAGTCTTTTCCCTCTACCGAGAGGTTCTAACAGTTCTCCCCAACCTTGCTGAATTTGAGTCATTTGATGCTTGTGGACAGCCGACAAATTATCACATAGATGATATGGCGTCTTAAAGTTTATGGGAGCTTGTCGAAATTAAAGTTGTGGCTATTTTTTGGTAGAATTGAATTTTATTGGAAAAAAAAAAAAAAACATCTATCACTGCACAAGGTTTCTTCCTGAATTATTATTTTTAAATTAAAAAAAAATGTTCTAGTCCATTTTTTAGCTGATAAAAGACTCAACTAAGTAAATCTTCATTCTTGTTTTGACAGACTTCATATTCACTTTAAATAGAAATTTGTTATTACATGAGTAACATTCTCTGGTGGTTCTTTAGGCATCACTAATTGCATAAATTGGAAGACTTCCAGGACACATCTGGGTTAATTGCAACTTGCAGATTCAATGATAATTTATTAGAAAAAGTAACACAGCATTAAAGTTTCACATCACAAAGTCATGGCAACCAAAGATTATGGTTCTAAAAATACTCCAATAATGGCATTCACCACACGGTTTGCTGGGTAATATTTTGTTAAAATTGTCCTCAGTTTTAGAGCTAAACGTTCACAGATTGAGTCAATACAAGAAAAACCAACATTCTTCGACTGATGATAAAGTTTTCCTGTGTAAGTGTGTCAAAAAGTGCAATTCTAAGCCCCGTGACTGTTTACTGACAAAAAACAGGCCACATTAAGCCATGGATACTTTCTGGGTTGTAATAGTCATTCTGGAACACACAAGATCAGGAGAAAAGAGTACCATAGCCGGATTTGCTTAATAAAGATACAAAAATCTGTCACTTTACTGTCTTGTTTGTGTAGAATTGAGTGAAACTTCATCGACCAGAATGATAGTAACTCATATTCTATGAAATCTCTCTCTCTCAAAAAAAAAAACTATATAGATTACAAATTTCTCATTTATTACTAACCAGATTTAGTGTCAGAAACAGCAATGAAACACTAACCCTGTCAGTTTAATGGTTAAGTGACCCGGTAGCACATGTACAATTTGGACAGACTAACAACAAAGTCCTTGGAATATATCCCATCTTTGCTACACTTGTTTTTCCATTAAGAGTTTAACACAAAACATCAAGAAAGCTGTAATTGTGAGTGAATTGAGTTTCATTTCAGCAACTAGTGGTTTATTTCTCCCAGTTTGAACTGTATCATTAAACTTTATATCTCAGCTAGCCAAATTCCTACACAAAGAAAACACCAAAATGATACAATTATCCTGTGATCTGAGCACCAATATTTCATTTGGTAAATTATTTGATGAGATAAATGATACAATTCAAGAAAATTGTAAGAGATGGACCATTATCATCTTTGGGAGGAAAAGTCGGTGGATTTTCATGACTAATTTCCTTTCCTTTAGCCAGCCAAATACAATTTTTTTTTTGTCTTTTACATACTTAAAACCCAACCCAAACTATTTTTTTAAAAAAATTTCTCCAGCTCCCCCATGAATGATAACAGCCTTTCCCTAAATTATATGTTGTCTCAGTCAAAGGAAAGATGACAGAAAACCAAGCAATGCCATTTTAGAGATGGACAAAATCTGCAGGATCTGAGATTTATAAATGCATTGTAATGAAGCTGTTCCCATCTTGAGGAGTGGAGGATGTGGACCTTAAATAAAGAACAATGTCCAAGCCAGCCAAATAATTCTAGAAGCTGAGCTTGAGCTTGCAAAATGGAAACACAGACAGCATGAGAAAGCTGACAATTACCAGAGGACTTATTACTTTGCATCAGCCTTAAGTTTTCATGTTAGAAAAATGGAGAGACTACTTCCTGTGAACTATGCAGCTGGGGGTCATAGAAATGATATGCTACTGTGCTTGGTGGGAGATGGATTTTTACATTTTTTGAGCATCAAACCTAAAGAACTTATGACAAAACTACATTCATCTCCATCTGGCTCAGCTATTTTCATGTAAAGGACATTTAAAAGAAACATGTTTTTTTTTCTCCTGAGATTTAAACATATTTTTTGAAACTCTCTTCACTGTAGGTATAAGTTATGTTATCGTAACTTTTGCCCATGTCCACCGTAATCTTTGATGAGTATCCCAATCTCTTCTAGAGACAAAAATAAATCGTTCACCTTCACCCTTTCCTCAGTACACTAGCTGCATGGGGTGTTGGTGTTGTTGTAATGAAGTTTTCACACCAGGCCTGATAAGTCAGAACTTATCCAAGTTATTGGGATGTGGATCCATTCAAATTTCTTATCACGGTACCCGTGGAGATCTTGGCTCTAGTTCAGACAAAGAAATTTAATAGTCAGGTCCCTTAAATCAGATTGTTTGTCAGTGATTAAATTCTCAGAAACCAAGGTATATTTTCTTTTTTTTTTTTATTCAGGACATTGTCCCAGATGTTGGTCTCCAACGACGCCTCCCTCCACAACCCATTTTTTGAGCATGGTAAATTCAGAGAGCAGAATTAAGGCTACCAAGTCCATTGCAAGGAGTTGTATTCATGTCTAAAGGAACAAATGCCAGACTCAAAGATTTTAAGATCCTTACTTTTTCCGCTTTATCTAAGATGTTATGATGAGAAAGTAAGAGCTATACACAACTGAAACAAGTTGAAAAGAAATGGATTTTGAATAAATATTAGCAAACATTTAATGAATGTGAAAATATAGGCTTTGTAGTAAGTTTTTACCTTGGTAATTAAGTGTGTATATTAATAATGTAATTGCACTCATATCATATAAAATAGTCTTTATACAAAATAAATAGTTTAAGAATATACATGCAATTTGTTAATAATCTGTTCCAGAATTAGTCAGCGAGTGAGAAGCAGTTGTCTCTAGCAGGCGCTTACAATATTACAACATCATTTCAAAATCACCCTCAGTTTATCAACTTGACACAATCGTCTTAGAACTCCATTCAGGGTTATACATTGTTGTGGCAGCCTTAACATTTGTTTGTCACCCAAATCACTTCAAACTTGGCACCTTGTTTCTTCTTTTTATATCACAAAAGAAAGAATGTAATGTTGAGATGTTTGTTTTTTTGGAAACAAAATATCAAAATTCTGAAAATTTTATTTTTGGTATCACAAAAAAAAAAAAAATAATGGGTTGAGGTTGACAAAACCACAGATTACATCAGGACAAGAAATACAATCAAAACAAGGAGGAATTCTATAAAAAGAATGGTCAGTCAAGTAGTAGTCATCACCACAAAATTTTCAGTTTACTAAACATCACCATTTCTATGGTAACCAGGTGAATAAAAGTTAGATCTACCTGCATGTGTTCCCCTACAGCTAAATTTATTTGATTGAATCCAGGCCAAATTAAAAGGGATTTTTTCTTCTGTATGCCTCCCAAAAACCTCTTTAATATTTTTAATTTAGTTGAATTGGATAATAATCAGTCATAATTTCTAATTGCAATCTAAAACAGTGGCAGACATTTTGGTTTATTTCCCAAAGTACTACACAGAAGTAAACAATGAAAACAACAGGTAAACAAAATTAATACTTGCACTTGATTTTGTATTTCTAAGCCCTTCAATAATTTTTTTTAAAAGATATTTTCATAATGTTGTCCATGAACACTAATACCAGCAATATGAAACAAAATAGATCCCTTGGGGGTCAAATCCAAACATGGGGTTACAAAGTCTCTAGAGAACACTGCTCAGATCATGAGACATTTTCAGCACAGACAGACCTTTGTTTACTCTGCTGAACCAGAGTTATACCTCTTCCTCAATTACGCCACACTTTTTTAATATAGTAAAGTATCTGCCAACTGAAAATCTACTTTATGAACTCTATTTTATAAAAAAATTTTTGAGCATTTTAAATTCCCATCTGTGGTTGTCCACGTTCAACCTAATGAGTTATTTCATCATCATAAATTTCTGCCAATTTGTTTACTGGGCACAAATGCTGCAGTCAGTAATATCTGACCTATGACCAATGATGGGTCAAGCATCAGTCTTTAAGAAATTTTGGTTCCTGTCGGATTTGATCTGTACTCTGCCCTCAAACAAATGTAGAAGTGGTAGTACTGGGTGAAACAGTGCTAAGTATAAAAGAAAAGGGGAAATTCTCTGAAAACAACACAAGGACAGTCAGTGATCAAAGTGCGTGACCAGTAGGGCTTAGGAACCATAACAGTGTAGAACTTAAAGAATAAGCAAGAGAAAATATTGAAATTTTATGCTGATAGAGAGTCATGGGAATCTACACATAGCTCAAAGAACATAAGTGCAGCAGCCTGGATAAAGCACTATACAAATGGTTCAAGGAACAAATGAATTGCCATTTCTGGACCAATGTTTGTGATGAAGTTAAGGAGTTTCATGAGCAACTGAAAATTCCACAGCCCTGACTTCACCATGGGCTGGCTTCAAAAGTTTAAAAAAACAGCCTGGCATTTGGTGGCCTAAAGCCAGCGGAGAAAAAATGTCGGTAAACAGAGGCTGCAAGGAACCCTGTGAAGTGTTTTACCAAGTTAGTTCGAGAACAGAATCTGAGCCCCTGCTGATAAAACTGGTCTTAAGCTGGCAAGTAGGGACGAACGGGTTGCTTAAGAGGTGAAAGAAATTAAAGACGGTAACTGTGTGCATAGTGGTGAGAGTCACGAGTCCACTTGTCATTATATGAGTTTGAGGAGTAAGTTATATGGTGATTGTAGAAAAATGATGAAACACTGAAAGCCTATTTGTAGCCTTAATAATATTGTGAGTGTTTGAGAATAATGGAGTTAGTACCTGCAAGTATCTGTATGCTAAATGATGCAAGTACTCTGGTTTATTAAATAGTATCCCTGAACAGACATTTATGGTAATTACATAAAGTCAATCCTTCTGTAAAATGGATAGTAACTTGGTCCCCAACTTTTTTGTTGACACATACACTAATGTATATGGTTGAACAGTAAAGTAACACACACACACAAACAAACAAACAAACAAAAACACACACACACAAACAAACAAACAAACAAAGGATGCTTTAAGCAGTAGTATTATCTTAAAAAATAAGATACAGATGATATATTATTTAATCTAATTAGCAATTTAAAGTTCTTTGGCTAATGTAAATTCACAAACATAATTCAATGATATTCATGAATTTGTTGTTGCCAGAATTTTCTCCATACTTTTGAGGTAGGCATCTTCTCTCTCCAAACCATAGAGAGCAGCTCAATTAGAAACTTGATGGCCAAGTCATTGCGAGTCAGCTTTGGTGAAGCGTCCACATTTCTCTCCAGCATCACATGTGGTCTGGTTGCTCCATGGTGATTAGGAGATACCTAGTTGTTGATGATTTTCAATGTTACATAATCCAACATCCATGGTGACTCTCACTTTACAAACAGGAACAGAAATTAGCGCTATATTTAGCATAAAACTTTGTTTATTAGTTGAATGTCGAAACAGTACAAGACCCACAGTTTATTTGCTACTTGGCAATTAAGCAGTAACTGCTTCACTATTCGTTCATCCTAAATCTACCGAAACTCTGTTGATTCTTTGGAAACTTACCAGCAAAGAGTTCTTGCAGTCTGAATCCCTTCATAGCTAAATGCTCCTTGCTCTTCTTTTTGATGTCAAATATCAAACAATCATCTGCAGACACACCATATCCTCTGTCAACCTAAAGAAAAAATATTTTTAGATTTGCTTCCATCTGAAATAATTAGGTTTCGGCAACTGAATACAAGGCTGTAAAGTTAGAGCCATTTAGTGCTCAGCACATCTATCTCCAAGCATTTAAAAGAAAGTAGCAAAAGATTTTCTTATATTATCAGCTACATGACAAATATGTAAAACTTGTGTACTGAGAAGCTGCATCTTTCTAGAAGGGTTTCCACTAATGACCAGCTATAAAACTGACATTTACCTTAATTCATGTTTTCCTGACTGTAGAGATATACAGTATTTATTTACCCTCAGCCATCACTCCTTGTAGTTGTCCATTCTTCCCCTTTACTGGATTTTTTTTGCACATTTACAACATTGTAGCAGCAGGCACATACTGGTGCTTCACCCAACAGCTGACAATACCAGAAAATGGCTTCTACTCTACACCAACCAACTGGCACCATCCACATCAATACCAGGCTCATTAATTGGAGTACTGGCCTAAACAAGGAGCAAGACGACTATGTGAACATTCCAACAAAACTTGAAAGCTGCATGGAAATTAACACAACATTGCTTAACAGGAGAAATGCTAACAAACTACGATTTTACCAAAAGCCGTTACAGTTATAAGAGCACACTAAAGGTGTGTTAGGTCCTCTGAACTATCTGCAACGATGTTTGCCAGAGATGTCAGCATTTTCCAGGGCAGCAGATTTGAGTCAGCACTTAAAAGTGCACCTCCCTGGGTAAATGTTTGGATTCAGGACATTTTTCACTTCTCTTAAAAGCTGTTTTTTTTAAAATTTTTTTCAAGGTTCTTGATTTTCTCTTGAACTGCCAATACCTTGCTTTCTTCCGAAGTGCAAATGACAATAGTGACGAGGCGTTCTTTTCCAAGTCAATACACGGTTCATTAGTTTCATCTATCAGCAGTTTTACTGTCTTATCCCAACTTTTGGTTCTTCTCAACACTCAAGTCATTTGCACAACAGCTTTGTCTCTTCTGCTCTTCTTTGCACGTCACTTCTTGGCTGGCACTCAAGCATCCATTTGGTAATCTGAATATGGCAAACTGCCTAATCAGTGGGTATTTTAGAGGACACCTTTCCATTAGTGTTCGTCATCTCCTGGAGGAATTCCCCCATCCATTACAGTATTCTAACAGTTACAGCTTTGTTCAGCAAATCCAACACCACCCGTCTTGAGACTGACAAGATTGTCTTTGTTAAGTATGACCATTTTGGGCAGCATAGACAATGGGTTGATTCAAAAGGCAGTTATCTTCACAACACTCATCACAAGCCTCCTCAGGAGCCTTCATAGTTCTGCCATCAAAGGCATCATAGAAAAATTCTGAACAAATTAGCCTGAATGGTTTCAGAACTTTCCTGACAGAGATGAAGAACTGAAATTTGGCTGAGGTCAAAAAAGGTCCTCGATAATCTCATGTACAGTTCTGAAACTATCTTTTAGACTTTGCTTTTCGGTCCTGCTATTGTTGGTTCCACATTTATGTATGTTTGGCCAAATAAGCAAAGCATCCTCCACAACTGGCACATTCTCCAACCACCAACTGGAGGAAAACTCATTTGGAAACTGTTTACTCCCTGATGCTTAGGTATAATCTTTCCTCCTAGCTGGAGCATTGCCAAAATAGTAAAGGAGCTTTCAAAAGTATCTACATATTTCAACCAGTTGACTGGGTTCCAGTTTTAAATGCCCCATACAGTATGAAGGCTGTAACATTCAACTGGATGTTGCATTCACTTTTGAAAGTGCTGACTTGAAATGTACTAGATCATCTACTCGTGTAGAACAACTTCGTTCTCTTTTTCCTCAAAAACTTAGTATAATATCCATTTGCTCTTCCTGCAGAATTTTATTCAGTGACCTGTCAAAGCAAATAACATACAATTCCAGGTTGTGACAACAGATCTTTCAGAGAAGGATGCTTGTCCAAAGTTGGTTAGGTAGTGAGTACATTTTATAGGAGCACATGAAGTCTTGCTGTTAAACTGTCCAAAAACAACTGAAAAAGTTGTCTGAATTTGTGCACGAGTAATTCAGTCTTCAAGGCCCATAGAATTTCTGCAGTCACATCTTTGAAGTACCCAGAGTTTCTCTTCCAGGAGCAGCTGAAACTAGCTGGTCCATGTTTGGTCGTATGATGTCATGTGCTTGTATTCATGGAAAACACCAGAAAATTTTTACCTGAGTCATAGGGATTTATATTCCATTTTTATTTTTGCAGGATTTTCCTTTCTTTCTCTCGTGTCTTGAGCTTAAAAAGATTTCCCCCCAAATCTCTAAGCGTATAGGATTGCATTGTATGTTCATCTCCAGTCCAGCATGAAAATCCCAAACTTTGGAGACTTTTAGGGCTGAAGGACATGATTATAGCTCAAACTAGCAACCAGTACCATTCTATGACGCTATAACCCACCACCTGAAAGTAATCACTTCTACATGATATAGCTATTTAGTTATATATTCCACCAGAATAGTAGAGAATATATGACCTTCTGTATGTAAATAATTACATCACCCTGAGCCAATGGTTAAAATTCAAACTTAGGAAGTAAGGGATAACTATATAAACGAGTTAGTTGTGTTGATGCAGCTCTGAAGGCAAGGGGCATTAACTTTGTAACTGTCTACCAGTAACAGCGTGAATGATGAAATAAATCTGAGACAAATATTAATGGGAAGATTTAGAGAAATTATAGTAATCATAGTAGTTTTAGTGACAGAAGATTGCCATAATCATATTTTTCATAGATCTTAGGTCCCTGACAAATTTTACGACTCTGGACTAAGTCTTGAAATTTCCTGACAGATATTAAAATTGTGAGACTTCTTGTAACCTCTGGAACCCTATCTAGAGTTTATACACTTAATATAAAAACCAAGAAGAGTAGACGAAAACCTAGCACCTAACTGCTAATGACATTTTTAGTTTGGGAATTATTTAAATTTGAATGAAAAGCAGCCAAATATTTTAGTCTTCATAAAGAATGTCGATTAAATTGTATAGCTGAAGGGATATATTCAGTAATCTAGTCATTGCTAAACCATAAACACTGAAAAAAAAAATTCAAAATAGTATTCTATCTTCAAAAGATTACAAACTGCTGGAGGAAGAAAAAAAAAAGAGAGAGAGAGAACCGAAAAACTTACTTCAAACTGGAGATTGAATTCTAGTTCACTAGAACATTTTATTACTGAAGTTCTTGCAAGAATCCGTCCAGCAGAACGTAACCGTGACAGACTTCCTCCGGTACGATGACTGAAAGTACACAGGTGTTTTATTGAACAAAAATAACTCTAGGCCAACAATGTCTTAATTAGACAATTTTCACTATTTCAGGTAGAGTGCATTTCTAATATATTAAAAATACAACATTGTACGATTCAATCCTAAATTCTTTAGACTTAATTTTTAAATGGTTGTTTTGGAACAAAGGTTTTCTTTTTTTTAGAAAATGTTAAATTCGTTTAGTTAGAATATAAAAAAAAAACACCTTTTTTCTTGTTAAAGATTTGTAGTAGAAGCCATCTTCTGGCTAAAAGGTGGAGTGAACCAGAAAGATAGCATACTTAGAAGAACAAACTACCTGTTATTGTGTTTAATAGCCATGTTCCTTCTATACTGTGGAAACAACAACAGACTATCAGAATTATTCAGTAGTGGCCTCTAATAATGTGTCACAAATGAATTTAAAAAAAGCATAAGGAGTTAACCTACTGTTCCAGTCTAACTTTGCAATAGATGTCACTGTCTGTCAGCATTCTACACTTTCCTTGAACCACAGTGCCAGACACACCAAAGTACCGGTCAATTGTGCTTATGCTGCCGTCTGAAGAGAATGGTAAATTATCATCATATTTTGTGTGCTTCTAACAAATTAAGACAAGCCTATTCACTTAGCAACAAATAAATACATGATATCTTACATTTGAGAGAAGTGAGCATTTACTAACAGCTAGAATAAGTTTATTAAAATGCTGGTTAACAGAAAACAAAAATTGAAAGATTACCGACAATATTCAAGTTAAAGCATCTTAAAAGAACACCAAGAGCCACACAATTCTAGCATATATCACAGGCTATTAAATGCATACAAGAAATAATTACATATCCTCAATACTTTGAAGATCACACCAGAGTTCTATTGAAGTGGCTTCGTCAGAACCCATACCCAATTCAGAACTACAATGCACCGAGCTCTAGTGTTTTTTAAGGGAGCTATAGAATTTTCTATACACACTAAACATCCAGCTGAAGATAAACTGGTAGGTAAGTTACTGTTAAAAAAAACAAACAAACATTTTTAGTTATGAAAAGAGAGACTTCATCAGTATAGCGTCATAACAGGCTTAGTAATAGTATATTAGTGGTATTATGCTAACCTGAGTCACTGATATATCTAATTAGAGTGATACTGGAAAAACAGAATAATAAAAATGAACAGATGAAGAATTTTGTAATTCATTTAAAAAAAACAAAACAAAAAAAACTAAACTGCTTATAGCCAATGTCATTGTTCTGCAGAAGGGTTAACACCGAGATTAAGTTGCCATGATTATGAGTAATCGTTGCACAAGTCATCCTAAACAATTAATGGAAACATTTCCAGTTTTACTGTGTACGTAACCTCACCCTACCTAGTGATAGCTGGTCATCGGTGTTGTACATGCAGAGCGAATTCACCCTGAAAAGAAAAAGGGGGGAAAAGTTAAAGATGCACAAACAAGCGCACTACGCTATTGCATAAATTAGATTTACACAGAACGTTTTCCTTATTTCAGAAGGCTGCACCTTTGCTGATGTAGCGAGCAGAGTCTCTCTCCCTCCCTCTTCCATTTACGGGATGTCTACAGAGAAGAAACCAGCCCAACTAAAGGAGCGTAGCACTGCTAGTCTTGTGTCACCTGGGAATCCCCTTAGAAGTCCTTCATCATCTTTTTTTTTTTTTTTTTAGGACATGGGAGGAAAAAAACTGGAGTGAAACCCACGCATCCAGCAGCCGAAGAGCAGCAGCAAGAAGAAACCATGCCAAAGAAATCCTCCAAAGCAAGCCAGTCCAATGGAAAAGAAACTCTGGTCCTTAGTGATCCACCACCAGATGGACACCACATTTCCCATCATCATCCATTTAGTCATTGGCATAAAAATGCACTTTTTTATGTAGCCATGTTGAGCATCCGTCATCCTTGCTTTACTGGTTTGAATTGTCTAACAGTTCTTCTTGTGAGCAGTTTATACCTATAGATAGCATTGTTGTGTTCCTCACGGATTCTGCATCAGTAACAAAATGCACACCTCTGTTCACTAAACAGGCCACAGTATGTACAGCCAGATCCCAACTAACTATACCAGACCTGTAATGTATTTTTTAAATTCTAAAGATAAATTTTTTTCAGAAACATTTACAGTCAAAAGAAAAAAATCTAACTTTCAAAGATACTGATGAAGGGAGGAGCCTTTATATCCAGCAGAAATTTACTATTATTATGTATATTTCTGAACTCTGCAATACGTGCATATGTAGCAGTAATGATGCAACTGTCAAGATGTAGATACAAAATACCACTTCTTTCCATAGTTCATGCATAACACAACATTTTAGGAGAGGTAATACATTATAACTCAAACAACAAAACATGAACATGGTGGCGAGTTTAATAATCAAATTTAACTGAAAAAAAAAATTCAAACTATGATAAAAAGGACTTGTACACCATGTCATGATGATCTCTTATACCACTGTCTGTATTACTGGTCCATCTAGCCAAAGTCCCTTATGGATGCGTACAATATGGCATGCATACAAATATTATGTAGACATCTACAAGTAGAGAGTTTAAGAAAGCAATGCCCAACACCATTATGCCACAAACAATCTCCATCCATTCTCTTCAGGTTGTTTCCTCTTAAAAGGATGCATCAGCTCTGACAACCAGATGGCATTACTGAAAATTAGTTATTTAAACGAAAAAGCATGAAAAACTATGCATCTGCCAAGTCAATAGATAAAAGAGAATACGCCATGCACATGCATGTGGTGTGTGATAGAGAGTGTGCATGTCCAAGTTTTTACAGCTAAAAACAGAAATAGAAAATATAAAAAGCATTTTAAAAAAATGTGGTTATTAATTATTGTCTCGATTATAATGTGGCAATACAATTTTTTAAATTTAAAATGTTATAGTATTTATAGTCTCTGTGTAGAATTTCTTAAATATAGGACAGTGAAAAACAGTGACCAAGACACACCTGATGGGGAGCTCCTTCAAAGTAGATATTCAGAACTTAGTGTGGTGCTAAGTTTAAACTACGCATCTCATGTTCCAGGGAAGAGATTAGCAGTATGAATTAGTTAACTTTTATTCTTCAATGCATCCATGAAAACACAAGTTATTTCATTGCAAATTAAAAAATTAATTTGATAAGTTTTCCTATTGAAACATCTCAAAAACTTGACAGATCACAGAGGGAGATCAGACCAAAGTCACACCTAGTGCAGGTTAGAAATGACATTATAGGGAGAACCTACAGAAAATAGAATGGATCCTATGATACTTTTTTTAAATGGAGAGTTGAGATTATACCATCTTCCAAAAGTTGAAGGTCTATATATTTCAGAAAGCACTGTAGTAGTACTGACCATTTCTAAGCCTTTGTCCTCTTCATTATTAGTTTTTCTTATTATCAGGAGTGGTTACAATTTTAAGTACACAGCAGGGAACTTTTCAGTTCTTAACCCATGAGTCATCTCAACAACGTGATCAGTGTCTTTTTGAAGGGAAAAAACCCTGATGCAGTGGAGTAATTTATGATAAAAATATAACAGACAAGACAAACTCCCTCTTCTAAAAGCAACATCGATTTATTTTCACCTGACATCCAGAGAATCTACGTAGCACCCTATCTGCAGTCACATGACATCAAAATGACTGCCATCTGTCCTAGAAATTCATAACCTACACAAATCACAGCCACAATTCCAGTCCATTAAAAACATCAAAATAAGAAACCTTTATTTAATGTCAATGTTGCTTAGAGTTAAAGTAGCCATATATCCAAACTGAATCTTGTTTTTATCTGTTGATAATTTATAAAACATTCTCACAATCATCAATGAATGCTTCCAAAGCTTTAGTTATCAAATAAATAGGGCAAGTGAAGTAAAATGCTTGAAAAAATTCAAATCAAATACAAAACTTTTCTGAGAATAAACTGCACTAAAAGATATTCAAAAAAGTGTGAACAACAAAAGAATCAGCCTTAGATCTACTTTTGAAGACTGGCAGACTCCCACTTATAGACTATTTCGAGTTTTCTTGGCAGCGCACCACAGAAAGGCTTTTTTTTTTTTATTTATTGGCAGAGAGATGTTGAATTCACATCACTTACATGATTCAATTTTCATAATTATCTATAATAACTAAGTTCTTGATTCATAAGTCTTTAATTTCTTTGAATAAATATTTAGCAGATAACAGCAGGACCAACTCTGATTTGGCTGGTATGTTACAGACTAAATTCCCTATTAAACTGAAATCAGATAATTGTGTTATTTAATTTGGCCTGATCCAAATGATGAGTGACAGACAGACAGAGAATCTTCCATGGTACTCACGAGTCAGAAGGCTTCAAAGTTGGACCATCAGGAACTACGTCATGTGATTTATTCCTTTTATGCTTGCTTATATTAGCATCAGAGATAGATCTCTTTAGGTGAATAATAGGGGACTCTGTCAACATGCACTTTGAATTGTCTGGAGAGATGGCAGCGACTGAAGACTGGTTGTTCACAGTATTTTCAAACTAAAAAAATATAAACAAATGAAGTATTAACATTAGTTTAATAATAAAAAAATATACAAATCAATCCAGAAAAAAATATTTAAAATAAGTTTTTTAAATCCATCTTAAAAATGCAACTAGATAATTTGGTTTTGTTCAAACTATACAACTGTAACTTGAAATCCGTAATTTATTAAAACAAAACCCCCTAGCATAACAAATAAGAGATATCATCCCCCCCTCTTGTTTAATATTGCAAATAATAACTTACTGCTGGTGATTTGAGACGGGAGTCTGAAAGGGCATCTTTGCTGAATTCCTCAACGGGTTCTTGGATGGTTCCAAGATGATTTTCTTTACTCTGTGAAAATACACCCTTAATAACTCTTCAGGGGGAAACCCTGTGACAGCCACACATCTCCCTCTTAGTAAAGAATTAGTTAAAAGATAAACCATTAAGAAAAAAGTGATCACAGATTTTTTGTCTATTCCGAAAAGTAGATTTGGAATCAATTTAGAATTCTCCAAACTGACTACCTGCATATCTCAATACTAATAGTGCGCGTCTAGTCGTTGTTGTTGTTTCTTCTCCTCCTTTTTGAATTTAACAACAGGTGTTGTATTATCACGTTGACAAAGTTACACACGGCAACTAAATCCTCTTCTTACTTTCCTTTACACTTCCGGTCTCATTGCTGCTCCCTAGAAGAACCGCCGTTTTCCGGCTCTCACTGCCAGCGACCATGCCTAGTTAATAAAGCACGCAGTGTCTGGACAACTTTTCCGCTACTGATCCAACCCATCAGCTACCCCCCACCAAACGATAGATCGGCACAGTCGCAGTCTAGGTAGAGACAGATTTCTACGTGAGGTGAGACCGCTTCGCGAGGGGGAAGGTCACCCATCCATCATCATCTCCCTCCGTCTGGGCAAAGCGATACCTTTGTCTCTCTCAAGGGGAGGAGGCAAAAGATGTAGACAATTACATTTCACCCATCATCATCTCCTCCCTCGTCTGGGCCGGCGGAGGAGGCCGAGAGATAAGCGATACCTTTGTCTTTCTCAAGGGGAGGAGGAAAGAGATGTAGACAATTACATTAAGCGGCCTGGGTTCGTGCGGGTCCTCAAGAACCTAAAAAGTACGTACTGATCCACAGGCAGTGCCGGATTAAGACAGGGGCTTTAGGGGCCCCTGAGATAAAGTGAAAACTTATTTCATTTGTGAACTCAGAATCAAAGTATTCTCTTTAAGAGGAGCTGATAGTCAGCGCAATGCGGCAGAAATAAGCACTGTGCAGTAGTTCTCAAAGTGCGGGTCGCGGTAAATCGTAACAGACCACGTGACAATAGGGCCGAGCAGGGGCTGGGCCGTTGGCGCGGACCCACGATTTCGAGGGAGAAACCTTTTGTAAAGAATTATAAATAAATTTTACGCCCCTCTGAATTGGAAGAATTCAAGTTGCCGCCTTAAATACTTCGGTGACGGGGAAACAGGCCCCTCCGCTAACTGACACGTACCCGAGGACGGGGTGGCGTCAGGGAGTGTACAATTAAAACACACAAAGCCAACTTTTGCGTTACGATATATATATATATATATTTCCTTTTGTAGCCGGTAAGGACAGACATTACACATCGATCTCTTCTCCTATTGTCAGACTTGTTTAATTAAGTCGGGGCCGCACTCACGCGATCTTTTTGCCGCTCCCACCACGTGGCTGCCGGCCGGTCACGTGACCGTGTTGCCTTTCGTTATGGCTGATAAAGGAAACAAAAAATACTGAGTTTCGAACTTTTGAGAGCTGCGGAAAGTCAGGCATCAGCAGTCATAAACCGTTTAGAGGAGGAGAACGAACTTGTGTCAACCTTATCTGGTGTAAAGTATGCGAAAGAAATTATTTTCGATGATCCAACTATCGAGAGAAGATTGCAAAACCTCGGCAAGGTTACAGAATATGGTCACCATGTCAGGGTCAGTATATTATTTTACTTATTTTTAATTTTCTTATATTTTGGGGTTAGAATCTACTATACCCGTAGTTACTTTGCCATTCCCTTCAATATAACTGATATAGAATTATAGATAAACCGATGCTGTATCTTCTATTTTGATGTCATGAGAAATATTGTCTTCAAAAAGTCAGGCGTGTCTCCTGGCCATGTCACAGTGGCATCACTGGCCCCAGCAACTTCTTGTAAATCCGCCACCCTAGGAGAAAGACGGACAGGGGCCGGTCCTCGAACTGTTACAGCAGTAGGACTGATGCAAAAGGGAGTGCCTGCCGCCGAACCCGAACTGTTACCAAAGTAGGGGGATTCAATTGAACCGCGCTCTCATTGGCTGGCACCATTGGGGCCTGCAGGTGAAAGACCGGGATCACGACGCCTGGGGCAGAGATCGCTACAAGGACTGGACAGTGACTTCGGCTGGACACTCGCTCGCCAGCTCGTCCTTTTGCATCGGTTCTCAAAATCATCTGATTGGGTGAGTGAGCTGACATCTTTTGTTCTCTTGTCGGTTAACAGAAAGCCTTGAAAGAATCTTACTTGAAAAGTTAAAAACATTTACCTTGGTGAAACAGCGTAATTACACTGTTAGGAGTGAGAGTGAGTGAGTGTGTGTGAGAGAGTGAGTGTGTGTGTGTGGAGAGAGATGAGTGTGTGTGTGTGAGAGAGAGAGTGAGTGTGTGTGTGTGAGAGAAGAGTGAGTGTGTGTGTGAGAGAGAGAGAGAGAGTGAGTGTGTGAGAAGAGAGAGTGAGTGTGTGAGAGAGAGAGTGAGTGTGTGAGTGAGTGTGTGAGTGAGTGAGTGAGTGTGTGAGTGAGAGAGTGAGTGAGTGAGTGAGAGAGTGAGTGAGTGTGAGAGAGAGTGAGTGAGTGAGTGTGAGAGAGAGTGAGTGAGTGAGTGTGAGAGAGAGAGAGTGAGTGAGTGTGTGAGTGAGAGAGTGAGTGAGTGAGTGAGAGAGTGAGTGAGTGTGAGAGAGAGTGAGTGAGTGAGTGTGAGAGAGAGAGAGTGAGTGAGTGTGTGAGAGAGAGAGTGAGTGTGTGTGTGAGAGAGAGAGTGTGTGTGTGTGTGTGTAAGCAGTGAAGAATCGGATCAAACTGAGTGGTCACATTTCAGCATTTCCTATTATTTGCTGTGAAATTCAAGTGATTCATGCAAATTAAATTATCCTTCATTAGACATGGCCATATACACACACACACACACGTCACCTTTTCCACAATGAGACCCCCCTTAAATCGGTATTTAGCAATTTTTTTCACCCTTTCAGATTAATCATGTTGGAGAAAAAGAGGTTAGAGTGGAGCAAGCAAAAGAGGAAGACAACAAAAGAAGACTCAGAAGCATGAAGAACTGCTCAGTAAATGTCCAAAATTATTTGATTTTGGGTTCAAACACAGGGCAGCAATAGAACAGCAAACAGAGCAGACCGCAAATGCATATAAATCCAATGATTATGATGGCAACACGAAAGAGGCACTAGAAGTTCAAGTTGTCTCTGATGATACCAATGTCACAGGAGTTGATGCTGAGCAGCCTGAACTTGTCCACCAGAAGAAAGATGACCTGGGATCTGAGTATGAAGATGACAAGGTCCAGTGGAATGCCAGCACCATGATGACGACTTTTCTTTATTTGAAAGACAATACCCTGATCAGAAAAGAAAATTTTCTCCTTCATTGATATTCCGAAAACATAACTGGTGAGAATGTTAAAAGGGGATGATTAATGTATTCTCCCTCAACAGGAAACGTATATTGTTTTGCTTGCGTTCTCTTTGAGGGGATACATGGATCAACAACCCAGTTTTCTGTTGGAGGATTTTTGGACTGGAAACATGCCTCTACATGAATTACAGAACATGAGAACAGTTCTGGACATCGGACCTGCATGATGACATGGATTTCTAGACAAAATGCACTTAGACGAATTGATTCAATATTGGAAATCCAATTTACAAAGGATAAAGAATACTGGGGAAAAGTAATGCAAAGAGTAGTTTCAGCTCTAAGGTTTCTCTCATCTCGTGTATTAGCCTTTCGTGGTGATACAGAAGTACTTAATTCTCAACAGAATGGCAAATTACTTGCTGAGTATGATCCTTTTTTAGTTCTCATATAGAAAAATATGGTAATCAAGGACGAGGAAATGCTTCATATCTATCTTCAATAATATGAGAGGAAATCATAGAGATTATGAGAAATGAAGTATTGAAAACCATTTTAGAAGAAATCAAGGAAGCCAATACTTTTCTCTAAGTGTCGATTCAACACCAGACATATCTCACACTGATCAGCTGACTGTAGTTATTCGCTATGTTAGAAAATCAGATAATAAGGTTATTGAACGTTTTCTTACTTTCATTCCCATTGCAAGTCACACTGGAGAAGCTCTTGCCAACATTTGTCTTGAAATTCGTTGAACAAATTGGAATTGATGTAGCTAATTTAAGAGGACAGTCTTATGACAACACATCGAACATGTCAGGATGCTATAAAGGGCTTCAAGCACATATTCTCAGTATCAATCAACTTGCTCATTACATTCCATGTGCTGCACACTCCCTTAATTTGGTAGGTGTATGTGCTGTGGAAAGCTGCACTGGAGCAGTTTCATTCTTTGGTCTTATTCAAAAACTTTACAATTTTTTTTTCTGGTTCAGCTCAATGTTGGTCAGTAATGCTTCAGTGTCTTAAAGTTGAAAGTGGAAGTGAATCTACATTGGTAGTTAAAAGAGCATCAGATACTAGATGGTCTGCAAGGGCCGATGCCACAAAAGCCTTGTCTAAAGGGTACAGCTATTTTCAAGAAGCTTTGAAGTTAATCTCAGAAGATGTAAATCAGAAGGCTGACACACGTTATGAAGCAAACACTATATTCAAGCAGCCATCAAAATTGGAAACAGTTCTCTTGGTAGACTGCTTGGGCTGTCATGCTAGAGAGGTTCAATCAAGTCAGCAAATCAATTCAACATGAAACACTGGAACTTCAATTAGCTATTAAACTTCTTAAATCTCTACTGGATTTCTTTATGTTGCAGCAGGATCAGTTTGAAGTGTTTGAAAATAAAGTAAAAGACAAAGCAGAAAATATGGAATATTGTGACAAACAAAAATGAGAGCATAGGAAAAGAAAACTAATCAATGATGGTAATGCTGAAGATGTTGCTTTGCAAGGAAGACAGAAGTTCAAGGTGGAAACATATCTACCCATCAATGATAAGTTATGCTCAGCTCTTTCTCATCGCATTGAAGCATATAAAAATGTTCATTCATTTTTTGGTTTCCTGGTTGAATTTCCAACAATGGATGAAGACGACATTACAACAGCTGCAGCCAAGTTTCAGAAGATTCACTCAGATGACATCGAGCCTGAATTTGTGCCAGAAATTCTTCACTTCAAAAACTTTGTTGGGAAATTTGATGAAGTCAGGTACAAGCATGAAACACTGCAAGCTTCTGATATCTACACCCTTGTAGTAAACAATGGATTAACTTCTTCATTCCCTAATGTTGAAATAGCACTACAGATTTACTTGTGTTTAATGATAACTAATATGACTGGAGAGAGGAGTTTCTTCAAGATGAAGCACCTAAAGAACATACACAGATCGACTAAACAGACTAACTCTTGTGGCAATTGAAAATGATGTTCTCAACAGCTTACAATTTACTGATGTTTTGGAGAAATTTGTTTCCAAGAGATTACGCAAAGCAAATGTTTGAATTTTAATTGTGATTAGCCTTGTACAAATAAATTTAATATTTATTTACCTGTTTTTCCTTTTGAAAATATCACTGGGGGCCCTCACAGTACCTGTAGCCCAGGGGCCTACAAAATCTTAATCCGGCTCTGTCTACAGGCCTTTTCGTTTGGCGCGAGCGATCGCTCCCACATGTGCAGCTGATCGGATTTTACCCAATCGCTCTTATGGCTGATCAAACTACTGAATCGCTCTTCGATCAACATTACTTGAGAACAGCATAAAAACTACTCCAGGTAAAACAGACTGGTGCCAGAGAGAAGGCGGTTTCAGCACAGGAAGTGTGTAATTAATATAAACAATCTACCTCAGGACGCTGTTTATGAGACAGGTGCCAAGTTTGAGTGGGTGTCAGTTTATTGATAAATTGTAAAAACTTGTTTTAATATAATTTCATTTAATATTATTTATCCTATTTCTTTATTGATTAATTTAAATATATAACATCTGATATTTTTGATAGTGCGATCACACACAAACCCCAAATCACGCGAGTGACTGTCTACTCGCACGGGGTTTCCTTCATGAAAAGGCCTGCATCTATCTTCATGTACATAACGACTTTCTAAATTTAATTTCCAGCTGTTCAAAAATAACATAACCAAGAGAGTAATATTTGGGTAGTTGTCAATACCAGTATTTCACCTTTTCTTTGCAGAGAGTGAGACCCTGGGTCAGTGGACCCGTTACAAAAATTTGACTGACCCAATTCTGGTTTTGCCTGATTGTAACACACTAATTTTTACCTCTTTTCTTGTACAGCCATGGAAGGTTTGAAGAGATCAATGGGAAGTATGACTGACTTCTTCCACAGAATGTCATCACTACCTGCTACTGCTGCACCTTTTTCTACAGCACCCATTCCCAGTACCTCTGTTCTTTCATGGTCTCAACCACCAAGCAACACACTTGATGATGACATCATAAAGAAAAGTGGAAGTACTACAAAGGCAGAGATCTTGTGGTGTTTGAAAGTTATTGACAGTCTCTATAGTTTCAAGTCATGTCAGGATAATAATGAACTCTTTGCTGCCATGTTTCCTGACAGTCACACTGCTAAGGCATTTAGCTGTGGTGAAAGGAAATGTGCTTATATGACTTGTTTTGGGCTGGCATCACATTTCTCTCAACTTTTGCAAGATAATTTCAATAAGCAGACAGGGTACGTGTTGTTATTTGATGAGAGCATGAACCACAAGGAGCAATCGAAGCAGATGGACATACATGTTAGGCTGTGGCAAAACAATGAAGTTGTTACCAGATACTATGGTTCAGGGTTCATGGGCCATGGTGATGCTGAGACATTGTTAGAGAAATTTACATCAGTGTGTGAAAAGCTCAATTTCCATCACCTGCAGGTTTTGATGGATGGGCCCAATGTAAATTGGAAATTCCATAAATTGTTGCAAGATCAGATCAGAACAGACTTGGATAAGGAGCTTTTGAACATGGGAAGTTGTCTGCCATGGAGCCTTCAGGAGTTGTTTTACTGAAACTGGGTGGAGACTGGACCGTTTATTCCGTGGTATGTAGACTGTTCAAAGACACCTCTGCTAGACGTGATGATTATGCTGCTGCTACTGGCTCAGACATCTTTCCAGCCAAAACATGTCAGCATAGATGGCTAGAAAATGTGCTCGTGGCTGAGAAGGCTTTGAATATTTGGAAGAATATTGTAAATTATGTGGAGAAAGTGAAACTGAAAAAATACTCCAATCCAGGTACCGAGTCCTTCACAAATGTACGAGATGCTACTGGTGATGTCCTAATTCTCCTAAAGATCCACTTCTTTCTGTATGTTGCTAAAACTTTGACTCCCTTTCTGGCACAGTACAAAACTGATAAACCAATGGTGCCTTTCTTGTCCATTGACATTGCACACATAATTAGATGCATTGAGGCCAGGTTTATGAAGCCTGAGCTTCTGAAAGTCTTCTGCTGCCTATAAACTTACCCAGGTAGATATTCACGACAAAAAGAATTATGTGGATTGGAGAAAGGTAGATATTGGTTTTTCAGCTGACAATATGCTGAGGGAACTTTCTCATCAGAAAAAAGTAAGTGAAAGGCAGATGATGGAGTTCAAGATGGCTGCTCGAAATGGGTTGGTGAAAATGGTGGATAAGCTCTTAGAAAAATGTCCAGTGAAATATGCACTTGTCAGAAATCTTGTCTGCCTTGATCCCAGGCAGATGGCTGTTACTGAAAAGAGAGATGATCTCCTGGAGAGATTCAGGAAGATTGTGAAAACACTTAATGATGCAAGATTAGATTAGATTTGGAAAAGTGTGATGAAGCCATTCGGCAATATGCAGAGTTTTTGGACATGACAGTGTCTACAGCTCCAGCTGCTTTCAGGGATTTCAACAAGGATATTGATAGGGTTGATTCATTTTTCTATTCTTACCTGGCATCAAATGAATCTGCAGCTGACTTGTGGTCTGTTTTTCAGTTGTTGCTGATACTCTCACATGGCCAAGCCAGTGCAGAATGGGGCTTTTCAGTCAACAAAGAAATGGTTGTGGAAAATTTGAAACAGGAATCATTGATTTCCCAGAGAATTGTATATGACCATATTAGAATAATGGGAGGTATTCTCAAGGTTGAACTCAACAAAGAATTAATCCAGTCTGCACTTTCTGGCAGGCAAAGGTATCACACTTATTTAGATAAACGGTGAAAGATGAAGGAAGCAGAAGGAAAATCTCTTAAGTGGAAATACCTGAGAGGAGGAAGTAGATGAACTGAGATTACAGAAGAGACATTTGCAGACAGATATTGACAGCCTCATTAAGTGTGCAGATGAACTCTGATAAAGCTGAAAGTGTGTGCTCTTTCCATTTTTTAACACAGGCAAAATGCACAAAGCAAGCAAAAAGAACTGGACAATGTGAAGATGATATTAAATCAGAAATTGGTATCACTAAAACAATCCTTGTAGATTTATTTGGGATACACCTGAAAGCAACCCAAAAGTCCTTACTGAAGGAGGGGAAGGATCTCACTATGGTGGATGCCCTGCGCATTGCAGAGACTGAGGAGGCCACTATGAGCTAGGTAGAAGCAATCCGTATCCCATAGGACACAGCCAGCGCTCATGTGGTAGAATCCAAAGGTGGCAAGGATTATTTCCAAAAATGCAGATTCTGTGATAGAGGGGAATGCCCTGCTAGAGGCAAGATGTGTTCCAAATGTAAAAAAAATGGTCACTTTAGCAGTGTATGCCACACAGTGGACAAAGATGAGGGCAAAGAACCAAGTAAGCTCTCAAGTCACTCCAGCAATAAACATAGAAACAGGAACATTCATATAGCCACCCAAGATGATAGTGGAGATGAGTCTACATGTGATGACATCTACTTCCACATAGTAGCAGCAGACAGTGGAAAAGGGTGCAGTGTGCTTTCAGACATGACAGAGGCCTACGCAAAACTAAAGATAGGCAACAAAATAGCCCAGATTGAAATCATTGCAAAGATTGACACTGGGGCTATGAGTAACCTGTTACTTCTGAGCCTATTCAAACAATTGGAAAATGTCCTGATGAGGAAAACACCGACATAGTTATTTGCATTTGAAGGTTCTCCAATAAAACAAGTTGGAAAATACTTTCTGGGAGTAAGATACCACAACGTGTTTACCAGTGCAATCTTCCATGTTGTCAAGGCCAGGGGACCAATCCTAATAGGGCTACATACCTCCAGAAAGCTGGGCCTAGTAACTCTCAACTTTGCAGTCCAGGCAACGATGCCACCCAGTGAAGGACCACAGGAATGCCAGTCCAAGACCAGTCATGACCCGAAATCGGATTTGATTAAGACGGGGAAAAGACCTATTCTGGTGTCGAGATCGAAGCTGAAAGGAGACCCCAAAGCGCGAGAACACATTCTCCATAAATTTTCTGATGTGTTTGATGGTATTGGCTGTCTGCCTGGGGAGTATACGATGAAGGTAGATCTGACAGTACCCCAAGTCGTGCATCCGCCCCAGCGAGTCCCCGTAGCCCTAAAGGACAAGTTCAAGGCCGAACTGACTCCCTTGTGAGCCTGGGCATTATAACTCCAGTGACCAAACCAACCTCATGGGTTAACTCATTTGTTTGTGTCACAAAGACCAATGGATCGACCAAAGCCATACTGCAACCTCATTTTGTGACTCCAACATTCGAGGATGTCATCTCAAATCCACATGGTGCAAAATGGTTCACCATTAAATCAGGATATTGGCAAATGAAGCTGGACAAGGAATCAAGAGAATTGACAACATTCATAACTCCATTTGGAAGGTATATGTTTAATAGGTTCCCCATGGGATTAAAGAATGCCCAAGATGAATTCCAATGAGCCATGTTTGAGAACTTTGGAGATATCAAGAATGTTCTCTCCATCTCTGATGACAGGATTATCTATGGCTTCACCAAGCACTCAATGAGGTACTTCAAAGGGCCAGAGAGAGAAACTGCAAACTCAACCCAGAAAAGCTTGTGGTACGAGCAACAGAGATACCATTTTTCGGCCACATCATATCAAAAGACGGTGTAAAACCAGACCCCAGAAGATCGAAGCCATTACCATAATGCAACCTCCTGAGGATGAGAAATAATTATCCAGCTTCCTTGGATTGGTCAATTACCTCAACAAATTCTCTCCCCATCTCGCAGTGTTGGCTAAACCCCTCTGTGACCTGATCCTGATATCTAAAAACAGTGATTTCATCTGGTCATCTCAACAACAAGCAGCTTTTAACAGTATCAAAGAGAAAATCTGCAAGACTACTGTGCTGAGGTACTTCAATCCAAAAGCACAAATCACTATACAGGTTGATAGATCGACTGCTGGGCTTGGTCCAGCTCTTCTTCAGGACAATATGCCAGTTGCTTTTGCTAGCAAAACACTCTCAGGACTGGAAACACGATACTCCAATATAGAAAGGGAGATGCTTGTGGTGGTTTTTGGCTTAGAGAGATTTCATCATTATGTATGGGGGCCATAGAGTGACAATTCAGACTGACCACAAACCATTAGAGTCAATTACACTTAAGAATCTATCCCCTCCAAGACTAGCAAGAATGTTACTCAGAATTCAAGGCTATGACTTTAGTGAAGTACAGCCCGGGAAAAGCAGTCCCAACAACTGACTGTTTGATTGCTCCAGCTGCTTGAGCTGCCTACTCCCATACTGGAATTTCAGTGATGAAATTGGTATCCAAAATGGTGTTTTGCTCAAAGGCAATAAAATCATCGTACATGTTTCACTCCAGTCTGACATTCTCTCACAGTTAGATGTATTGCATCAAGGAATAGAGAAAACCCCGTCTGCTGGCCAGAACTGCCGTTTTCTGGATAGGGATTAACAGAGACATTGAGGACAGGGTTGTCAAATGTCCCATGTGTCAGAAATATCAATCGAGTGCCCCATCAGAAACCTTACTCCAGCACGAGACTCCTTTGTACCTATGGCAGTACATTAACACAGATCTTTTCACAATGGAAGGCAATGATTATCTTTTGGTGGCTGACCAGTATAGTCGCAACCCATTCATACACCGTTTCCATTCTACCACATCTGTTGCAGTGAGCAAACAGATGAAATCGATATTTGAAGAGCAAGATGTACCTGAGGTGATCTACAGTGACAATGGGCCTCAATACACAAGTTAGGAATTTGCCAGTTTCGCAGAGAAGTTCAACTTTACACACATAACATCATCACTGCACTATCCTCAGTCTAATGGTTTTGCTGAGAGGATGGTAGGCATATGCAAAAGACTACTTTTGAAAGCACGAGAAACGGGCACTGACCCTCAACTAGCCATGATGTCGTATAGAGCCACACCGTTTTCAGCCAACCTCAAATCACCAGCCAAATTACTCAATGGTAGGCTCATTTGAATGCCACTTGTCTCTAAGCAACAGCTTGGGGATGAGCAAACGAGAGAGATGATACAATCACGGAAAGACAAGACAAAAGAATGGTACAATCAACGGAATAATCACCAACACGTCCATGTCCAGGATGACAAGACTAAGTTGTGGGAACCTGGGATAATCAAGCAGACTATCGCAGAGCCAAGGTCATACTTAGTTGAATCTCCTGATGGCAGCATTCATTGAAGGACTAGACAGTTTCTTAAGCCTGCCAGAACCGACATACCAAAATCCATGCATGATAGTAGGCATGGTCATTCCTCTACAGTTCATGCCAACACACCACCCACTAGCACTGGGATACCTCTACACTCCCTCAATCCTCACACTACTCACTCATCTGGTCGCAAGTTTGCAAACTGTCCATCAGCTCTCTGGGAGTTGAGTTGTACACCAATGCCTGCTACATGAGCCCTGCCTATTGCTGGGTTGGTCGTGCCTCGAGCCACGCCACTCTAACCGGCCTGTGAAAGCACCACAGAGACTGGACTTGTAATGCCAACTGTGGTAGTAAAAACTGTCGGAGATCAGGACTTTTACGCCATTTCAGGGCCAACATCACAGACTTGGGTTGAGCCAGAACAGTTCATCTTGAGAGAGTTAATCATATCTTCTTCAATGCTTTTTTTCTTCTATTTTACAAATTAGATCATACATTCTATAAATGCTATCTGGAACAGTACTTCCCAATTGCCTGACCTCGTAGCACTAGATATAGCAAAAACCCTAAATTTGTATTGATTTTGTGGGCTAGTACCTCCCAGCATAATCTAAGGGGGGGGGAGGGAGATGTTGTATTATCACACTGACCAAGTTACACATGCAACTAAATGCTCCCCTTACTTTCCTTTACACTTCCGGTTTAATTACTGCTCCCTAGAAGAACCCCATTTTCTGTCTCTCACTGTTAGCAGCCATGCCTAGTAAATAAAGCACATATTGTCTGGACAATTTTTTCGCTACTCATCCAAGCCATCGGCGACCACACCAACAACAATAGGCATCTTTTTGTTGGTTTCTCTATCCTTCCTGGAGTACCATTGTTTCCAGCAGATCTAATGTCTCTGTTCACACACAGCCATAAGCAACTGTAAATGATGTTATATTAGGTATTTTATCATTCTGGGATGTTTGAAACAAGATTAGGGTATCATAGACTACAGAAAAGGAACTAATGCTGCCGTTATATTCAGCTTCATCAAGGCACTAAGACTGTAATGGAACATTGAATCACTAACTCTGCTCTATTTCAAATTAGGGATTCCAAAAGTTTGTCCAATGAGATTAAGATGTCTGTCAAATTTACTCTCCAGATTTAACAAAGAAGAAAAATTTGGTAATATTAACCCGTCCCTCATGAGCCAGTTAGTCACTGTTTACTATGGGGTTGTCGACATTCCCCCTAGGTCGATGGTGATATTTGAATGTATTGCATAAGATTTCAAAACATCTTTTGGAACAAAAATTGAAAAAAAAAAAAAAAAAAAAAAAAAAATGGAAATGTTAAAAGCATTGTACAAATGTATACTGAAGTGTGCAGATGTAATACCGAGGCAGTACAGTATGGGTGATCAATTCTGACCTGCTGTGCACTGCCTCCTGTGCTCCTGCTTCACGAACTGACAAAGCTGTTAGCTTCTTCATCGGTAGGAAAGCTGCTCACCTGACTGACTGACTCTTCCTTGAACACCACCAGCGCTGACACGGGACTGATTGCGTAGTAATTCGAAATACTACTTTCCTTTTACCAGACATTATTAACGCTCCACTAGAGTTTCTACCTACGAAGCTGGGGAAGAGATTTTCCAATAATTTTTCACGTGTTGCACTGAGAATGAAATAGAGGGCAACAAACGGCTTCTCTTAGCCCGCAGAACTTCTCAAACGAAAAATAAAAACGAAATTATTTTTCCGCAGTGACCTGGGGTTTTGTACCAGCGATACAGTGAGCACCTGGCTCATGAGGGGCGTGTTAAAGAGAGAATATACTTTCTCACCAAATATTACTCTAGTTTTCCTTTTGAGAGAGAGAGAGATAAAATCCCTATATTTTGGTTTACTTTTTTAATTGCAATTAATGAAAAAGAAACTACCACCATACACATTTTTAGTGATATCCAAATGATTTAGATTCCAATTTTAAAATTAAGCATCTTTTAAATTAATAAATACATAAATCGAAGTTAATTATAATATACAGGTTGGACCCTCACACAATGCTGCTTAACTATTCAGCCTTTAATGTGTTTTAATACCAAAATTCTCTTGGTTTATATAACGTTTTTTTAAAAAGAAATTTATAAATTATCAACATCACAATTAAAGCTGTGAGGTATGTGTCAGTAAAAATTTAGACAAAATAATACAACTGTGTACAGATGACCACACAATAAATTATTGCCAACTACATCCAAAAGATAATCAAGTTAAATATAGCAAACAAAGGAAAAAAAAATTTTTTTATATGATAATACTATAATGAGAATAGCCTCAAAGAAAATTTAGGCTTTATACAACTTATAGCTGAACATGACATGTAAGTAATATGGAGCCCTACACCAACCAAAAGGAAACAAAGGTGAGAATGAAGCTTGATTTAGTCTTTTTTAGTGAAGAGTTAACACAACAAAGGGAAAATAACTGTAAAGAGTTGTTATAGCAACCGCATGCAGATAAGTGGTATGATAATGAGTTCAATTATGAAGAACACACAATGTTATTACAACTACCACAATCAAAAATGACAAGCTGGATTTATGACAATAAATTGGATTGGATTGTAAAATGTCAGTTTTTGTTCAGTATGGGAGAATTTGCTTCACTTTTTTGTGAAGATAAATGATTGTTTTTCCTTATATAATACCTTAAAGACAAATCCCCCCACCAGCTTTGCAAAGATGATTTAACGATGCAAACTGTTTAAATACAGACCACAGTTTCCTTGTCTGTCATGGAACACTGGAGCTGTAAAGAGCCAGATTTAGATCTCTGCAAGTCAAACCATTCTGGTCGTCCCTGAAAAATAGTGCACCAGGACTGGTATTGTTAACTAGTAATAGTTCTCACCAATACCAATTTAATCTATTAGAAAACTCAAAAGTATAATTTTTTAAAACTACAAATTGTTTAAACAGAAAAGAAAGTTTCTAGTTAATATCACCAATGGATGTTATAGGAAAGGCTGTTTGAGGCTACAATATGATACAGATTTTAAGTACATTTAAATTGTATTTTTTGTATGATTTTTAATTGGATTCAATCCCTGAATTCTCTTAAATCAAACCCTTTTAACTACTGACATTCATAAAAAAACAGTTCATTCTCATTTTAGTGTCACACAAGTGGTGAACAATGTAGTGTAACAAAAACAAATTTAACTAGGAAAATAAACCATAGAAGTTAAATATTTCCTTTTTTATTGTTTTCTAGTAAGTATTTTTAATTAATTTTTGAGTTTTTCATGCTGAAAAAAAAAACAAAGGTTTTCATATTTCCAAATGGACAACAATAAATAATAAAGGATATTACTTCTGTTGCTGAATTCTCTCTCCTCTTGTTACAGTATCAGACTAAGCAAAAATTATTTTCAAAAGAGCATCTATGGACAAATCATATAATTTTTTTAAAACAGGTAATAATCTGGCCATACCACATGTGACATTTCCTTCATCTTATTAACAGACAACATCACCTGGCCCATAGAGTCACTGGACAAAATGTCTTTGTCAATTACCCTCTAAAAATCAAATGAAAACAAAAGGATTAATGCATTCATTGTTGGAGAAGTGTGAAAAAACACTATACCAAAAAACAGTAAAGAGGAACCCACAAGTTTCTGCTAGCTGTTGGTTCCATGATTTAAGAGAATAGTGCTTGTTGTTGAATGTTGAGAGCAAAAGAATAAAACAAATGCAAACTTTGTAGAAATTGCAGTAAATAAATTTTATTCCCAATTAACACTTATGCTAGTGTTATACAACACCAAGAATGTCTCAAAAAATAATTATTTAAAAATAAATTTAAATTTAAGATTCATCTTTTAAAATTCAAATCTAGAAGAAAAATGTAAAATAAAACAACAAATATCTAAAATGTAGTAAACTAAATGGCCTGGTAAATAAACTGGATTGTATAAACCAGGGGTCACCAAACTACGGCCCGCGGGCCGGATCAGGCCCGCCAACGGTACTTGCATTTGCGTGATAAAACGGATGGAACACGAGATGTTGTGAAATAAAATTTTTAAAATTTTTTCATGGATAATTGACACATCATGGGCAAGAAGGCTCAGAAAAATTCCCCGGTCAAGGTGTTAATCGAGCTGGTCTCTAGGCTGTTTTCTTCACCCTTTATTATGGCTACTAAGAAAAGAAAGGTGGACGCCGAGTGTTGCGTTTTCAATGAAGAATGGGGAGTAAAGTACTTCTTTGTGGAAACAAAGGACCAGAAAGCTAGTTGCGTGGTATGCAGCGAAAGTGTTGCCGTTTTGAAAGAGTACAATCTTCGGCATCACCATGAAACAAAACATCTATCAACATATTCAAAGTTTTCTGGAAAGTTACGCTCTGAGAAATATGAGTCCATGAAACGTGGTTTAGAAACTCAAAGAAATCTCTTCATGAGAAAGTTTGCTGAAAATGAATCTGTCACTCGTTCAAGTTACAAAATAGTGCATAAGTTGGCAGGGCGAGGAAAACCGTTTACTGATGGCAACTTCATCAAAGAGTGTATGATGGAAGCAGCAAATGACTTGTGTCCTGAGAAAGCCGATTTGTTTGGAAGTATCAGCCTTTCGGCAAGTTCAGTTGTGCGGAGAACAGAAGAACTTGGAGAGAACAGTGCTACAGATACGCGAGAAAGCTAGGAACTTGTTGTGGTATTCTCTGGCGCTGGATGAGTCTACTGATCTCTCGAGTACGTCACAACTTCTTGTGTTCATTCGTGGTGTCAATTTGGACTTTCAGATAACGGAAGAGTTGGCATCCGTTTGCTGCATGCATGGAACAACAACTGGAAAAGACATTTTCATGGAAGTGCAGAAAACTTTGCAAGACTATAACCTTCAGTGGAATCAGCTTCGAGGTGTTACAGTTGATGGAGGAAAAAACATGGCTGGAGTGAGGAAGGGTCTGGTCGGGCAGATCAGGACTCAGTTGGAAGATTTGCAAATTCCGGGCGCTCTGTTCATACACTGCATCATACATCAGCAAGCACTCTGTGGGAAAGACTTGGATATTTCTTGTGTACTGAAACCAGTCGTTTCTGCTGTGAACTTCATTCGGGGACATGCACTCAATCACCGTCAGTTCCAGGCTTTTCTTGAAGAAATTGATTCTGATTTCTGTGACTTGCCTTATCACACAGCAGTGAGGTGGCTCAGCTGCGGTAAAGTCCTGTTTCATTTTTACAAGCTCCGAAACGAAATAGATGTTT
The DNA here is from genome assembly GCA_018389105.1 of Nautilus pompilius. Lineage (NCBI taxonomy): Eukaryota > Metazoa > Mollusca > Cephalopoda > Nautilida > Nautilidae > Nautilus > Nautilus pompilius. The sequence goes on from JACATO010000321.1 coordinate 713,435, forward strand.
TTCTCACTGAAAAAGATAGAGCTGATCCACAGCTGTCAGATCCTACCTGGCTGTCAAAGTTGTCACTTTTGGTCGACATTACATCCCACATGAATGAACTGAACTTGAAACTTCAGGGGAAGGATAACCTCGTCTGTGATCTCTACAGAATCATCAAAGGATTTCGGAGAAAGCTGTCATTGTTTGAAGCACAACTGGAAGGAGAAAACGTCTCTCATTTTCACTGTTTCAAAGAGTTTTGTGCTACAATTGTTGAAGATGTCAACCTCGATTTTCCTAAAAAGATTATTCGTGATTTGAAGCAGCATTTTTTTGGAGAGATTTTCAGATCTCGAGAGAATTGAGAGTGACATTCTTCTGTTCCAGTTGAACTACAGTTGGAGCTCATTGATTTGCAAGCAAATGACTTGTTGAAAGAGAAGCACAGAGAAGGAAAACTTGTTGAATTTTACCGCTTCTTACCTGATGTTGAGTTTCCGAAATTGAAGAAATTTGCCGCTGGTATGGCATCATTGTTTGGAACAATTTATGTCTGTGAGCAAACATTTTCAAAAATGAAGTATGTGAAGTCAACACATCGAACGAGATTGGCTGGTGAACATTTGAAAGCAATTCTCTTAATTGGATGCAGCAATTCCAAACCAAACATTGATGATATCTTGAAAGCCAAACGTCAGTTTCGCAAATCTCACTAACCTTTTTTGCTGCTTAGTTTGTAAGATTCGGATATGTGCACACTAGGTCTGATGTAACTATATTTTTGCTAACGTCGCCTTCTTTGATAACTTTTTAGTAAATAAATATGTTGGTTGTCTTTGTTTTTTGTGCATTGCACGCCACTCACCCATGATTAACATGGAATGCTAAACTTAGTGTTTCGTCTTTTTTCCCAGAGCTTTCGTTCTGGCTTGCAAGTATTGAACAGAATGATTATGCGGCCCGCGCTCGTCATTCTTTCAGTTATCCGGCCCACTGTGAAAAATGTTTGGTGACCCCTGGTATAAACAAAAGGTATTAGTCAGGGATGCTTTTCCGTCAGATGCCAAGTGAGCATCATAACAAAGTGGGCCCTTGCTTTGGTCCATTGTTGGGTTCACTCAATGAATTAATGAATCTTCAAGAGCTTTGTATTCCAAACAGCGAGGGTTTAAAGTTAGTACATATCACAGGGGCTAGAATTTGTCTGATCAGATAAGTCTTACCAATTCTAGCATCTTGACATTGTCAGGAATCTCTAGAGTGACACTTTCATTCCAAACGGGAGTCAAGGTTTTCTTTTTCACACTGGTGTTGAATACTTTCTTCTTTCCCATCAGAACTTCACAAAACGGATCACTGAAACCTGGAAAAGAAAGTAAGAAGAAAATAAACAGTGGAATTCAATCTGTTTGAAAGGGAAATAAATCTGCTTGGCAGCATTGGATCTACACCAAAACCTGTTAATTAGATTTTGTGAAAAATATAATGAGTTGCCAAAGTTTGACCGACTTGATTTAATATACATTCACATACGCACAAATACACATCCATAAAAGCATTTCCAGTAACTTTCATTTACCATTATAGTCTTTAGGTTCCAGATCTCTTGCTCTGAGTATTTTCAGGTCCACAAATGATTTACCTACAATAAAGTAAAGATACCGTTAAGCTGAAGTTCACATCAAGCCAGAAATAGACCCCCCCCGAACAGAAATTTCCCAAACTCGCTCTAAAGGTACAAACAATAGCAGTGTTTTGTTAGAATTACCAACAGCCTGAACTGTTACAAAGGTACCAAGTTTGGAGCTGAAATAAGGTATGCAGTTCTTTGACGACACCTGAAAATGAAACAACATTAAGCTGGGTGTCACAGGGTCACATTGAGATCCTACTTTGCTTCATCACTTAACTAATTTAAATTGTGAATAAGCATCAATAACTTTCAGGTCTAAAGCAAACGTTTTTAAGTTACAAAAAAAAAATCAAAATGTTTCACAACCTAATGTCAAAACTGAAAACACCATGTAATCTAAATGCTGTTCATAGTATTGTTCAATTCTTCAATCACAATGTATCAGCAGACAAATATAAAACTTAAATCATTAATGAAATAATAAAAAATTCCGTTATATTTACTTTGTTTTAATAAAATTGACAAAACAACAAAATTAGTTGGGAGAATCAAGCTAGTTTAATATACTGAAAAATGTGGGAACACCCCAATATTAATTATTACTACAATGAAAATGACTTTCCTTGGCATTCTGACTCTAGGTATACAAACTCAAGGTTTCAAAGGCTGGAAAAGCTTCATGCAGTGGACAGATACCATTACCTTCATTTAACATTTATAAACAATGTCTTCAAACTCCCTTACTCCTGTTTTACCTCATCTCCAAAATTGATTTATCTGATGAGATAAAATCTGTAACTGGATTCTATAACAATTTTCACAGATCAATGGATGAAAAACATTTACAATCAGTTAAAATAGTTTTTGATAAACCAACAACACTAATGTAATTAATTACAAATGAGAGCTGATAATAGAAAAATAGGATTTTAAAAAAAATTTTTTTTTTTTTTAGGTTCAAAGAAATTTTATTTAAATTTCGATTAGTAACAAAAATTGATAATTTTTTTAAAATGAAAACTTATGGTCTTAAAGGATTTTAGCCAAAATTAGCTTACACTGAGACTGCGAGCCGGCTACCCAACCCTACTCCGTCTCTCTCTGGAGGGAGGGGGAGATAGGATTTTCCCAATGCTCTGACCAGTAGAAAGGTGTTTTCTCACCCAGAAATTTGGAGTTGAAAGAATTTAGTGAAACAAAAGCATATATTTATCTTATTTACTTGTAGCTCCTTTCTGCACAGCATGCGTACCTGCAAATATAAGCTTTGTCGACGTAGCGCTCGCGAGAAGTTACTTCTTAACCTATTATCTACCGACTCTTCCACCTTTCAACTTATATAGTTCTAGCCAAAATTATTGCATCACCTGAAATAATTCTAATTTTAAGTTCAAATTATATCATGTTTAAGTGCATTTGTTTTGTTTCTGATTTATCATTTATGTATTTTTTTTGTTAAGAAAACATTCCTTAGTCCACAAAATATAGTAAAGTTAAAATGCACATTTATTAAAGTTTACTGCTTAATTACTCTCTAGTTACCTCCTCAGTACATTAAAGAGGTTTAACAGTGACCTTACAAACATAATGCTTAATTTACCTTATTATTTAAAAAAATGCATTGAAATAAAATAAACATTCAATACTTAAAAATTAAAATGATGCAAATAATTTTTGCTGCCACTGTATGTAGGTACAAATACTGAAGTATTCTAGCAGAGCATGAAATTAAGCAAACACACCTGCAGAATGGCCTTGAAATAAGAGTAATTTATACAGATATTTAAATTAACATTTCATAGATATAATATGAAAACCAGTTAATTGATTTTTTTCATCAAAAAGTCAATAAAAATATCAATTGTTATAGGTAAGCTAATAGTTGAAAGTTTAGCATTCAGCAAGTGTGTTTTAGTAACAACAGAGTGATTAATGGTTTAAAGAATTACATACCTGCGAGGAATTTTTCAACATAGTTTAAAGATTTTCGAGAATGTTGAATTGCCTTAAATAAAATTTTAAAAATAAATTAAGAGGAGAGAAAAATAAAATGGATGGTGATGACCTGATTACTGAACTTTTGTCATCTAAACATAAAAAGAAAAATTCAATATGCATTTTACTTTTAAAATTTGTACAACTCATGACACCACCAATTAGCAATAAACCTTTTTTAAAAACTTATAATTAACCCAGACTAATTTTATTAAGGTTAACTTTTGTGTAGTGTAGAAATAAATAAAATGAAATGGCCAGATAGTTCTACTGGAACCAGTGATAAGTAATCAAACTTTGTTGTTTTATTGTAAAATTATCAAGATTATTCAAAAATACTATCCTAAATGAAATAAAGACAATAGTTAGTTCACTTTAAGAAAATGCTGGGACGCAAATGACTGACCAATAATATTTTTATATTGTCAAGAGAGTATGAAAGCAAATTAACATACAACTAAATGCAATAGATTACCATGAAGGCTTAGTAAAATTAGTTTTCCTCACATGCACACAGCTAAGAAATTACACCCAAAACATGCCTTGACAAATATTCAGATAAGAAAAACATTAGATTTTGTGAATGGTTTTCAATCAATCAAAAGCAGCAGCATACAGCAGTTATTAAGTATGATAAAAAAAAAAAAAACACGTATATATATATATATATATTTTTTCCTAAACACGCATTCAGTTTGAATATTCTGTCTGTACCACAAAACTGAAATTTCTTCCATATTGGACAGTAATCCTATAACATCACCCCCAAGTGATCCATGTCTCTTTGGTTTGGTAACCAGTTGCCAAGAGAGAAAGCTGCAAATGAGCAATTTTGTAGAGACTTCTATGTTGCAGTGGACAAATATACAGTATCACTTCATCCTCCCACTGGTAACCTGCTAAAGCAGGCTAAAGTTCTCCAGTCTGAAAACAGAGGAGTGACTAACTTTGGATTTGCAGAAAGGTTCCCTACTTTGAAAGCCTTGATAAGAACACCAAGTTTTAGGTAGCCAAGGAAATGCTGGTTTTTCCCTCACAGCAATGCTCAAGAGGAGAGAATCTTCACAACTGTATCAAAGACAGAAGGCCTTTCAAACAAAACCAATATACATCAATTTTACCTTTGCGAGACAAACTAATTTGCTCAAAGAGTGCTAAACGTTTGTTCCCAGCAAGACTCTTCTCCAGAAGACAAAGTTTGCAGCAAGAACTGCAGTCACAATACTAGTTCTAAGTGAGAATTATTAAGAGTATCCTGCATCAGCTCTGGGAGGAAGTAAGGAAGCTTCCTCCAAACCCACATATATTCTACCGTGAATTAACTTGAAGCAAACCAGTATCTGAAGTTGATGAAAGTTGTAGCATTTGCTTAAGTGCTCAAAAGTGTTGTAAAAAAATGCTGCCAGAGAACATACATTTCCAACCCCACCCCCTGACCACCTTAGAAACTCAAGCCTTCAGTGACCAACATTTCAATCCTGGGACCTGTGCTAAAACTCTTGAGGCATTCTGGATTAACACGTACAGACTGTACCTGTGAAAGTAAATACAGCAAGAAACCACCTTTACAATGAAGAACTAATGAACCTGAAGAAAATTCTACAGATATTTGTGCTTTTTCTTCAAATGGCTAAAACATCTTGCATTCACAAAGAAATCTGTTTCCTTAAAAAAAAAATTATGCCATTAAAAAGTAAATACTCTGCAGAGATGGGCAATTTTAACACATTCCCTTATGCTCAATAAATCTCAAATAAGAATTTTAAAAGAAGAGTTTGGTAAATCAGGCAGATTTGAAAGTGTAAAACTACACTTTTTAAAAGTATTGCAAGAATTTGGTCCTCAAGAAACACTTTAAAGCAAATCCTTCCCCAATCATTAAGAAAAGCTAAACATCTGTAAACACTTGGCCTATAGATTTAAAAATCATTTTACTATTTCAAGTGCCTATAATTATGGAAAAGTTACTGCATAATATAAATATTAGCATTAAATAAAAAAAAATCACACTAATATTTATATTTCTTAAAATTGTGTATCATTAATTTTTAAATGGCATTTTTTGTAATAAACAGATGTGGAAAGTGCTTATTTTTTTTAATTTTGAGCTTTCGGAAGATCTATTGAGAGCCTTGAGATTCAGAGAAAATTAAATGGAAGATACTGACAAATGAGTGAAACTTGCCTTTGACTTCAGTATGCAGAACCATAAAATGAACAAAACACCATCTGGGTACATTTAGATCATAGCGTACTACAAATACCTGATTGACATAAGGATAAAACAGGCACCTACAAGTATTAGAGGACACAAGCAAAACTTATAATGGAAAGTAACACGAGAGGGATGGAGAGAACACAGTAATGGCCAAAAGCATTGCATTACCTAAATAATTCTGCTGCTGTTCACTGTTTTATAGCCCTAAATAATATTGCAATGTGTGCATTTATTAAAATTATATCTTTAACTCCACTACTACATTAAGAAAATTTGTACAAGACTATATGAATATTAAAACTATTGCTTTAATTAAAATGCATTTACAACAACAAATGCAGTATTTTGCTTAAAAACAAGAGATGAAGCAGATTTTGGTTCCCTGCCCACAATACAACATGTCTATAAAAATGGAGAATATACCAGTGTAAATCAGCATATTAATCAGCAGATATTTTAAGTTAATTATATGATTTAACTTTCTTCTATGACAACTGTCATCTTCTATTGGAAAATAATTTTTCTTTCTTTCAACTAACTTTGGAAAAATTCAAGTTAAATAAAAATACAAAAGCAAAGTAAAGATTGTTATGTAGAAAGGTAAGTATAACTGGCTAACTTTTACAAGCCATTAAAAAGGAAAATACAATCTGAGTAGCAAAATATTCAATATGCCATCTGCTAGCTCTTCCATTCAGGTTTCTTGCAAGTGAAGTATGTTAATTAAGAGAAGAAAGCTCTGTAAAGATGTACCTTAAACAACTTACCACAGAGGCTGGTGACACTTTGTCTTCTGTGTACAGAAGTTTATCAGGATGCTTTTGGTCCTCATATGAAGGTCTGTAACTTTCTTAAAACATAAAAAAAAAAAGTTCGTTAATTAAATTACTTGCGGAAATTCCACATTATTATTTGCCATTTTCATTACCAATGAAAAGCTTTACTTTACCAAAACATTGAAAGATCATTAAGAAAGCTGAAAACTCAGACAACCTTTAAGTGATCATCATCTCTTACTTCAAAGGAAATACAACAGAAAAACCTGATGGGTGGAAGAGGAGGAGAGAGACTTGCAAGAAAACCCACTCTAGTATTTTCTGCCACACCTATAAACTGCTTTTGAAAATTATTAGAAAAAAAACTATTTTCCTAGACTCTATACAAATTAATTTCTCAATACATTTTAAGTAATATTCTTAGGTCCACGTAAAAACCATCTGCATTCAGTGTTTTCTGCTACAAAAAGAACTGCACATTTCAAGAATGCATTGAAAATAATTTATTATTTATAAGATGTCAAATTTCACCAAAAGAATAAAAATGGGTAAACTATGATCTTGTTAACCCCAATTCCACCTTTAATTTCTTTTTTAATCAAGTTTTATTTTGATGCTTTCCTTCTTACTCATCAGACTAAATGACTTAGCTGTGCTAACAGCAGCACATTCTGTATGATTGTATTCCTTTATAGTAAGTTAACCAAATAGTACTAATGTGTCAGGCAATTAACTAACTACATGCTTCTCTTTTATTAATTTAAAAAAAAAATCACAAGAATATCTCTCCACTAGTTTAGTAGTTACAAGACAGGTGTGCTTTCTACTACACAATTCACTCTGAATCAATAGATATAGATTATATCTGGCCACATGATCAATAGACTTTATATTTTAATGTCTTACCAGATTTAGCCACAGATGACACGGGTCTGAAAATAATGGAGACAACCAACTGACCAAGTCTCTTCTCGGCCACGTGACCACTGGAAGGTTTGTCGTAACCCAGAGGCAGAGTCTTCCTAACAATAGATGCTTCCTTCTGTTGATTCAAAATATGATCACTGAGATTCTTCAAAGAGAGAGAGTCCTGTTTAGGTTGGTCTTGTTTTAAATAATGTATGCATTTTGTGAATAATTATTCATGATTGTGCAATCTACGCAGAACTGATACAACACAAGTGTGGTGGAGAATGAGTGACCTTAACTTTGGTATGTGGAGTTTTTCTTGAAGATATGAATTTTAAAATTAAAACTACTAATATTTCTTTACAATTTTGCAGTTTGACTTACAGGTGAGATGGAAGAAATCTGAAACAGAGAGAGAGATTGGGATAACAAATTTTAGACAAAAAGAAAGGAGGAAAATCTTTGATAGTGGAATCCACAATGTATTTTATTAGGTAAAAATGTTTTTCTTTCTTTCCAATGCTCTCCTGTCTTGATTACCTCCCATACATGTTTGCTCACGAAATTTACTTCACTGATCTTCCACAACATCATGGAAACTGGACGAACTTTATATATTTTCAAAAAATGAAAATTCAAAACAAAAACTAAGGGAAATAGCAGTGGGTGAATGGAAACAGAAATAAAAAAGATCTTTAAATTATTTGTTCAAGACCTTCAAAAGGCTTTCAAAAAGTATATTAACACATTGTTAACTTTTACACTGCTTAGCACTCAATAAGTAGCCATGAATGTTAACAATAGGGTTATCATTAATAAATAAGCAAAGTAACCGTGTGGTAAAGTAATACAACAATCTACAAAAAAAAAAAGGGAAAACACCAGAAAAGTCAACAGGTCAACAATGAAACATGCAGAGAACAGTAAATGTGGGCAGATTAGTATCAGGTCCATTTGCGTGACTTAAGCTGTTTTTCCTGCAGCAAAAACTAAAATTATCATTGAAACTAAGTCTAATTTTTATTCCATTAAATTATAAATTCTGATGCCAAAAGAATGCAATTTAAAAAGTAAAAAAAAAAAAAGATTTTACATAATAAAGCTTATTGATTTTTATTTCTACTTTTTAATAAAGAAAAATTCTAAAAAGTACAGGAAGGTAACACCACATGCTTTCTTACCTTTTAAATTAACAAAATGAAGGAATTACCCGTCTAAGCAGATATTATATGCTCCAATGCAAAAAAGAGAAAGATTAAATATGAAGAAAAATTCCATTATTACTGTGTTTGTGTGGGATTTTTTGTTGTTAACCCTGTCTTATTAATAGACTCGATTTTTGCATGTTAACATTTAATGAAATAGCTATTTATTTATAGAATTCAGTATGAATATTAAATTCTGAAACTTTCAAAATGTGCTGGTAAATAATTCAAACAAGCCATTACTCAGAGTTAAAAAGAAGTTTGCAATAAAATTAAATTAAATGCTAGAAGAGCCATCTTATCTTTCTGTTTTTCAGCAACAAAACAAAGACCCAAGCAAACATGACTGCTTATGCACACAACCAGCCAAACAAAAACAAGCTTCCCAGGTTCAGTCAGATCTTACCTGATACAATAACCCAGATGAGTCCCATCCTTTACAAGCCTTGAAAAATCAGAATCAGAAGAATTGAAAGTAGACAGCTCTTTGCTGCTACCACATATGCACACATGAAGATAACAAGAGTTCAAAAAGCCACCATTATTTCAAATGAAAAAGGTGAAGTGATTAGCGTGACTTCAAATTCTCTGTATCAGAGGTGGATGTTATATCTACATAAGACCAAACTTTAGGTTTTACTGGAACTTGTTTTGCATTTACTTCCAAACAATCAATACACATATCCAAGTAGGACAAGTGCATAGTTGACATACAAAAAAATTAAACTAAAATTGTGTTCATACAAATGCACTTTCTGGATGTTTCATTTGTTTAAATACAAAATTTCATTTTCAATAACAGTTCAATTTTTTAACAAAAGTATTCTAAAGTTAGCATCTACTGAAGTTAAGTTTAATTTGTATAAACTGACAATAGTACAAATCATTTTCTGATTTTCCTAGCACATTCTACATCAAACATTCTTTAGTAATACATTTATTTATTAATTCTGTCAGACTGGCTAATGAAGAAAGTCAGGGGAGTTCTTTTTTCTATGATAAAATTATTATCTAAATATACCACTCAAATTGCAGCACAAATGTGTTTTCCTAATCGTCGTCATCAGATTTAAAAAAATTTTTTTAATGTATTCAGGGAAATGAACTAACTTTTAATAAAATACTAAGAGAAAGTTAAATAATTAACTATTATAAATAATATTTAGCGATTTTTATAGATGAATATATCAGTATTTACCTGTATGAACATATACTGAACAAAAGAAAAAGTTTCTGTCATCCTGGCCATTGTAAAGCATGATCATTCAAGTTTTTGTCAACCAAAGGCTTGAATTATGTAACAGTTCTATTGTTGCATGTAAGCCTGTCTTTTGGTGGTGCATAGATATACCTGCAAAGTCACCACACTGTCAGATAACTCCATATTTTCATAACAATGGCCAAATTTGGTATAACACCTATCACAAAGGTTCACATCATGAAGTTACCAAACATTGAGAATATGGCCTATAGACAATGACTCACCAATGAACAATGATACCTAGCCATAGCTATGCTATGGACTAGAGTCAAGAGCTTGATGATACAACCATAAGACGAGCTGTCTAGGTAAATTGGACAATGACAACTCGCTCCTGAAATGGCATAGTCTTGACAGAAGAGTGGAATATCAAGCCACTCAGATATCTGGCGAACAGCATGAAATGCAAGCATGATATTGTAGTAGGCACCCATACTCGCTACTGTAAGTCACGTGACTTTAGCTCAGTGGTGTCATTAGTAGTTACTATTTACTGTCACTAAACACATCAAATAAATGCTGAGATGTTACACAAAATGAAATACATATCAAACTTCACAGTCCATTTTAAACTGTGCACAGATGTTCTGTTCTCAGTACCCTGAATGCTCTCAATGTCCTGGTGGAAAAGAATATGACTCCATTAAACCAACCATCAGCATCTTGATTTTACTGAAGAGAGGTACGAGTTAGTGAGAGAGTGATGTTTTTTTTTTAATGACCAATACTGAATAAGATAAAAGATACACCTGATTCCCTAACAACTGTTACAAAACTCACCATGGAAATATTTAGATGAGCTGATCCCAGAAAATCATCATCAATCACATTCCTTCCATCCCAATCAAAAACAAAGAAAGACAACCTGGACTGTAAAAACAAAAAAAAGGAGAGTCACTGCCTGGACGATATGTGAACAGAAGGGATTTTAGTGGCAAGAAAGGTTGTCCAACGCGTAAATATCAGCAACTTTATCAATCAAATTTATGCTAAAAATATGAAAACAACATTACTGCGGGTTGTGTGTTTAGCTATTAAATTTTTAGAAGTATTAGATGCATTAACTGACAAACTGCAAGTAGTTGCAGTGTCTATTGACACCACAAATGTTTTTTCATTTCCTTTATTAATTGGAGAATTTTTTTGTACAAAATCAAAAGTCAAGAATACTAAACATATGCAAATTAATGTGTGGCTGACTGATGTGGTGCATACCAAGAGACTGGGCTGTCACTCATCTGTTCTTTTACGGTCAATGACCAAAGCAGTGTAACAGATCGGTTAATTTAGCGCCCTAGCATGCTGGGTATTCGGAGAAGAGCTGACGATATTACGAAAGATCCCTTTCTTTTTTAGCTCTCAAGTTGTGGCAACTGTAACCCTAACACCTGCGCAAAAAACAAAATTTTAAAACATGGGTGGACACAGGTGATCCGCCAAATGCCGACTCCCCAAACAATGGCAGGAAAGATGCTGCGTATATTTACATGCCTCGCAGCTTAAGGGCTAAAGTTTAAAAGTTCCAACAAATGGAAATTGCATTGCATCCAAATGCCTTGCTCAAAGTTCTAAGACTTCGGTGCCAGCAAATTTTTTTACTGCTGGTACTTTCTCAATATGCTGACAGACAGTAATCAGTAAAATAAATGTATAGTATATCAGAAAATGCACTCATTATAAGAAGTCTATGGTCTGTCATTAAGACCCATGTAATCGGCTCCTGACAGAATCTTTTAAAAAAAGAGACTTTACTTACTTTGGTAAAGTCCCGAACAAAAAATTCAGTGTGAGACTCCCACTTTGGGTTGACAGTTTGTGTAATGTAGGGAGTTGTCATAATCTGTAAAAACAGCGAAACAAATGACAAAAGTTGTCAGTGAAAACAGAAATCAGAAACCATCAATTATCATATCTAGTGAACAGAAAGCAAACAAATGATGAATACAATGACTTAGTGAGGTCAAAACAGATTCCTAGTACTCACCCTCCTCCTATCACAGAACACAACACAGTAAGGGTCAGATTTCCCTCCATCATCAGCTGCAAGGAGATTTGTAGCCCCATGTATGTGCACGTACAAGACACCGGCAACTGGAGAGATAAATGATAAAAATGAATAAATGAAAAAAATATAACTCAACAACTTTATTCACATATTAATATTTTCTTCTCTTACTCAGGTTATTCACAAGTCCCTCCAAACTGGATAATGTTACTAAACCACCCCTGCTGCCATTTGCTAGAGATTTAAAAGAGAGTTTTAAAAAAACACAGAGTCAGTTCAAACTTAATTGAAAATTTGTTTTTTTTTTATTAAACCCAGGCTGATCAAAACTAGAGACTGGGCACAAACTGAGTAATGTAGCTGGCAAATCTGTATAAATTTTACTTTTTAATGTTTCAAGATGGAAATGTAAAAGAGGGTGGAGGGGAGAAATTAGCTTAATCAGACACTCAGTATCAATAATATTAAAAAGTAATGATTTCAGATATTTTCCAATACCTTCCTTTGCAATTTGCTGTTCATCTTTTTTAGTAACATCAAGTTTTATTTCCTCAAGTCTGGTGTACTGCAGGAAAATTTTTAGTTTTGTCCCATTTTTGTTCTTCAGTGTTGTGGTTTGCCTAAACATGGCAATATGCATTATAAAACATTTGAATAAAAATCACAAACGAAATTAACAGAAAATTTCATAAACACTACAAAAGAAGGGCCTCCAGAAGCTTAAATTGCCTATTAGATTGCCTTTATTAAAACAGAATTATTCAAGTCAGAGTTGTCTGCCTTAATTAAAAATGGTTTCCTTGTGTTTTTTTAGTACACATGAATGTACAGAACTGGAGGAGGAAAAATAAAGCTTAAGAAGTTAAGTTATGGTCTTTTGGTAGATAGAGTCAATAACTATACCTCTCAGTATCACCAATTCATTTTAAATAATGCCATTACTACAGATAAACAAAAAATGTCCTAAAAAATCAACAGCAAAGACCATCATGCAGCATCAATGTCAATTAAAGAAAACAGATGCATCAAGACTATACTGCCTCCACTGCCTAATACCATCATAGAAATTCAACTGTTTATTTACGCAACCTTATCAACAGAGTTTCTGCTACTTAGAAATGCCCCCCCCTTTTTTTTTTTTTTTTACTTTTATCAAAGAAAGTTAGGATGGTGATAAAGGCTCTAGTTTTCTCACTATTTGAAAATGATCTTTTATCCAACTTTCAAAGTTTTCTTGAGATAAAATCAAAAACAAATTGTTTGTTTATCTCAGGGGCATCTCAAAGATGGTGCTCTGCAGCTATGTACCAGGAATATCCACATGAAATCCAGGTAAAAATAGAATTTCCATAATGGCATCAGGATTGGTTTCAGTTGAATATCCCATATACATGGTATGGCAGAGTCCTAATTTCTTTTGTTTGTAATCATTATGGGCAAATAAAGAGTCAGAAACTTGTTGTGTCAAAATGAGAGAGAGAGAGATGAAATCTAATGCTTCATTTATCCATACTTTTGAAATAAGAGAACAGCACTTACACATTCTCCACTTGGAATGGGAACAGTGACAGCTTCAGGGTGTGCTCTTCCAAAGTGACACTCGTCAGCAAACGTTTGCACTTCGACTTGATTGTGAGCTACAACAAACAGCACTCACTCATTTTAATACAAGTTAGTTAACGGCCACCAAGGCAGTTTCAAAAAAAAATTTTATCAGGATTGTTTACACGAAAACTTTAAGATATTAACATAAAAAAGAATATTTTAAAAATTTAACATTTAGATTATTTGGCAAATTTACTTGAATTTGATCTTCCTTGATGTCTGTTGAATTTCACTGCATTTAGCAGTTTAGAATAAAATGAGATGCATATAAAAATATCAGCACTTTTACTCATTTTAAACAATGCACATAATATATAATTTGACATTGGTATACAAAAAAAAAAAAAGTTACTAACTACCAAGCTATCCTTTAACTTTCAGTAATTTTATCCAGTCATTCATCAACTTCTCATCAGTAGGTACACCACCACGTTCAGCTATTACCACCATCCACCCCATTACGTCACCTGTCCTTCTAGCAGCAACATGGGTAGACAAAAAGTTATCAAAGACTCAATCAGAAATTTCAGGTCCTGGTTATTTTTCTTATCCATATTTTACTTACATTTCTAATTCAAATTGAGCGCTTTCTCTTTAAAGTAGGGGTTAGCCGAGTAACATTTCAGTATTAAATTAATAATAATTAATATATGTATATCAGCCAATAGACAGCCTTTTATTGGCTTTTCCTCTCCATAAAACTCAAACTACTTTTGGTTTAAGGACTTTACACATTTGGCCATTTTAAAATTATTATTTTAAAAAATAGTAAAAGATTTTTTTTAAAAATAAAATAAGAAAATGCAGAATAAAACTTTTTGGAAGATTTTCTGTTGTTATTTTACCTTTTCTTCTGATAGTTTGTACACAAGAAATGAAGAGATGTCTTCCCATTCATCAAATGGGGAAAATTCTACAGTCTGTCTCTTTCTGTCACCCAGTCTGGCAACACAGTAATGGACATCGTCCACAGCTTGCTCTGTCAAATTAAAAACCAACCCCAATACAGCTGAGCATCTGTTAACATACAAAAAAATTCAATCATGCCTATAAACAATTAACTAACTAGAATTCCCCATAAAAGAAAACTTTACAAACTTTTTTAACATAAAATTTGGATTTTACAAAAATAAAGTTAGTTAAATCTATTTTGCAAAAAAAAAAAAAAAAAACAGTACATTTATTATTTTTTTAAAATACTGAAAAGAAAGATTAGACGTTATATGTTGTTCTCATAAATGCAAATGTTCTCTGTAACATTTTTGAAAACAATATGGAGGCATTTATCACTTTCCTTCCATACGTTCAATGTTCTTCCTAATAAATGTGCACAAACAATCTGCCTGAAACCATTACCTAACATCAAATTTTCTTTCATGTACTGGATTATTTCTGTAAACAAAAGATACTGAAAGTGTGATGAACTTAGTCAAGGCAAGAAACTTAGTTTAAGAAGCATTTAATAAAAACAGACCACCAGAAAAGAGTACAACCTCTCTCGCATTCTGTCAAACTCACACACACACACCCTAAGATGTCTATTTGGGATTTATGGGTAACTCTAAGGTGAACAAAGTGTTTTAGTCGCCTTAATTAACATACTAGTTAGACTACATCTAGAGTATGCAGTCCAAGCTTTGAGTGCTTATCAAGCAAGTTATTGAAAGTTCATCAGATGTAGAGAAGAAAGTTTCTGGAATGATTTTGGAAATTAAAATCTTTGCTATTCAAAGCACTTTCCAGATTTTATGAAAATATAATAGAAATTAAGAATTCTAAAAAGTAAGCAAAGTTTAAAATGGCTGTCAAACATTATAATAGGCTAAAACTACATAGTGAAATGTCTTTTTTTTGCAACATCGTAGCAGAATCGAATCAGATGTAGGTGTCCCAGAATCCTATGCATACACAGGTAATATTTTAATGGAATATCTGAACAAGTCCCACTAAAAATCTAATTACTATTCCAAATGTTGATTAACATGTTTTCCTAAAAAATATGAAGCAAAACTCCCCAAGAAATAATTTTTTCCTGAACTACAAAAATTTTTTAACCCTGTCTCTGATTTCATTGCAGTTTCTAAATGTTTTTACAGTAGAATTTTAAAAGGCTGTGTAAGCCCACCCAAAATGAAATGGCAGAGTGAAACTGGTTTTACGATATCATTTGCCGTTTTCTTTGAGATTTCTCAGAAATAGCATTTTAATGAGTGGCTGGAGTTGTTACCATTTACTGGGCAGAGAAAAAAATGGGAGACAAAGCATTGTGACTGCGACTTTCAGCAGGCACACAGACTCGTACTACAAACCAAAGAGTAAAAGTCTTTTTTGTTTTTTTTTTTTAAAATGTATTATTCATACATCTATTTAACAAAATAAGTGATCAAATTTAAACATTTTTGTGATGAAATCAGGATGTCAACTAAGATTTTTTTCAATTCCAATGGTTCAGGGTAAATGAATAATGTAAATCTTAACTCTCCCTGCCAAAGTCTGACATTACTGATGTAACGTAGTTTTTGTGACACTTGACAAATGGCTGGTCAGTAGCACCGGATATTGTTAGTTTAAGTATTGGTGAATGCCCTTGGGGGGATTCCAAATCATCTACCAAGGAGCGAATCTGTTAAGGAAAACGATGCCAAAAACCTTGGCAGGGGAAGAGTTCATTTTCAAATAGCAGCGCAGCTGTTAATAGATACAAGAATAGTGTCAAATGAGTAAGTAGAATAGTTTTTAAAATTCCACCTATAGAGTGTAATAGTATAGTGTGATGCCTTTAAGTTCATCGAGTTCAAAATATTTTTTTAAAGCAAGCATTCTAAAATAAAGTCTCACAGCCCTTTGTTAATAGCAAGTAATGGTGTGTGCCAAACCATTATCTTTCCCCTTTGTTTTTCATTTATTTGCATGTTTAAAATTCTTTTAAAATATGTCACTTTTTAAAGTTAAAGGTATTAAGTGATTGCAAAAATTATAAAGAATTCACTCCGCTAAAATAAACAGTAATACAGTAAGTGTATACCTACCCATCCACCTGCAGTCTTAGTTTCAATACAAAAATGAGCTGTTTTTGTTAGGAACTTTTGAAATAATATTTCAGCTTCATAGCAGAGTTATTAAAATACACCATACATCATCTGCATCTGTCAGCAACTCAAATGTGATGGAGAGAGATTAAGGATCAGTCAATATCAAATTAGATACCTTACCTGTGTATGAACTTGGCAATCCTTTGATGTGAACAGTAAGCACTCCCTGGGCTATATTAGAAAACAGTGCACAAATAAAAAAAAAAATCATTTTTTGTGAACAAATTTTTAAAAAAAATTTTTTTCTTGGTATCACTTCTTCCAGAAGGTTAAAATTAGAATACAGACAGATGCATGACAGCTACAAGTTTAACCGACAAATCAAATATGATAAGACAAAAACAATATTCTGAAACATTGAACACTTATTTGAGGAAAAATATTAATTTATTGTTAGAGTTTTTGCAGATCTTAAGCATGTGAAACAATGAACAATTAAAACAGAAGTTTGAACTTTAGATGCTTAAAGTGAAGACTTATAAATGTTTTGAAAATAATCAGAGATTTTGATCTGTGAACACAGCCAGAAATATCTGTCTATCTTCAGTTGCTGATAATACTGGGGTAATAATTATAGATCGGATAAAGTTCCGACACAGTTAGATATCAAAAAATACCTTTTTTTTAGTAATTAAATTGTTAAAAATTGGAATAAATGAGTGGCAAGTGTAGTTGAAAGTGATAGTATTGATCAGTTTAAGAAATGCATTGATGGCTGTCATTCTCCACCATCCACGGCTGCTGCTGCTGTTTCTTGCCTCCTTATAACTACTAGTTTCGGTCAGATTTACTTCCATGCGCACATACTCAAAAATGTTATCTAATAAAACACAAAACAAAACATGTCTATAGGCCGTACATAAGTTAATACTGATTATGACTACAAGGGTGGAGGCTTCATCATGGGGAAAAACTGAAAAAAGCACTGCTGTCTGCGTTATTGGACAAACCACATCCACTCCATTATTTAGTGGAATAATAATAACTTCTTTTGTGTCTATTGTTGTCTTTCTGTTACAAAGTAGGTGAGCCAAATAGCTCAGGTCCAAGGTAGCACAATCAATGTGAACAATGCAGTTGACAGGTGCTTGAAAGCCATCCCAAACTATTGTCCCAGTATCACCAACCTCTATGCTCTATTTATAATGTGTTTGTTTGTTTTAAGTGAGTGCTTCTAATCAAAAGTTCTCATCTTTAAAATAGGAACTAGTTGTCTTAACTGAAAATAAAAACAAAAACTGCATATTTACAATTAAAATAGAACACCAAAACTAGCTTCCCAGGCTACATTTTCATTACATGTTTATAAAACAGTTTTTTTCAGAAATCAACCTGACCTAATCAATAGCTATTGTGATCCAGCAGATGTCGCCTGAGTCTTGCAGAAGTATACAGCAAACTCAGAGGATCCTGATAACAAAGTAGTAAAATAAACTGCTTTCTCTCAATAAAACAGAATACTGAAGTTATAAAATATTTTAATTTATATTTATTAATTTGAGGAAGAAAATTACTTTGGAAATCCAATCAGATTACCTGTATTGCTCTCTCCCCCTCTCTCAAAATAGCAATCAACAGCTACCTGTCTATACTTTAAAAGAGTATTACAAGCTGCCTCATTGATATGCATGAAAGAACAATACACATTTCAATTTACGCCGATATTTTGTTTTCTTTTATATTCATCTTAAAAAAAAAAAAAAAAAACTCACCTGCATTTTTCTTGGCAGTTTGTCTAGGTCCATAGACAGGTCCAGCTGAAGCCAAAATCAGGTCAAGTTTTCCAGGATCAACAAGAGCTGAATTTAATTTAATTATTAAAATAAAAAAAAAATTTTTTTTAAGTTTGAAATTAAAATTATAGATAAGTTGACACTTTGAAGAAATAACAAACCATCAACAAAAAAGATGTTTAGCTATAAATGTATGAGATTAGTTTAGAATGTTAATCATACTGTTAACAAATTCATTCCTTAATGTAATGTACTTAGTTGTTAAAGTATTTATTAATTTAATGTTGCCAAAAATTGTAGTATTAATAATTATAAAACTAATTTTTAAAATCAAATTGTGTGCTAAGATCAAAGTGTTGACTTTCCCAATATACAGCTTATTCTAAAAAGAAAACCTTTTAGTATTAACTGTCTGAAACAATTTGATGATACAAGCATTAGCAAATGGAGAGAGAACTTTTTATATAGACTTTTTAGTGTCAAAGTTTAAAAATCTATATTATTTTAAGAAATATTCTTGTTGATAAAGTCTGCTAGCCGATGGACGTTAAGTAGACTAATGGCAACATCTAAGAAAAAGGAAAAAAAAAAAGTTTTTCTAGTGAGTGTGCAGCTAACCTCAGCACCCTGTTCTCTTCTGCCTGGTTTAGGAAACTGACACCAGGGGCTCCCTCTGGTGGATGCCTTGTGCGGGGCATTTAGGTTTGCAGAAAAAAAAAAAGGAATCCGGATAAAATCATCAGCAAACTTTTCCCTTCTTTTGTTGTGAATAGTAGTAAATTTTAAAATTTAATCTAACAGGTTGTTTGGTTGTGTGTGTGTGCAGTAAGTGAGGAGATAATATGTACCTTTTGTTAAGCCTTCTAGAACACTTGTGTGTATCCAACTTTTCAACAAAGGTACCTCCATTATTTGAAGCGCTCCTAATACTTTAATATTGAACCAAACATCAGGCCTTGGAAAAAAAAAACAAAACAAAGAAATTTTATGTTTCTAAATTTAGTTTATCTTGTGAAAGGGTTAATATGTTACTGCATTAAGAGCTAATCAAAAATCATGCTACAGTTCACAACTGCAGTACCTGTAACATTGATAAGTCTTCTGGTATTTTTCAGTTAACATTACAATAGTTAATCATATCTATTAGCACTTTAGGTGTTGTGACACCTGTACACACTTCTCATTAATGCCGCCACTCCATCTACTTAAAAAGAAGAAACCTTTAGATCTCTTTAAACTTCGTTTAAAAAAAAAAAACACAACAGCCACAATTATGTAAATGAGTTTTGCAATACCACCATTTTGATATTGATGCATTTTTGTTACTGGAAGGCTAAAATTCGTTCACAATACATGGCATGTATGAAGTCAACTGACTGAAATAAATAGAAGAACAGCACAAGTATAAATGATGAGTAAGCAGTTAGTTCTCTTGGTTTGTACGAGCCAATATGGTTTCGTGCCTTGAAGACGACACACTAAGCTATAGTTGAATCTCTAAAGAAACAGGTAATCCAAGCTTTTTTTTTTCTTAAAAAAAGAAATTATCACTTTCCTTACTCCTCTCAAAAAAAGAAGCTAAATTTAATCAATTAAGATTTATACATTTGGATTTCAGAACAAAATCAAAATATTCCATAATCTGAATTCTTTTTTTAAAAATGTAGAGAGAGAACAATAAAAACACCAAGAAACACTCTAATCAAAGAGATTGAAAATGAATACCAGGACAGGGAGCAAAATAAGGATTTTAAGGACACATTGCAATATCTTCCTGGCAATGGGGAAAAGAAGAGACTCATAAGTTGGAGAAACAAAATCACTGAGGTACGTATGTAGACTGAACACATTTGTTTACTTTAAATGTCAATGATATATATATTTTTTTTTTACTAATGCCATACATGAGTCACAAAAGCTACCACCAACAATGTATCAGTGACATGTTTTAACCAAAGTTTCTATCAGAAAAGTTAAACAAATCTTAGATTCTTTAAGATTTTTAGATGTAAAGTAAAACGAAAAATAAAATTTTTTTTTTCAGATTCATTCAACTGAAACTGATTGACAAAGCTCATTTTCAGTCTTGATTTTCTCTCACTGATCTTCAACAAAGAATTCTCAATAGTTCCTTCTCCTCCACTTCAGATAAGGAAGAAAACAATGCTACGTATAAGAATCTTCATTTTCACATAGGAAAATGCTAGAAAATTTACAAACTCACAGACTGGCACAAAATGGAAATGTATCAGATCTAAGCAAAAAAGGTAACCAAATTTACACTTATTTCTAGCATTTACAAGTATGCAAAGTTATAACATACTTGTCTGTAAAGTAGAATGTTGCTTTGGTTATGTGAGGGAATGGCACATCCATGGACAATTCCAAAATGGTCTGCATTTTTCCTGTGATTGTTAGCTCTTCAACAGCAATGTCAAAACCAAGTCTGAAAATGCAAAATAAAAACAAATGATTTACAAAAGAACCTGTCTAATGCAAACAAACAGACAATCTCTATACCTATCTTTAAATAATAATTTACTTACCTCCCAATAATAATTTTAAATACCATGTGAAAATCATGACATACTACATCCAAGTCCATTTCCATAACAAGCTTAAAGGAAGCCATCTTCTCCAGGTTAGTGGGTGGTTTTGTGATGTCTAGCCAGGACACAGGCTTCAACCCTCTAGGAACTCCCTCTGCAAACTCAAACACCTGAATGTGCCTTACTGTGGGCGTGTCTTCTCCCATGGTGAAAGCAGTCAGTTCAATATGCTCTGTTCAAGAAATTAACACATCTATAAAACAGTGATATTGATAGCAAAGTTTCTTGTCGGCCCCTAGTTACAACCAGGTAAGCATGTCCACAAGTTAGAATTTTACCAACAATTCACAGAAATTGCCAATACAGGTAATAAGCAAACAATTAAGCACTAAAAATTCACTACAGTTCCTATTTGCTTTTCTTAAAGAAGCTATACGAGTTATTTTAATATTAATAATTATAATTTTTAAATTGTATAAACGTAGCTGATGTTTCCTTTGCATTTTTGTTTTAAAATAAAATTAGTAGTAGTTTGTTTTGTTTAACTACCATATAGAGTTGGGAGCAGTAAAAATGTCAGCTATGGGCTATGTTTTGGCATTGGTTCATTACATAGAAAGGTGATTCCAAAACTGGGGTGCTTGCAGAAATTCCAGGTGGATGAGAAAAACAATTTTTAATCACTGTGGTTAGAAGATTTTAGAATTCAAAGTTATCATCGAAAATTCTTGCTACATCCCAAAGGCAGTCCCTGTGTCAGAGAAATAAGGCCAAACATCCTCAAGTGGATCCAAGGCTGAACTTTTATGGTTGATCTTCAAAAGGGAGAAGTGATAGGATGGGTGTCAATGGATTGACTTAGTAGTAGCATGACACTATCATGAGACAAGCTTCTGACATAATTATGGACATTATCTGGAGTCATTTGGGTTTGCCTGGGTCACCTTTACTGTTGCTTGTTGGCTCAAGTATAAATTCCTCTGCATCCAGAGTCCACTCTCTTCTCAAACAGGTCAGTGGACAAGTTTTAAACAGTGGAGTCTGTTGCATTTGTACATGATAATAATAAATTGTAAAAGTAATTAAATAAATTTATTATATATATAATGGGATCCCCCCCTCTCTTAGTGGGATGTATGTCATGCAGTTCTCAGCAATGGTAGCTGGAGACCTGGTCATCTGGAGCAACATTTGAACACAAACACAAGGAATTGAAAGACAAACCAAAAGATTATTTTGCTGTCAAACTTCAGATGCTTGAAACACATGAGGCTGGACACTACAAGAGCTTTTCATCAGGATACTGCTAAATTGGTGGAAGCATCTCATGAGCTGACACTACTCATTATTGCCAAAGCAAAGAAAGAAAGCTCTCTCTTTTTCTCTGAGACTCTTGTAAAACCATGATACTTGTTGAGCGCTGTGATATTGTGCTTGGTGCCAAAAGCCAGAAAATGTTATCAAAAATTCCACTCTCTGATGCCACTGTAAAGCATCACATTGACAAACTTTCAGAAGAAAACAAGACAAGTTTTGGAAAAAGTAAAAGCACTGGTTTTCTTTTCAATTCAGTGCAATGATACCACTGATAAAACTCAATGCTGTCATTTGCTGGTTTATTCTCGATTTGTGGACGATGAAGCTGTGAAAGAAGAAATGCTAGGCTCATGACATTTTGGCAACAGGTTCTGACTTTTTTTTTTTTTTTTTTGCAAGAAAAATGGTCTTCCTTGGAAAAAGCTTGTTGGCGTTTGCACTGAAGGTGCCCCTGCAATACTTGGCTCTCACTCTGGATTCATGACAATGGTCAAAGAAAAGAATCCAGCCATACTAAGAACTCACAGCATCATCTACAGACAAGCCTTGGCTGCTAAGACTCTTCCAGATGACCTAAGTACTTTGCTGAACTTGGCAATCAAAGTTGTTCATTTTGTAAAGAGGAGAGCTTTAAATATGAGGCTTTTTTCAGTTCTTTGTGCAGATCTGAGGGCTGTTCATAAAGTTCTCTTGTTTCACATGGAAGTCTGTGCTGGCTATCGAAAGGAAATATGCTGAGCAGACTCTACAAACTCAAGCATGGAGTGGAAAAGAATTGTATGGTGCTTTCACTAGCTTGTGGACATTTTTGAGGCTATCAACAACCTCAATTTGAAGCTGCAAGGAAGAAACACAAACACCATTGCCCACTACAACACAATCAGAGCCTTTAGAGAGAAAATTCAGCTTTGGAGGCGCTGACTTCAATCTGGGAACTTTTCGTCATTTCCTCATCTCACTGAATTCCCAGCTGAAAAGGACAACCTTGATTAGCAATACCTGGATCAAAAGAACAAAACTTTGCCTCATCTGGATTGTCTTGTTGAGGAGTTCAAGCACTATTTTCTTGGTGCGAGATCCATCCAACATTGATGTGGATTCGTTGCTATTGAATTAAAGTTTGATTCATGTGCAAAGGATAATTTAGAAACCATAAGTTTAGAAGAGTTTGGAGTAAAATAACTCCCCATTTACACAAAAATTTCAGAAGAACAGTTGCATTTGATTCCATTTTCTTCTACTTAACTTTGCAAAGCTGAGTTTAAAGCAGCGCAATAGCCTGGAAGTGGAGTGTGACTCATGTGGTGCTCTAGCATCCTTCAAACCTAAGTTTTCCAAGCTTGTGAGAGAAAAACATCATCCTTCTGATTAAAACATTTTTTTTGGTAATTTGAAACTTTTAAATAAAATAAATGTCTGTAAGCATATTTTTCAATAAACGAACCATTATATTTATTTCAATGAAAAAGCTGAGAGTTTGATAAACACCAAAGTGGGGTGGGCATTATGTCAAAAAGATTGAGAATCACTGACATAGAATATCAGTTTTTAAGATTCAACTGGAGTAAGCATACTTGCATGCACATACATTTAGTTGCTGTCTTATGAGCAACAAATGTTTTAAGGAAAAAAGAAAAAATGAGAAATATTAAATATGCTTCTTAGCAAAAAGTGTGACACCCAGTTTTAATGCTCCCATTCAGGGTATCAATGTATGACTGTGGAGTGTTGTTCCAAATATCCTGTAGAACATTTTACAATTCATCAAGAACAATCAGTTGCCATTTGACTTTCTCATTAGCCATATAAACCAGTCTAGCCTCATTGATGTTCATATCAGGACTTTGTACAGACCAAGATATATCTGAGTATGTTCCATCAGCTTCTTTATGTTCCAGATAGTTTTTCACCACATTTTCTGGCTGTATGCTTTGGGTCACTGTTATGTTGGAAGATGAATCTCCACCCAATGAAATAAATACTTCCTGAGAGAATAGCTTGAGGAATGAGAACCTGGGCAGCATCTGTTAGCAGTCAGTATATCTTAAATTTTATGCAAATCTCCAACATCCTTGGCTGATATGCAGTCCTGCACATTGGCATCTGTAGGATTTTTTCCAGGAGGGAAAAATGAAAAAAAAAAAAAAGTCAGCAGGATAAGTTACAGGGTGGGGGGGGGTGCATATGGACACTTTGCCAGTGCCTTATATTGTATTTTACTTTATTACTACTCTTCCTGGCCTTTGACCTTTTGCTCTTTGGCTGGGTGCTATCAGACTTGTTATTTCTTGCCCAATTTACCATACACCAGTGAGCATGGTAGATTGGGCAATAAATAGTGCCATCATTACACTATCACTATCATCTTTCCAAGGGGGGGGGTTGACCCCTCTTGCAGACACCCATGATCCCATACTTATATTGATCCATCGCAATGCTTCACCATAGCTGTTGTATGCTGACTGTTTCTTCTTTTGTTTTTAATATAGAAAGGTGGACAAATTAGAAAGGGATTGTGATTAAATAACTACCTTGTTACCTTAAAATGTTATCCTCTAGAATTAACTGGGCTATTTTAATAATCTAGTAAAACATGGTAGCCCCGTTGTGTGGTTCTGTAGACTTCTGAAATACTCTAACAATGTCTTGAGATACATTTTTGTTGATATTTCTGGCAGTTGGAGGACTACTGCAATAAGGTAACTTCAACTTCTGATAATAGATTTACATTATAAACTAATTGGAAAAACTTACTTTAAATAATCATTTCAAATAGCATAGAATATTCAGACTTATAAACATTGGCTACTTTTAAATCACAAAATGCTTAACTAACATTTTTACCACATAGAATCTGATGTACCAGGTACCTTTTAGAGCCATGACATCACACATTCACTTCTGATGGTCTAACAATTCTCTTAATGAGATGCACATAGAAATGTAGGATGCATTATTTATTTACCTTTATGGTATTATTATTCAATTGATATTCAAAATATTTTTCCCCTTTCACATCATATTCATATTGGGTAATCAGTTAATTCCACTTTGTTGTACCATTGGAACATACTAACTTTGCAGTTATACAAAAAAAAAAACAACTTCCACCATAAAGGGAGAGTCAGTTTATAAAAATTGACAGATTCTATTAGCAGCACATCCCCCCTCCCACACACACTCTTTTGAACACCAAATCTGCATTGGCACAAAATGGATGCCAAAATCCGCCATTAGATTACACTCATTCCTCTAAACAAGTTATTCACAAAGAGATTAGGGGATATGTTGCAGATGAGAGAAGAGTCACATAAAACCTAAAATAAAGTTTGCATTTGCTAATAATTAGGAAATAGGTAAATGTTCCCACAATACTCAGCATTCAGGAAGTTGACATATTGCTCAACTCTGATAAAACTGTTAACTGCCAAAAATAAACTCAAAATGCAAATCATATACTTTAGCTGTAATGGTATTTACAGTTTAAAAAGTAAAGGAGAAAACTAGCATAAAGTTACATCGTGGGAATGCATGGCTAAAAGACATGGTTCAGGTTCCACATACGACACTAATTATTATACAGGTCTCAACCAAGGTTGCAATTTAAGGAGAGACCATTAAAAAATACAAGGTTGAGTCCTGCAATGAGTAGGTTCAATGTCACTAATGCATGCTGTTTGAACTACATTTACTGCACACCTTGCACAAGGTTAATTTTGGAATGTTACTCATGCAAGAAATATCAATATCAAGTGTTTTTTTCCCTGAGCAATGTATCAGCTTGCAACATGGAGCATCCTTGTAACTGTCTGTAATAACATCAATGGTACACTCTTGACGATAAGATGTTTGTGAGTACAAAGCTTGGGAGGACTAAAGTAGACTGAACTTAGATAGAGAATGAAACTTTAGGAGTATCAGATTTTACAGATGTAATTAAATCAACATGCAAAAGAACAAGCATAATCACTGTCATTGTGGAGAATTTGTCGAAATTAACTGATGAGAACACCTTTCTACAATAACTCAGGTGATTTTCTTAAACTCAGTTTACTTTTGATTGATTTCCAAGGAAAGCTTAGATGTTTTTGTTTATCTGGGTGCAATTGTTTAGGGGACAATAAGATAATGATTATCAATGAAAAATGTAATAAAACTTTTTTAAATAGTAAATAACCATTTTAAAAAATGAATAAAAGTTATCTTAATTTGATTACCATTATCAGAAATTTTAGTTGCTATTTAGGAACCTATATTGTCTCATGCGAGTAGAAACTCCTAACCTTCTAGATATCTGCATAAATTTAAAAATGAATGAATGAGATTTGGCTGCAGCAATGTTCTTCCAAGATTATTTACATAAAATTCTTTCCCTTTGTTTTTTTTTTAGCAGCTAAGCAGCATTACCCTGTCAAAGCTAACAAAAAAGAAATGGTTTAATATTGTAATGGAATAAGGGGCACTTCTAAAGTCTTTGAAGGGTTTCACTGTTCAATATCTGCTTAACTACATAGACAAGAACTGTATTACAAAGCCGTGTGTTTCAAGTTTTATAAAGGTTTTTGCTTTGTTGTTCAGACTGTTGAGAAACCAAAATGGTGATGATCAGAGAGAAGGTGAACTTCATCCTGTGGCTTGCTGAGTTGGAGTCAGTTACTGCAGTGAAAGGAAAGTTTAGGGTACTGCTTGACAATTTATTAAAGGTTGTAAAAAATGCTCTGGTAAACTGGACACCAGTTGAGATACCATTGTAATTGTCAAGAAGGCATTTTCAAGATATCTCCTGAACTTTTTTCATGCATTACAAGAATTCAACATTCCCTTTTCAATGGTTTTTGTAATTTTCTAATGTCAGGTGCTGAAGCATCGAAATAGTTATCAGTCACATCACATCCAAATAGTTGGAGAGAGTATTCAAAACATGGACAAACAGGATTAAAGGAACCATTACTAAAAATGACAACTATGTAGAAGTGTAAGGATTCATATATGTGTACATCTCTCAAAAACTAATCATATGGCTTTGTAACTATTTTTGTTCTATCTCATGTAGATACACACTAAAATCCTTCAAAGACTTTATTAACAGCATGCATTGTTCAATTACACCTGAAATAATCCTTTACACTGTTTAAGAATAATACTATCAGCCATAAGGGTTTCCCAAGCTGCACATAGTATATAAATTAGTATGCTCCATTGTTAGTCTAGTTCATTTTCTCTCCCTCCCACAACTTCTTCAAGTTAACCCCTAAGGTCAAATCTGCAAGAAAATAACATTAAATGTTTCTTTTCATGCTACCACTCAATATGTTTATCATAATACAGAAGTTTATTGTGCACACAGCCCAAGAATTTCTAAAACAAGCATGGCGCATCAGACAAGTTTTAGAATTGAAATTAGATGATGGTAGGTCAGGGTTGGCACTAAACAGAAATGCACAAATGCAGTCAGTGTTGGTCAGATTGCCCTAAGACTTTATTCTGTTTGTTTGACCAATTCCAGAAAAGTTAACCATAAATCCTTGATACTCTTTATAATAATTATTAAAAAAAAAACTCAGAATATGCAGGATAATTTTACAACTTCTAAATAACTGCAAATCAAACTGCTACCTCATGGTAGTATCTTTTAAAGTTGACACCATTAAAAGTATTAAAATTAACATGTGGCATACCAAGACTTTTATAACATACAGCTAATTTTACAAGCCAGAATTCTGTTTACCACACCCACTGGTCACCAGAATTTATAAGGGCCATCAATAAACTTAAAAGCCTTAGTTTTCAAAGATAATTAATGTTGTTTTTTTTTTCATTTGTACACACACACACACATTAATATTTATCAATGGCTGTAAACTATTAAAGTCAAAAGGACAGCAGCAGTAACATAGGAATTACACTTAGAACACCTAGCATTTGTACTGGCTGACCTAACAACTTAATAAAGTCAGTTATTTCCTCAGCGTTCTAAATGCATGAAATAAAATGTGATGTGTAAATAACTCGTGTGTCATGTGGGAGTCTTTTTCACACAGCAATACTAACTTCATCATCATAAGCACAAAGTAGATAAGAAAATTCACATTCACAATTTATTCTGTTCATAAGAAAACAAACTGATATTAACCCTATCACTGTCAAATATTTAGCACAAAAACTTTTGTTTTCTAGCTATAGCATACATAAAATGAACAAAACCAAAGCACTTACTTAGAAATGAAGGTTTGATTTCCAAAAGCCTATCATCAAGTCTTTTTTTAACCAGGTTTTCTATTGTACTGGAGCTGAAAACCCACCTACAAAATAAAGTTTACATTCTTGCAAACAATGGCGGATAATTTTTTTTATTTTTTATTAAGAACAAATTCACATTCTTTCGTAAAGAATACAAGATTGGTTGAAAATCCCAACATCTGAGGCACAATTAGAACAAAAGGATATAAATGCAGTTTATCTAAATCAGTTGTAGAGTCACAAAATACAAGGCATCCCAAAAATATGTAGACTTTCATACACTGCCATATAAAAGCAATTTGACTTGTAACAGTAAAACATTTCATTTAGAAGCTTACAGATGGTGGTACCATGCATTGCAATGGCATAATTCTGATGTGTTTTCAGGGTGTGGCTGAACAACCTACCGGGAAGTAGATGGGATGATGCAAATTAGTTTAATACCTGCCATGTTATCCTGATGTCTCAAAACTAGATTTTTCCCCCAACTGGGCATATTAAGGGATAAAGTGTTTGTCACAAACATCAGAAAGATGTTGGTGCTTCAATAGCTATTCCTGTGAAAATCCAAGCCAGTGTCACTCTACTATACATCTTTGATTACTAGATTATAAAAAAGAGAATGCTTAATCTTTTTGGGAACCCTGTATTTTCAATTTTCTAAGCATTAACAAATTCTGAAACTTTTCTACCCATTCATTTAGATTTATTATGAAATAATTAAAGTGTGTGGAGGGAAGGGAAATTTTAATATATGGCTACACATTATTTGCTAAAGGGGGCTTTAAATATTAAGATCATCTTTAAAATTGCTGTTCTCAAGCGTCTGGGTCTGACAGTCTGCATGGCTGGAGGGTGTGAAAGTTATCAAAAATTCACAAAATACATGCTAAACAAAATGTTGTGTCTCACAAAAAATGATTTAAAGAAAACAACAAAGCAAAACTTGATTTTGTTCGCTATCAGTTGCTAAACCACCACACACAGATTAACCAATCACATTATTATTATTAGGTTTGCTTTTGAATGTATACAGATGAAAGGCTGCTAAAACAAATGACAGAATCTATGATCGACCTGCTATAATTCAAACACTACACATTCCATACACATACAAGATGCATGTGCATAAAATAACTGTTCACAATGTAATTTCCAGTATTTCCTAGGAGCACCTCGTGCACCATGTAAAACTTGTAGATGTCAACACAAGAAATCTATCTATCAGCACCGACTTGATCCAGGTTTATACCACCAAGGTTCAGAGAATGTCCTTCCTTCATCTTGTAAGTTGATTATTTGCTTTTAGTTGAGAACAGAAAATTATTCGTGATGTGCTATTTATAAAAGGTGAAAAGTTAGTCCAGCTATTTCCCAACACCTGATATTAACCAATAATAAAGAGAAGCATGTAACCTATTTTATATGGGTGATGTTGTTTGAGCATGCGATACATCAGATGTACAATATTCCATTAAACCATACCATGTAGATGTACAGTAAATCAAAAAAGTATGCAACTGCCTTGGATAATCAGTCTTTTGACAAAGCTGATTGCTGAGATGTACTTAACTGTAAAGTGTATGTTGGTTTTCAGGTCTAACAAATATAATAGAGAATAGTTTTATAAATATTTTCCACTTTTACATGTTAATTATATTATTTGTGTGTCAATGATCAGCTACCTAACAACATTCACCCAAATTTGTACATGAAAGAAGAAAAAAAAGAGGACTTTGATTGGATGCTAAGTCTGTTATGAAAGAGTTGACAGAAGTGTCCAACAAGTGACCTGAGATAACAGATAACAGCTCTGAGAAACAAAATGATTTTTGGAGAGAAAAGTGAGAGCAACAATGCAATTAACCGAATCACACAGTATCAGTGTGAAGTTCAGAGTAATTAAGAGTATGAAAAGCCTTGAAATGTTTGTCGCTGCACAAATTTCCAAAGTGAGGCAAGAGCAGAGAAGCCATTACTAGTCACCAAACAGTAAGAAGCAGACCAAATGATGGTGAATTACATGGAAGAGTAGCCCTCATTAGTAAAAATAAGAGTGCAAAACAACAACACTGGAAATAAGGAATGTAAAAAGTCCTTAAGTGTTCTGGAATAAAGTTTAATAGATGATAGTGGAATAAACCACTTCTATTCATCAGATGCTATAACTTGGTTAGGAGTCTGATGAGAAATCAAAATGGTCCGTTCTAGAGTTGCTTGATTACAAAAGGATTTGAAATTATGAGATGAAACTTTCTACAAATCTGAATTCTCAACTACATATTGATGTAGGTTTTGATAAGTCTGTTAAAAAATACTAAGTCAACCTCTACCAAGTGTTGTAGGAATATTGTTTCTTCTATGTAAGCACATTTGAAAATTGTTACGGCTAAAGTTAGCTGTACCAAATATTAAGAGTGAAAGTGTGAACACATATACACATCAGCGTTCTGAAGGTTTTAAAAACGGGTTGAATTGTTTTGTAGTAATTTTTATGCTGTGTAAAATAACTCACACTAGGAACATTGCTATTTCAGCTGAGTTTTATTCGATCACTTAAATGATATCCTGCCAGATTTTATTAGTAGTGTCCCTAGTTATATGAAGGTGGGGGTATTTAGAACATTTTTCCATTGTACATGTTATATATGAAAGTATCAGATGATATACATACTTTTATGTAAACAATTCAGCTACAACCTTCAAAAGACTGGTTATTCTGAAATGGCTAATACAGTACCAGTTTAATTCACAGTATTTGGTACTTTTTTGTATTAAACATTCTATATAACTATTGATCATTATTTCCATGTTTCCATACATAATAGCAGCAATAACTTTTCATATATAGCATCAGGAATATTTATGGTAATCAGCGATGAGAAAAACAATCATCCAACATTTACTGTCCAGTAGATACAAGATACATGCAAAGTTCTCGTTTGTAGACTATAACCACTTAGATAATTGTCTTCCTATTCTAAGTCACAGTTACGTACCAGATGCTTGGCCAAGAGTAAAAGAAACAAAAGAAAAACAGAAAGGCTGGGGTGTCATACTTATGATCTGACATTATATGGTGGAAATAGAGGCTGGTTAAAAGGCAGGAAAAGTTAAGCCAGCCCACAAACGTGACTTTTACTAGTAAATGTGCTCAGAACTAAAGAAAAAAGTAGATTATAACATTATCCTTGGTTAATTTGTTGAAACCTGCAGGTCACTTCTATAATTTGTCAAGCAATTTTGCTTCTAAAATTGCTGTTTAACCAGTTTTTTTTTTAAAAAATTTACGTAAATTTCCAGCTCATAGAAAATTTGGCTGAAAACACAACCAGATGTCAGGAATAGGCTACCCAAAAGATCAGATATAGCAGAAGCTGAATTCAGTACAATTTCTTTACAGAGTTTTGTTGTAATAATATACAATCATGCAAGACTGAAAGAAGTCCAGGCATGGTCTACCTCTACTTCGTAAACAAAAGCATACAGAAAAGAATTTCTTCCTTTTTCTATTGGTCAGCTACTACCTACACTTACATTACAGTCACTACTAAGGGAAGGTGAGCAGTCAAATGCTGCTTCTGAAAGCAGATGCAATTCCATGGTCTCCAGACTAAACCCTCATCTGGTTTAGAGCAGCTGCACCCATAGAATGTTTACAAAGATAGGTGCAATAATCAGTCATAGATAGAAGTAATAAAAAATCTAAAGCCTCCCATGACACTACAAACAAATACTTCTGGTCACTTCAACACTTAGTGTCAAACATGATTTAAAACGAAATTTAAATAGCAAATGCATGCTTGTTATTTACTAAATATAAGAGAATCAAAACAAAACAATTAAAATCATGATTACATGAATTTATTTTAAATTCTGCCTTAACCTTCCCTAGGATCTTAAAACAACTATAAGCTTTTGTAAATAATACTGTTTCTGATTTCTCTCATAAGAAACTAGAGATAAATCGAGAATCTACATAGAGATGCTAAATGCTGGCTTCTTTGTTTTTCTGCATGTCTGTAGCTTGTCAGCTTAATAAACTACAACAAACATTTATTATGCTAAAAAAAAAAGAAAGAACTTAATGTAACATTGGTATTTTACGTACATGTCATGTGGGTTTAAGAAAATATTATCTATTAAATAATTTTTAACACACCCACCCACAAATGTAGATAAGCATCATCTGCATGAACGCACTGGTAGCTATTTGCAGATTCATCAATGAATGATCCTAGAAAGATATTTTGAGAATAGAATAATAAGATCTGTAACAGGTTTTGGCATGTATATATTTTCTAACAATCATATGCTAATATACTATGGATGTATACATAAATAGATTGATTATGCATGAACAGTATTTCACTGGTGTGTCCACAATAATGACAACTGTCAAAGAACAGGTTTGCAGCTCAGCCCAGAAAAGAAGTAGAGCAGCAGAAAACTAAAATGAACTAGTTTGTCCTAGACATACTTAATGCCTAGTCATTGATCGATATATTTTCCTGACAGACAGGTTGTTAAATTTACTACAGTATAAAATGAAGAAACCAATGACTTTTTTTTCTTCCGATTATTAAATTATTATATATTTAAAAAATAATGTGTGTGTGTGTGTGTGTGTGTGTGTGTGTGTGTGTGCATGCCCCGTGGGTGTTAGAGTCAAGCGCAAACAAACAGTCTGAATTAATTAAGGCAGAGGATGATGGGTAACAGTTGAAACTGCCATAGCAACTTGAGATACATATAGGTTTTAGTTCTGGAATCAGAAATGAATGGAAACTCGTTTATTTAGAATCCACCAAGACACTATTTAAGTGTGATGAGTTGACATCTGGTTTCACTTAACCAAGAGAGCAGAAACAAAAAAGAAACTTTAGGTGTAGAGTCAGAAACCGCCAGTTCTGATGATTACCCACCCTTATAAAGCTCACGTTTATCCCAATAACGAAGGTCACATGTGCACAGGTTGGAAAGTGCATGAAATCATTTGCTTCAAACAGAACAAAGTGCATATTTAAAGTAAATTTACTGCAATTTTCTCTTCCATCAAATTTTGACTTTAGTTACTATTTTATGAAGTTTTCTGAGAAGTTTCATTTGAGGTTTAGGTAGGAAATTTTACCAAAACAAGTCTGGCTCCTGGATTTAAAAAAAACAACAAAACAAACAAGCAAAACAGGTAGACTTGCGCTTTAGGGGATATTAACACCTGTATAAACCAGTAAAACTGGTCAGATTAGATTTTAGCGAAGCAACAATGACAATACCTAAGTACTGAACCTAGAAAGCCTTTTGAAAGAAATCTTGGTTTTTTTGTTTTTTTTTCCTTTCTATATACACAAGATGGCATCATTCCAGCTGAGTATTTAACCCCAAACTACACCAGATACTATCAAATTAATTTTTGAAAAATAGATAAAGATGCAATTGTATTTCCTTCCCAGTTAAAGTTATGATGGCACTTATCTGCAATAATATATGAATTATTAAAGAAATTAAAAAAAAATAATTCAGCCCATGATATTCTGCAGTAATTTTACTTAGAGCAAAATGTGTAAAAGGAAAGCAGAAATGTTTTCAGCTCATTTGTATTTATTCCTTAAATAACAAATATATTTCTCACGCCAACCAAAAATTAAATCTAAATCTTCATATGCTCTATAAAAAACTGAAACAGCTGCTGCTGAGTTTTCATGAAGAACTGGTGTTTCAGGCAAAAACATTGTACATCTTTCAGGTGAGACTTCTATAGGTTCAATTCATTTATTTGCTTTAAAAATACTCAGTTATCGTAAAACACCTGTTTGTCTGGTCTACCATGTGACAGCAAAGTAGCCTGCAGTAAACAACAAATTGGCATTAATCTTTTAGCTATTCAAATGTTTCCTATCCCAGATGCTGACAATTTCGAGAAACAGAACATTTTTATAATCACCCAAATACTCCAACAAACACTTTGCCTAAAGCACAACAATTTTTAAAAAAGAATCAATACGGTGCCTTGGCAACTCTCTTCCATGATGTAATTAAAAATATAATTTTCGATGTAACATGAAACTGAAAAAAAAAAAAAAAATAGTTTTGCATTTGCATCTGATGTTAGCAGCAGGGATCTGAGTTTCAGTAGCACAATGAAAGAAAAGAAATTATCTTGTAAAATGTGACGTTCAGTACATTTAAAGCTATTGTCACCTGGATTTAAACCAGGCAGAACAACTTTGGAATAAACAAGGAAAGCGCGCAAGAGGAGGAATTGTCCTGTTCAGGATTTTGCTGAGAGGACACCATAGGCATCTTCAATGTCTTGTAAGCATCATGAACAGTCTATGTGAGGAACTCCTAAAAACACTCATATGACACATCTAACACCATGCAGCAACTAGACCTTTTTTTCAACAGCTGGTTTTCTACTTTTTCTCTGCAACTTTAAAGTACGGCGTAGCACTAGTAAATGAATTATATCACTTAACCCTTTTCACATGCACAAACTGACTTGCCCCCCCCCTTTATTTTTCTTCTTCTGCTGCTGCCAAATTCGTTAATAATCCGAGTCTCCTAGCAGAGAGCTTGCTGACAAGAATACAGGCCACAACAGCCAGGTGGTGCAGACCAGGGAGAGACACTGTATCCAAAACAGCTAGCAATAGAGGGCATTTAAGGGAATTATTTGCACGTCCTCTTTTCATATTACCCAAAAGATAATCCGTGGAACCTCTTGGTTTCCTTAAATATAAGAAAAAATTACAAGAAGTGTACAACTGAGTGATTAACCACATTCAGTGGAACAGAGATAGGGAATAGTCAGTAGCTGATGCATGGGGAGGTGGGATGCCCATCATCTACCTTCTCCCGATGTAGGGGGAAAGCAGGAACTGTACTTAATGGTCTGTGTGTTGGAGCATGACGATGGACTAAGCCTAACCAACCACCGGAGACAGACAGACAGGCGCCCTTCACAGATAAAGATGGGTCAGCCGTTAAAACTTGGTCGCCGTAACTGCAGGAGGCCGGCGATGCCCGGGGGGGGGGGGGACCTTTTGTTTACAGGGGCCCACACCCAGCCAACTCCTCCCTCACCTACCGCCCGTTCGACTGGTGATCCCATAACTAAGCACCGCGAGACATGTCGACGACAAACGAATAAGAACTGGTTCGCTCAGCCGGGGATTCTAACCTCAGCTGGGCATAGGGCGGCTCGACGTGAACGGTGGGGGGGGGGGCAGAACGATATCAGTCGGATTTTCCAGCGGCTAAGCGAGCAAGACCGACGCCGGCCGTAAGATGATGACACCTGCAGGAGACCTACCATCGGTTGAGGAGGAAGTTCGCCCATTCGACCGACTCGCACTGCCTCAGCGCCCGCTTCCTGAGCACCAGCATATGCTGCAGGTTCACCTGTCTCTTCAGCAGCCTGGCGAACTTGGTCCGCCACACGAGGAACAGCAGGGCGGCCAGGCAGAAAACCCAGTAGAAGCTGAAGCCGAAGGCGCCGGCAGCCCAAGACAGCGTCACCACGGCGGCGACGAACAGGTAGAAAAATCCCATCTGGTTGTTCAGCACCCGCTGCTGCTCTGGGCCGATGTCCGTCTTCATCGTCCGCGGGAAGCCGGTGTCCGACAGGTAAATGGTGGGTTCCACGTTAGCCGGCGAGGCCACGCCCATAGCTCGGCGGCGAGCTGCTAAATATAGACGACCTTGACACACCCCCCCCCCGCCCAGCCGAATTAACGAACCGGGAAGCCACACAAGCAAACAGACAGCGGCACCTGGTGGGCGGGGCTCGTGCTCCCGGCTGCCAGGTGACGTACTCCATTTAATTTTTATTAATAATAATAATAATAACAACAACAACAACAAACAGTAGCAACATGAGCTGCTGCTGCTGTTACTATGTCGGAGGCAACATCTTGGTAAGGTTAAGGAGAAGGGGACACTGAGAACCAGATGAGATGTGCCATTGTTGTGGCAACGTGTTAGGTAATGTCTCGTAACTTTCTGGAAAGAGATGACAGACTGATGAATACGCTCTGATAATTTGAAGACACACACACACACACACGGCCGCTTGTTGTTGTGCTGCTCTGCTTGCTTGCTGTGACCGGTTTTCGGAGGATGCGCCCCCCCCCCCAGTGCCCTGTACCAACGATGCCCCAGTGAGCTCCAAGGAGAGAGGAAGCAGACAGACATGTAGACTGCAGCCATGATATAAAGAAATAAAAAAGGCAAAATTTATACCCACAAGAAGCTGTGTCAATTAACCTTTTACTTGCCACCTAAAAGTTTAGAGCCTTTTTTTTATTTTATTTTTTAAATTGATGTAACTGTAAGTTATGTGGAGTTATCTTTCCTTTATATAGAGAGCGCGAGTTGGATTTGTTTATCATCAAAAACTCGTATGTAGAGGGCGCTGTTCAGCAAACCCCTCCGTTAACAGGGAGGGAGCCAATCGTAGACGTCGGTACAAAATTTAAATGTACGCTGAGGTTTGCGCGCAAATGAAGAAAAAGATATAGTTGTAGAGATCAGTGATCGCGTACCCGAGCAGGATGGAAGAGAATCTGGACACCATGAAATATTCGGAATTAAGACAAATGGCCAAGAGTTTTGGAATTAAAAGAAGAGGAAAAGTAAGTACAGATACCGCGTGCTGATTGCGGCTTCCCCTTGTATACATCACTTAAGAAATCGTCGATCGTCATTCGATGTCTGTAGCCTTATTATGTTATAGATGTTGGCATTAACGAGCATCCATCCTCGCTGAATCTGATAACACGGCCGAGTGGGTGCTGTACAGGTAACTAACTGCCTCAACGTGGGGGTGGTATGCAAACCGAGCGAGTGCTGTACAGGTAACTAACTGCCTCAACGTGGGGGTGGTATGCAAACCGAGCGAGTGCTGTACAGGTAACTAACTGCCTTAACGTGGGGGTGGTATGCAAACCGAGTGAGTGGAATTCTGGCTTAATACAGACCCTCAACCCCAAATGCTTCGTGTTTGAGACCCTTCAGGATGCCTCTATCAAACTCGAGAGCTCGGTATTTGTAGCTCCGCCGGGTTTTATACTAACAGAGAACCCCAACTGCGAAATCTGTGTTGACTAAATCCGCGAGTAATTGGACAGATTTAGCTTTGAAATGATTTATCCATCAATAAATTGTTCGATGTGTGTGATTTCTAGCTTTTATACTGTGTAAGGCTGCTGGATATAAAAATGAGATCGTATGTGCCCTTTATATTTTTTTTGGAATTTGATAATCTTACACTAATTTTAGATAAGTTTTTAATACTTTTATGGGTATAAAACATTTG
The DNA here is from genome assembly GCA_018389105.1 of Nautilus pompilius. NCBI lineage: Eukaryota > Metazoa > Mollusca > Cephalopoda > Nautilida > Nautilidae > Nautilus > Nautilus pompilius. The sequence continues at coordinate 751,271 of JACATO010000321.1, forward strand.
TATTTTTAAAGTAAATATATGTTTTTCATATCTAACAATAAATTTAGGCAAAATATCATCAGCTAACTGCACAGGTATATTTATATTGCTAATAACGAAGTTGTTAAAGTTTTCATATTTTTAAATAAAGTTGGCAAAAATAAATTTTTATAAAATTCTCGCTAGTATCAACTTTTAATATTATTGGGCATTGGTAGGTTTACCAACAGGAAAACAAAATTATTGGAGTTTGAAATGCATAACATGAATAACAATGTTACACAAATGATGCCTGTGCATGTCTGCCCTAAAATGCCTACAGTCTTATCATGAAATAAATTACTACTATATTTCTTGATTCTTGCCAAGATTCTTATCTGTATATTTGAGAGTGACACCCCTTGACTAATTTTTATGGCTAATGTTTGATGTTAGCACATGGTTTGAATCCATGATATATTACAACTCATCAACAGAAAAATCAAGTGGCATTGCATTAAGTTAACAAGATTTTATAGTAATTGAATACGCTCATAGAATACTAGTTTGTCTCTTACACCAGATATAATTTAAATTACATTCTAACAACGATAAGTCTTTGAGATTTGTTTTCTTCTACTTTTCTTGTCTGCTAAATATTACATTCATTAAAATCTAGTTTGTTTTGCTGTTTAAGATTTTATAATTTAACATTTTTACTATTTTGGGGTGGGGAATTTTGTTTTTTTAAATGAATAAAAGGTATTTGATTCCACAGATTTACACTGTCTGGTGCTGAATAGCAACATCACTTCTGTCAGCAGCTTAAAGTGGAAGGGAAACTTGATGAACATTTTAGAAAGATGGCTGCAGCATCAAAGGCATCTTGGAATGTCATGTTACTAAATGTTGCCAGAAAAACAGACAAACGGAATGCAGCAGCAAAAAAAATTGGTGGCTTCATTAGTGCTTTGGCTTTTTGCAAGGGTCAGAGCAGGGCAAGCAGTGAATCTGGTGCTGCCCTGGAGTCCTTGGTGTCAGATTGTGGTAAATAAGAGGTCAAACCCAAAGCTAGTCCTAGCTCTTGCAGTTTGAAACTTATATTTGCAAGAAGATATCAGTTACCAAACTAAGCTTCTGGCCAAAAAGATCTGGCTCATTTTTTTAACTGCTACCTTCTTCACGTTTAGGAAATGCAATATTTTACATGCACAAACATTCAGGCAATTTCCAAGATGGCTGTATTGCACCTAACTGATTTAAATGATAAAATAATAACATTAATAAGTCATGAAATGTCTCGGATAGCACTAATGATTTAGAACACAATTTCATAGTCTTGATAAAAATGGAATATGTTCAGAAAATGAAAGGAAAAATCTAATTCGTGGTACAGAAAATAAAAATGTAGAGTAAAATTAGCTGACTCTTGTCACAGGTGCCAATACTGATTCAATTTCTTGAATCGCCTTACTGTCATTACTTTTGACACTAAATCTGTTATCTTCACTCCAAAATCCTCAATGAACTGCACAGACTTAGTTACATTTATCACTACATATACTTTCATCTTCTCTTGTGGTGTTCACTTAGGTGTTATCAGTTCTTGGTCTGTGTGGTGTAGCATTTGGACTCAGTTACATGTGGAAGAAATCTGATATCAGCTAGAAGAAGAAAGAAATCCACTGGCCTCACCTCATAAGAGACATTAATCTTTTGGGCTGACAGATTGCTGAAGGTGACTTGAAACTTCATCTGTCCCACCAACTGAATGATGAGATCCAAGGTATGCAGACTTGAGACCTCAACAATACCAGAGGGCAGCAGGAAAGCATTCCCTGTAGGATTCCATCATACATATATGATGATGACAATGCATTAGGTAATCCAAGACCCTAATGCCAGTAGCTTGACTAGCAAAGTGGCTTTTGCAGGAAAACTGAAGGGATATCTTAAGTGACTTTTCATTTCCCAGCCATTTTGAAAGGGAAAGGATTATACAAGCTCTCATGTTTTTTTGAGTTGAATTTCTGAAAAATACTACTTAAAAGCACAACTAGTGTAACCACAGCCTAATATAAGTTGTGGTTACTTCTGGTTAAAATTTTTTCACATAAATGGTACTGTACTGTTTTTAAATAAAATAAAACTTTAATTAATATGATAAATAATATTTAAAAGATAAAACACACAAGATAGTTAAAAAAAAAAAAAAACTTGCTTATTGAGGGCCTTCTGGGTGAGTAGAATTCTACAGACCAAGAGACACATAAGTTGTCCGCCTCTTCATTTAAGGTTTAAACTAGGTCATCTTCCTTCCTCTTGAATAATACACCAAGAATCTGATCTGCATTCTCTGTCTGGATCATTATTGGTGAAGATAGCTATGACCTTGCCTTTGTACTGGAAGGTCTCAGGCAATTTGTGGGGGTAAAGTATCTTCTTTCTTCACCTTAGTAGACATTGGCTGTGCATGGGACTCACCACCTCTATTGGAATCCTCAAGGTCATCAAACCAAACTTGAAAGGTCACCCCAAACGATGTTGTGTCGAACCTCTCCTACACACTTTTCAAGCCCTCAGAATCCATTGGCACATTCAAGCCTGTAGCTGCACTAAACATTTTTTTTTTTTTTTTTTTTTTACTGTTGACACTGCTTTCCACAAATCCCTGATATTATCAGTAGCATTCATAATACTGTTTAATGCTTGGATGAGTTTCCTGAATATATGTTGTAAATATACTCCTTAACAGTGGCTATGACCTGGTCCATTGACTGCAGCAACAGACTGGTTTTGGAGGCCAAAAAGTGACTTGAACATGTTCCAATAAATCGCCAAGATTTACTGGATGACCTGGGACATTATCCAGGGCAAGCAATGCCTTCTGGGCAATATTCCTTTTCTGCAGGACAAAAGTGTACACTGAAGATAGCCTGATTTACCCAAGTTCTCCTATTGAAGTGCAAAATGACAGGAAGATGTGGTTTAGAATAACCCTTCAAAACCCTGGGATTTTCAGAGTGATACATAAACATTGGTTTTACCTTACAATCTTCTCAAGCTGAAGGTTAGATGTTCTTGGAAATATCAAAGCCAGGTGCAAATTTTTCATCTTTGAAATGGTGTGTCTTGTTGGGCATATGTTTTCAGTAGAGCCCAGTCTTGTCCATATTGAATTGTAGCCACTTCCAACTATTCCTTTCAAAATAGGTGGACAACGTTCAGCAGCTCCTCTTTGTCAGCTCTCACTCTTTCACAAGACGCTTTCAAGTTATGATAATAGTGGGGCTGCTTGAACTTGTCAAACCATCCACGGATAGCTGCAAAAGGTTCCACTTCAAAACCTTTACCTTGATCTTGCTTCAGGTCCTCATAAAGGTTCAGAGCTTATATCTGAATTCCCTCCCCTAGCTTAGATTTGGAATCATGTTGCTTCATATCATCCATGTCACTATGGTGCCTAGTAATGATGTGAAACTTTCAGCACTTTTCTTGAATTGATCTTGCTTTTGTCAGCAGCAGGCCTCGTTCCTCTTTTCACAGCGCCTTAAGCTACCACTTGCTGAACGTTTAGAACTCATTTTGCCAGTGTTTAATATTGTTAGTGCTGAAATCTTCGGCTTGCCCAACACATTACCGTTGTCACACCATCTGCTTACAAAAGCTGGGTACTTGACAATAGCAAGAGTAGTTTAAAGGTAGCACATTTTTACAATATGCGAAATATTTTCTTAATTTATTACTATTGTTTTGTTTTTTTGTTGATGGCAAAAAAGTGAAATAATGAGACAGCAAAAAGCAAAGACGGTCTACAGTGGCTCTTTGTTTAAGGATGAAAATTTTCAAATTAAGATGGGAAATCAAAATTTGCAGATTTTCATCCACCTCATGTTTTGTTATCGAGTAAATTACCCGTTAGTGTTCACCTGTTGTATTCATTAAAATTCTATTCAGGTCATAAATTCTCTTCATAAAGCTATTTCAGACTTTTCATCTTCTCTGGTAGGCCAACATTTAATGTGTTCTGATCCCACATGATTGCTAGAGATGCGTAATAACATTCACGATTCCAAAATGTATTTGATGATAATGATGGGCATCCAGTGTCTCTGTATGTATGGGGGCTGGTGGTTGATGAGAATAAACTAAGTTACAGAGAAGAGGTACAGGGGCGATCTGATAAGAGACATCCTGAGTAGACTCCCAGAATCTGTTTAGCATTGTTGTTAAGGATAATGCAAAGCAGCTAAAATGGGTTCCCAAATTTTCAAGCCTTTTGCAAGTTGATTTTTCTGAAAACTTGTGTTGATCAAAATGAACTGCAATCAGCTTGTTGGAGTCTTTTATTTCTACAACTTTATGACACTAGCATACTACATACTATTATTTCGAGCAGGGATAATTTAACATATACAAAAGAGACTTATTTCCTTCATTAGAATTCTTTTAAAGGAATTACCTCAGCATGTGCCTGAACTGAATGTGTAGTCAGCTAGACTAAGCTCCTGGTGTAAACTGCTTTATAGAAACCTGTCTTGATCTACTTCTGGTAAAGGGTCAGTAGGTGGGATGGGAGAGTTCAGTCAAATGCTATATTTGGGGAAAAAGCGAACTTTTAATTATTTGTTTGTGTGTGTGTACATTCCGTTTGTACAACATTCCAAATCAGCAGGTTATCTTTTATTTTTATAAACCTTAACTTTGTTATTAAAATGTACATATACAGCAATCAATACCTCGTGTTCCTGGAGAAGAGAGCTTTCAACAGGGTCATTATAACACTTGATTTGGAGGTACATTCCTAGCTGTTTAGTTTTCTGATTTTTCTTCATTCATAAATAAGTTAATTTGGGGTATGAGATGAGGCTGAGGCTGGATCAACTAAGTTAGTTAGCCAAACTTTCAACCAGTCAGAACAATACATCAGATCCTTCATAGCATTGTTGCATAACATTACTGTTTCTGGTACTTCCAGTTTAGTGAATATTAATGAGCTGTTTGCGAATATCCTTGAAATTCTTTGTGAGACGATCTTCCACATAAATGGGTGTTGAAATAGTTTTTCAGTTTGTTTGTAATCATGGAGAGATATTTGAAATAAACTGCAATCATCATCATTTCTGGTATCAAAAGCCAGTGTCATTTGCACCGTGTAGAATTGCTTGCTTTAAAAAGTCAAACATGTCACTTTTTTATATCCTTGATGTTTATTTGATTTTTAAATATTGCAGCACGACTACATTCAGTCAAGTTTCAAGTTGTCCAACATTTGCGATTCTCAACTAGGTGAATGCTGTACACCAGCGATCATTGTTTGCAATTTGCTTGGCCCTTAGTCTCAACTGTACAGTACTAAGTCACAAGGTGTGTTGGGTCAGCACACATTCCTCCCACTTATCTTCAATGTTAGTCTGCCTCCCTTCGCTGCTGTGATTTGGTTATGAAAATAAAAATGGTCTGGGCATAGATTTCGACGTATGTGTAACACGAATAACGTATTTTTAAAACTCATTTAGCCCTGATCCTGCTTGAATCCGTGATATCTTGAGCCTTATCACTTGGGCTGAATGAGTTAATCAGAAACTATGGCCATGACGTTAAAACACGTGTGCCTTGTAATGCCAGGGTGTTTTCTCTTTACAACTATGTCATAGACTTTACTTTGCTATTCATAGTTTAGGTAGAATTAGTTTAAAAGTAGAAGCAAAGAAAAATAAATGTTCTGTTTTTGTAAAACAAATAAAAAAGGCAGCAACCTGTTATAAAATAAAGTCTGATCAAACAGCTGTGCTTGCTATTATATATTGGCAGCCATAGCTAGAGCTGACATGCAGCAGGATTATCTTATTTGTTAGTGTAGTTTGTGCATTGGAACAAAATTACGACATTCTGTAACTGGATGCAGTCTGATTGTGCAAATATGAGAGTTAAACATTGAAACATTAAATGTGATCATGCAAGATGGGAAAAAAGTCTGGTTTGTGTTGTGGGCATTTCAAGTTTTCTAATAGTAACTTTTGAAAGTACATGGGCAAGGAAGATGCAAAGAATGTCCATTAATTGAGTTTCAGTTTAACCACACTTGATATTGAAATGGAGGTGCTTGGCTGAAGGTACTGGAACTATCCGTCTGACCGTGCAGGGTGACTTCACAAATGGGATGAACATTGTGTAATTGTCGTATCTTTTCAGATCGGCACATTGTTGAAAGCTGTGAAAAAGCACCTTGATCAGGAGGCAGCAAAAATGAGTGAACAAAAGGTATATATGCTTGTTTAGTCAGTTTCTTTTTCTCTCCTGATGGTCTGTCTGTCTGTTCTCTTGGTCTAATTTAAAAATTTGTTTGGGTAAAAACCCACAAACCCAAAGACATGCATCAGAATGCTGTCCTGAACAGCATATGCGATGGATGGATTGAGAGAGAGTCAGGAAAGGTGCAGCTGAATGTGTTTGCATGAAGATTTACATGTGCGCGCATACTACAAATTTGGTATTTTTTTTCTTTTAAGTTTTTTTGGTGGTGGTTTTTCCATATTTTTTAAAAAGCTAACTGAACTGTAATTTCATGAAGTAAGGAGAGCTTAATTAAGAATTTTCTCTCTCTCTCTCCGTCAAAGGTTAAAGCAGAGAAGTCTGCTGATGATGTTGGTAATACAGACACACGTGATGTGGATGATCTCGCTGGAATTGTTCCTCTACAGTTTTGTAGTGACGATGTTCCTTCGCAGAACTCTCACAAAGCGGACAGTGATACCTTAGAAAGATGCAGAAAGAATGATGTGAATAATGCAGGGGAATCACAGGGCACTACTCACGAGCCTGCAGCAGAACACACTCACATTTCTGTGGACCCAGGAATAGCTGGAAGTGAGCAGACTGCTTTCTTTTAATTATGTTCGGTTTAAAGCATTTATAAATATTGACACATTTTACATTTTTAGCATGAAATCTTAGACTGTTATCATTTTATAATAGATAAACAAGAGTCTACATCACAGAGAAGGAATAAGACTGAGACCAAGAGGAGGGTGAACAGCAAAATACCCAGATTAGATCTTGACATGAAGTCTTCACAGAAAGAAACCAGTAAGTTTGTTGTTTGTTTGTTTGTTTTTCAATTCTTTAAGAAATCTTTAATCTAGAAGCACCTCTATGATTAATTATGATTGACAGGCCACAAAAAGAAATTCTTACACCTGAGTGTGAGCAGGCTGACACCTGACCAGCTGCCGCCATCAGGAGTGTGCATGCTAAACTTCCTTTCCTGGGTGTCCTGGTTTCTGGGAAAGATGGCAGACTGATTACCAGTATATACAGGAAGAAGATGCTTGCTTTGACTCCAATTGAGTGACGCAAGAAAGAAATAGGGAAATGGCTTTGAGCAAGAGCAGAAAGAAGAATGTCATGGTGGAGAACTAACATCAAATATCCAGCTCTAAGAAGAGTGACTGACTGCTCTCTGCAGTTTATCAGAGAAACCAAGATCGAACAGATATTTCTGAATGCTTGTGCCAACTCTGCAGTGACCTTAACATTGTCAAAGTCATCCACAAAAGTGCCATAAGATTAAGAGATCTGCTAACAGCTGTACCCAAACCAAAAGCTCGTTTTCAATCAAAAGTGCCATTTAGTCTATTTCCTGTGGCCATGATAAAACAGTGACGCCTGGTGTCACAATGAATTAATGTTGATGTCAGATCGCAGGGCTTGGAGACCAGATCGAGGTATTTGAACATTCCTCTCCAAACAAGCACCCACTGCAAAAATAACTAGATTGCAGGCAAAAGAAAAACAAAGGCAACAAGGAAAGACGTCTAAAACGTAGGTTCATCATCTAATTGTATTACTACTACTACTAAGGTTTTGGCAAAAATCCAAACTAATCCACTAGGTGCTTATTTGGTAATTCTAATTATTTTCTCTCCCTCAGAGTTCCAGTATGCCTACATTAAAAGTTAAATTACTGTGACAAAATATATTCATCCAAGCATACACATTGTACAAAGGTGGTGGTATGGAGGTATTATTTAGTAGTTGAAAATGAAAATAACAGTTGCTTAAGTATTTATATATTTTTAAAAAAATAATGAAAATTAGTGGGAGTGGAATAAAAACTGTTGGGAAACCAGTCATTGATAGTATCCATTTGCTTTTATTCTTGTTAATAGAGTAAAACTTTGTACTAACGACACACATGCGGGTGAGTGGAGTCTAAAGAGAAGTAAACTTACTGTGCAGTCAGGTTGGCGTGAGCAACAAGCAGGCTTGTGATAGAAGACTATCACTGCCCAATTTAAGGTTATAAATATATATTTATTTTTGGTGAAATACTGACTTGTTGCTTCAATTTTCTAATGCTTATCGGGTAAGTTTTACCAGGGAGGAAAACCTAACTAACCATGATTTTAAAAAAGGATGAATGACTCCATTTTCATGGGTTTTTATTTCAGAAGCAAAACAGTGGGATAAAATCCATCAACAACAATTTGATCAGTTTGATTCAATTGATGATTATCTTAAAAAGAAAAGGAAGAGGATGCTGAGGCTGTGCACCCCAAAAGCAAGAAAGAATGCAGAGATGTGCCAGACTCCACAATCTCTTGTGGTAATTTCTTGGCTTTTAAAACTGCCTTTGTGTATTTAAAATTTGTGATGGCTATCATAGAGATCTTCAGTGCTCTGCTGAATCAGAAATTGGAAGGAGATAGAATATATAATGGATTTGATTGGAAAGTAGGGGAGGTAACTTGTACAACTGGAACTAGTAATTGTTTAAACTAGAATAAAGGAAGAGAGATGATGACACAGAATGAAAGATCAACAAACAATTTCAATATCAGGATTTAAATCACAAAACCATAATTAGATTTAAGACAAGATAGCATTTAAGAACTGGAGCACCAAAGAAATAAGATTGCATTTAAAAAAAAACTTTCAGTGGCATGTAAGATTTTAGGTTTTTCTCAATATCTGAAAGTGTTAATTTCCAATTTTTACATTCATTCAGAGTTAACAGTTCTAATAAGTTAACAACCTCACCAAAACAAAATGTTTATTTTTGTATCCAACTCTTTTCTGGTAAGTCTTGATGTGCACATGAGTGAGGATTTTTTAACACGCCCCTCATGAGCCAGGTGCTCACTGTATCGCTGGTACAAAACCCCAGGTCACTGCGGAAAAAGAGATTTCATTTTTATTCTTTGTTTGAGAAGTTCTGCGGGCTGAGAGAAGCCGTTTGTTGCCCTCTATTTCATTTTCGGTGCAACACGTGAAAAATTATTGGAAAATCTCTTCCCCAGCTTCGTAGGTAGAAACTCTAGTGGAGCGTTAATAATGTCTGGTAAAAGGAAAGTAGTATTTCGAATTACTATGCAATCAGTCCCGTGGCAGCGCTGGTGTTGTTCAAGGAAGACAGTCAGTCAGGTGAGCAGCTTTCCTACCGATGAAGAAGCTAACAGCTTTGTCAGTTCATGAAGCTGGAGCACAGGAGGCAGCGCACAGCAGGTGGTCAGAATTGATCATCCATGCCGTACTGCCTCGGGACTATATCTGCACACTTCAGTATACATTTGTACTGTGTGCTACTGAAAATTCAAATGCTTTTAATATTTCCGTTTTTGACCCGAAAGATGTTTTGAAATCTTATGCAATACATTCAAATATCACCATTATGGATGCTTCTGCAATGGCGACCTAGGGGGAATGTCAACCACCTCATAGTAAACAGTGGCTACCTGGCTTGTGAGGGACGGGTTAAAAAAAAAAAAGGAAATTATCCTAGACATTTCAGAATAATAATAATTTTATTTGTTTGGAAGAAATTGTACTGATGGAATAAAGACAAAATCCTTAATTCAAAATTTAAAAAAAATTACCACAAATAGTAGTATTTTAGGATTGATTGACTGGCCTTAATACTAACTTAAAAAACTAATTGAATGTACAACAAAGCCCAAGTTCTATGAAGTTGGAATTTTATAACAAACAGCTGACAAAACAAAAACATGGGTAGTAAACAATTGAGTCTCTTTTACTTTTATAATTCTGAGTAATATTCTTATTTGCCTTTCCATTGTCAGCCTGACAGTATTGGATAGTTGGTCTTCACTCTTCCAAAAAAATGGATCTTTAGTGAAAGATACAAAACTAAAATGAAATTTTGAAATATCTAAATTCTTTGAATTAAAATGTCTTAAATAGGATTAATATTATAAAATTAATGATAGACAAAGTAGTTATTCTAATAATAGTGACATAAATGATCTGTCATTATTCCACGATATGCACCAATAATTCTGATCCTTGTAAGTGGTGGTCTCTTACAAAAAGTACTGGTATAATGCGCTCTCTATTTTTGTATAAGCTCATCTGATAGGTGTAATACATGTTGCTGAATTTAATTAGATAAAATGTTTGTGGTGTGTGTGATTTGTTGTTCTTTTCCAGAAGAGCAATCCATTATCTAGAAAATCATCTTTTGAAAAGAAATACCCTTTAATAAGGAGTGCTATCCCAGGAATCACTGCTGAGAATCAACGCAGACAACTTTCTGGGGTTGACACAAACAAAAAATCTAGTGTGATGAGGTCAGCTTCAAAGCAATTATGTAGTATGTATTGTTATGTCATTTGTTTGATTGTAAAAGAAGTTACACATGTATCTAGTAGCATGAAAGTGGTTATTTTTTTTTTAACCTTTGCATCACATTTAAATGAAGTCATAAATAATAAGTCTGAAATTAATAGATATTTAAACAAGCAGAAAATCATTTCCAAACTTATAGACTGATTTAAAAACATGCCACCAGTTTTCAAGTTGTGTACAGTGTGAACAATTTATCTAAACCATTTGCAACAGTAAAATGCCATAATAAAAGCAAGCTTGACTTTCACCTGAGGTGGTGCACCCTTACATTGTCAACTCTGGCTCTTGTCTGTAATGATGACATTCTTTCACATTAAGTGGGACAATTGCACATATGCTGCTGCACCCATTGAGACTACAAGGCACGGTGCCCTGATGACAGAATAAGTCTGACACGTGAACATCTTGTAGACACCTGTATCTCATAAATGATTATGCTCATTATCTAGGTCCACTGGGTCATATCTGTCTTTGAGCTGGAGCTGCTGCTGTGACTGTCACGGGCAGGAACTTGTTCCTTAGATTTGTATTGCAAATGCAGCAGTCTTTTTTTTACAGCAGCTGTCACTTGGTTATCTGCCACATGCAGTCGGAAGTCAAACATCTCAATATTCTAACCCACAGCCAAACAATGGTGATACGGTAACCGTTTTTTAGTCTTGCACCTTGCCTTGTTGATTGACCCACTTGAATTGTTCCTATAGCAGTTCTTTCCTTAAGATAACTTAATGTTGGCATTGTTACTCAGATAGAAAAGGTGTGTGGTTTGTGGAAAAGAGAAGTGAATGTAATGGGAGTTTTGTGGTGGTAATCCCATTTATGGCAAATGTAGATCAGTGGTGCGGCTGAGCTGCGTTCGTTGTGGCGTTTCCAGTTTTATGACAGTTGTTGTTTTCCTTCACTTGATAAAAAACAAAGGGTTCAGCTGCAGTTTGTAAAATGTAGCAGACTGGTGAAAGGGTTGCTGAATCTATAAAATAATGCATGTAAAACTGATGTTTGTTTGTTTGTTAGCAGCACCGTTCACACCCATGAGCGACAGGACACGTGCTGCCCTGAAGTCGGAGAAGAAGTTTGATTTGCTAGCCAGCTTGAGTCAGCCCCTGACATGGCAGCCGCACAAAGGGAAGTTGAAACCTTTTAATTCTCACAAATCACAGTACATGAAAAGTGGATTCGGTAAATGGAATGCAGAGGTTCAAAACAAAGAAAGGTAAATGACAATAGCGTTGTAACTATGGTATTTCACACGTGCTTTTTATCGTTCACTGCCTTTGCGTACATGGTTTTGGTGATAGGACAAGTTTGGCAGGTGATAGAAGTGCAGTGTCAAATATTTATGTTTTATAGGTGTTTAAAATATTGAAAAAAAAGCAATATTGGAAATTGATAATTGTCAATGGATGACATTAACTGTGCAAATCACATTCAGAAATGTATTAGATTAAACTATGAAAAAAAATTACTGTAAGGTGGGACTCAACTACTCCATCCCTTTAAGCTAATCCGTCTTGTATTGTTTCTGGTAACTTTAGATAGAAATGAAAAAGTATCGAAAATAGGAAGTAGCTTTACATTGGAATTTTTGTAAATACAACTTTCTTCCTTTGCATTAGTTTTACATATAAATCAAATTGAGATATTAGGGTTCTTGGAAGGAAGAAACACACACACTAAAATTTTGTATATAATGGGCATGGGTCACTGTGTGTACAAGTTAAACAAAACAGGCAGAAGATCCAATGTTTGTTTAATATAATGTGCCTTACCATCAATACATTTGCTCCTTTTATCCTTCAAACTGTCTGCCAATTAGAAGTTGCTGACTGCTTCAGCAGCCATGCCTCAGTATCCCTGATGTCTGACAATCATTTGCCATAGAGATGGTATTTAAGTTTCAGAACAAATAATGGTCATGAAGCCAATCTGGACCATAAGTTAAGATTCATCTGCTTGAAGGTACATCCAGTTCATAGACTCAGGTTTACTATTGGGATGAATCTACATTTCAAGTTACCTAGTGAGAACAGAAATCTTGATTCAGACTGTTGGCATGGATTCTGAGCATCAAGGCACCCTGGACACCTAGTACAATTATGAATGATTGTCAGAATGATTCCATAAGATGCACCAACTTCTGCTACAATGTCCTCAAACTTCATTCAGTAATCCTGTATTAACAATATGTGGATGATTGTTTCTTGGTTGATGGCAGTTGAAAGTTACCTGGACCCTTGGTTTGGACTTGCAACTAGGCTTGAACTGAAACCATTTAGCTACTGTAAGAAGCAACATCAGTATACATGATTGTGGACTTTCTTTTTCTTATGCTCAGAAATAAGAAAATATTAAAAGCAAAGTTGTAGGTTTCATTTTATCCAAAAGCCATGGTTTTATGTAAAATTTAATTACTATGTTTCTGCAAACTTAACTACTGCTCTCTAGTATTTCAAAATTTGATTTTATTCCAGATTTTTTTTTTGATGGAGATAAGTTTTGCATTTTTGCCTCAAATGAAAGCAGCACACCTGTTAGCTATTATTTTAAAGACAGTTAATTAAAACAGAAGGTGCTACTTTTCTCAATTCTGTTATAGCCCATTGAATCCTGCTGGTTTACCAACCCCTGCCTCACCAGCTGCTGAATTAAGAGAAGTAAATATACCAGCAAAAAACTAAGTTTAACTTTGGGTTGAAATTACAAATCTATAAAAATGGGAGAGGTTTTGAAATGTTGCTAGGGGAGGGTATGGTTTATCGTTTACAGGTAAGAAACCTAATACAGGTGTTATATATTTAACATTCTAACAGATCAAATAGTCATTTTGACCTTGTTAATTTTACATTTAATATCAGAAACAAACAAACAAACACCAATGTGAAATCATGCTGCCTTCATGGTGGGGAACATACAGACAGTAGACACAGTGCTACCTAAACCAAGAGCTGCCTGTTGACAGGTGATCGTGATACCAAATTGATATTCAGGTTACACTGGAAGTGAAAAGACTGACCCAAGACCTCCATGGGTCATACCAATTTGCCTGGGTGAAGGTTTATGGACAGCTACTAAAAATCTCAATAAAAGTGATCATTTGCTCAGGGAATATAGGACCACAATATACTTCAAAAAACAATGAGCTATTATCACCAAGCCTATCCAGAGATGAATTCATGGAACAGTGGACAGGATCTAAGTTTTTAAAAACCAACCTGGGGACACCTGCTGTAACGATTGTGAGGTGTGGGGGTGTATGTTCCCTAGACTAGCAGTGGAGAACAGACAGTACGAGTCCAAGAAGGCCAAATTTTGAGTCTCTCTGGCAGTACCAAAGTTGAGGTCAGTAGGTGCATTAGGAAGTGTCTGAAATGGACTCTTCAGATGGCAATTTGCAATAACATCTGAGATGGAGTGAAATTTTGGACCTGATAGTTGTAGGTGAGATGACAGCATGCCTAGGTTAAGTACCTTCTCTCCCCTGTTTTACCACCATAAGTAATGCCCACTAGTTGTAAACATGGCATAGGCATGCTAGTTTATTTTAAATGTCCAGCCCAAATAACATTTATCTTAAAACTCGGGTACTTGGCTTGATTTAGGTACCCAACATTCAGAAGGAATGATGATGTATAGTTCTTTGATAACCTTAAAGTTATCATAATAGACAGGTACTTTAACTCCATTCCCAATAACAAGCTTGGTTACTAATAGGGCACATTCGTGTGAACAGGTGAAGCTGCAAAATTTGTACATAGTTTTAAAAAGTACTTGACCTCACAGATACTAAGTACCTTGAAGTTAAATTGTACACCCATTATTTGAATGGGTAAAGTGTAGGTACTTGGATAGACATAATGTACCTTAGCAATAAACTTATTCTGCTCCTCTGGGATATAACTTACAAGGTTATTTCCTGCGTTGATCACTTCCAAATTAAAATCATCCTTAGGTTCTGATAGGCAAAGTATGATTTTAAAAAAACTAGATTTACAGACCCTCTTTTATGGTGGAAATTAGTAAAAGAAAACTAAAGGAAATCAGATAGAATACTGCCAGGTGTGAAAATCATTTCGGAAAACTAGAGAGCAGTCCATAATCTCTGATTTAAAAGCAAAATTCCATAATATATCATTAGGTGCTCTCAGTGTAGAGAAAACTAGGAGATATAAACACTAGAAAAGCAGGCATTATGGCCAGGCTGTAGAGGATGAGGGTTACCAAAGCCTTCTATGGACTAAGAAAATGGAGCTGGCTATAAAATGATGTATAGCCTAAAAACCTGGAGAGTGTGAAACCACCAGAGATGATGAGGGATATACTTAGGGTGGAAGCTCAACAGCATGAAGAATTATCCAATAGTAAAGAGATGTCAGGGTGCTCAGGACTAGTTACTAAGGAAGTTAAGCAGTACACAAGATCGTTTAGAGGCTGAGCTTTGACAAAGTCATTTAAACATCCAAGAAATAAAGTCTATCGGGGAACAAAATAAAGATAGAACCCCAGTAAGTGACAGCCTTAATTCTATAAACAGCTTTGAAGATCTGACACAGGTAATTGACTTTACATTTGAAATAGGCCTTCTTACTCAGCATAGCACCACATTCCAATTCCTCTGCCTCATAAGACAAGTGAAAGGGAATCACTTATGTTCAGAGAAATCTTGCACAAAGTAGACAAGGACAACTCCTGTACAGCCTTCCTCTAAGACCAGATCAGCCAGACTTAGTCTGTTCAAGTCTGGCTGAATAATTGGGCTGGCAAGTAATTTGGGGTTGTCACAAAGCTATAGGGGTGGAAAATCCACCCCATCTGATTGGTTTGAAAGCAATATTTGTGAAAGACGTGGCAAAATTATGCACTTGAGAATATCGGTGCCAATGGCTGAAACAATTTTTCAGCTTGCTGGACAATCAGCAACAAGTTAAGCCGCCCCATTGCCCACGCTAAACTAGTTCTGCAGTCAGGGTTAGGAGATGTTAATGTTTTACTCTTTCAGAACATGACACAGCACTGGAAACCACTGCGAGAACTATTGGAGTTTCTCCAACATTCGAGAAATTTAAAAATATTTTTCCTTACAGCTCATAGGAAACTCTTCCCGGGGCAAGCACCTGGATAAAGGGCACTTCTCATGCCCGAAGCTGGCTAGCTGCCTCACTTATAAATAGACATAAAGACCAAAAATGGAACACCCAGGTTCTAATTTTCATGTCACTGATAGATCTTTCATTGTAAAATAAAATTACTTTGGCAACACCCTAAAAAGAAAGAAAAGAATTTTTTGTCCTTTAGTTCCCCTTTTGCTGTGCATTTGTGTTGTCTTGGTTACTGAAGCAAGGCTTGCAAGTCTCTAAACAATGAGGGGGGAACAGCCACCATGCTACTATCCTGTTTCAGTGTCATAAACTAACAATCAAATAATGATGACCATCTGTTACTGAAGTACACTATTTTGGTCTGAATATGAAATTTTATTCTTTTTAGGGAAACTAGAAGAAAAGCAGTTGCGGAAACTAGAAGTGGAAAGAAAGAGAACGTACTGATGTGCAGGCGGAGAATAGTGCCGAAGACTTGAGATTCTGTTACATTATACGTTATGCAGTTTTTTTGCTTTATTAAACAAGTCTTTATCAGAAGTGTTTATACATCTTATAAATTACATATAGGGAAGATTTGCATCTGATTATTTTGAAAAAAACAAATTGAATGCCGCTTTTACGGTTTAATCAAAATGTTAACTTATGGTCTTATGGAAATTTCTTTATGTAATTAAAATTTCTACTCTTCTCAAAATTAAATTCTTATTTGTTTAATGTTCGGCTTGTTTTAAATTTTAAAACACCAGTCATATTAATCCTGGTTTTGAACTGTTTCATCAGATTTTTAAAAATTCATCCATTTTATTATAATTTACTAGCTGAAATGGACCTAAATAAGTGAGCATGGAGAAGAAAACTTTATAGAGTCTTTCTGATGAAATGGTTTAATATTAGTCCTCCATTATAACATCCTTGCATCTTTACACTGGTTTGTTTGTAGTAGTCTGAACTTATATCAGCAATATCCAGAACTTGTTTTTGCATGCAATAATTATTGTGTATACATATTTTTAATGTTGTCTGATGTTAAAAAGCCACAACATTGGTTAATGCAGAAATCTGGAGCTGGGGGGGGGTGTAAAGTAACACTGCAAGCAAAAGATATTAGCCCAATTTTTGACAGTTGTGACATAGGTGGTGCATGGAATCTGCACTGTTTATTTGTGGTGGTGAGCTGACCCCCATCGCTTCACATTATCCTGCACATGCAGACCCATTGTGTGTGTGTGTGCATATAGCTGTGGGGCCACTAGTACAGAATTGTTTTTTTTTTTTACCCCTACCCTCTCCATGGCAGTTTTCAACCCCTGGGTTTGGGTTTAACCTTAAAACACAACAGTTCCCAATTTTTTTCCTCAGTGTGACCCCATTAACCCTGACAAATTCTAGCTGTGGAGTAATTGTATCTCGAGGTGTCATTGTGAGGCTGTATGCATGTTGTATAGGCAGTACACTGGTATGGATTATACCATGGAAAATGTATACACAACTTACTCTCAATAACTCAAATGTTGCAGGGATCATCCAAATTTTGACTTAGTGATTCTTAACAGTGTGACAAATTTTAATCAAGATCAATTATCCAATGTCAATTGACTAATTTTGATTTATGAAGAGAAATTAATGTAATTGCTCTTCGAGGGTCTAAAATAGTTGCAAGTTCTAGTTATCCTTAATTTTTATGATGGGAGAGAGTCGTTCTGTCAGGACTTGTGTTCAACTGATTTAATGTCTGTCTGTGTCTGTGTGTGCGTACATCAGTCATGATACTGGCCAAGTTTGGGAACTGTTGTTATAACATGTAAATAAATGATTTTCCTGATGCTTACAAATTGCTATTATTTTGGTAATGTGACAAATTGTAGTCTTCTAGCTGTATTAATCGTTTTTCCACACTTTATAAATATTTATGAATAAAAACTTCTTCTTTTTTTTTTCCATTTTGCAGTTTTTATTTTTTTAAAAAGCCAATTAAAATTGCTACTTAGACAAATGGAAAGGTGTATAGTAAACCCGGGGAAACTGCTATTTTAAAACAAAGTATGCGCAACTGCTTAAATCTTATCTACAGTTCTCATAATTAACAAGACAAAAATTCAGACCTATGGCTACAAAGGTTACACCATCTCCAAGATTGCTAACGCATGTGGACTGCCTGCCTCCTAACCAGCGTAACAACAGGTAGCCATAACATCCAATGCTATATTCATTGGGGGGAGGGGTTCATGTTAGTTAGTATAATCTCTTAAAATGGGAATAAGATACTCCTAGGCACCTGTGATCTGTTGCGATTTTTTTTTTAAAAGAAAATCCTTAACTTGATTTGCTCATTGCGCTATCAGGGGCACCTGACCAGAGATACTTGGTGGGATGGCAGGTAAACAGGGTCCTTCCCACCCGATGGGGAGAGTTGTAGAATAAACCACGTGGAAATGCTGTTGGCTGACATCCTTCTGTTTCTACTCCACCATAGACGGAACCAGTTACGCTGTTGTCGGCGAATAGTGAGCTTCGCTCAATGATTTCTTGACTTTTCGAAGGGCAGTTAAGACTATTTCTCAACTCCATGGATTTGAGTGGAGCCAAAAATGCAAGTTAAGGTGACAGTGTCTCCTTATTTGCACCTGGGTAGGCAGTACCTTTAAAAAGGGGTTGGTGACAGCTGCCCACCTCAGCAGAGAATTTTGATTGCTCAGTCATTTTAAGAAGGTGTCGGCAATGTTAGGTCACTTTCTGGGGCTTAATGACAACTTCATACACGAAAAATTACACCCATATCCGGCTACAGTCTTCTAAAGATGCCTCAGTGGATAAACCCTACCCCCACCTTATAAACTGCGCGAACAGAGGGGGGGGTTCGATTACAGCTGGTAACCACGGACACGGTATTAACAGAGCTCGAACTAGTGCCAACCATCGAAACACGAGTACAGGTAAACATGGCTCGCCTACAGCCAGGGCCGGCTCCGCTCCGCTCCTGTGCAGCGAGCATTGCTACTACTGGGGCGGCCATGATGTTCGGGCCGATGCTGGATGAACGAGGGGGAGTCGGAGCCGATCCTGGCGGCGCCTGTCCAGTTGACTCACCGAAACTGCAGAGGGATCTTTTCCCCAGAAGCGGGCGGCCCCTTCCAGTCTCCATCACTTCGAAATCCTCCTCGCCACCGTCCCCCTGGACGATGTCAAGCGCACCGCGAGTCAGCCTTCCGCCATAAACTCGCGGCGTGTCGTCTGCGCGTTCCCCCCGCCACGCCACCATTGCGGGTAGCAGCACACCGACCGCTTACCCCTTCTACAGTTCTTCGAATGAAATTAAAATATTCATAATTCTACCAAAAAAAAAAAAAAAGCATCTTATCGCTCTTCGCCAGAACGATTCCTCGCCACTCCGAAGCTTATTTAAGGAAAGAAATGCCCTCCAGGATCGGAGGCCCCCACCTACCATTGAAAAATGGTCGCCTGGTACTTCCGTCCCGGAATCACCCATCAATCGACTAACTACTTATCGCTCTCGCAGACAGGCACCACGGAAATCTTATGGCTGCGAAATTTGCATAAGAAGAACCCGACCAAAGACCAGCTGTTAAATCGTACCGACGGCCCCGCGCCGCCGTCCAGAAGCTCGGGATATCGTTGCTAGGTAAGTTGTTAGGGGTCTCTCCACGTTCTGGAAACTGGCTCTGCTGGTGTTAGTTATGACCCTTTTATTCCCCGTCCCCTCCTGCGGGACCCTGTGGTGGCTTCTACGCCCAGTTCTCTTACCGGAGGAGCTTCAGCGGGCGGCAGGGTCCGTTCAATCGACGGGACTTTGGTATCCGACCACTAAGGTGCTAATTCGCCACCACCTTTTAACCCCTTAAAGGCCCAAGCCGTACCGTGTTTCGGATTCATCGCCAGAACTCGAGACACCTGGCGAATGGCCCCCGTTGAGAGCAAGCATCCAGACCTGCCATCGTCTGAAGAACTCTTCGGTTGGTGGCTGCTTCTACGGTTACTTCCCGCGCTGGGGGGGGGTGTGGAATTACACCTGTCGACAGGTGTAAAGTGGCCGAGTGCTGCTGGTTGTCTCGGAAGTTAATTTCTTCTGTACGGATTTTACTTCATTTTGTAGTTTTTTTTTCGCCGCTTACATACGATCGGCTGAAGAGAGATGGCTGGGTTCTCGGGTCAGCTGGTCCTTCCCATGGGCGGACCACTCTGGTGTGGTGTAGTGTAGGGTTAACACGATCATACCCTAGTACGGGGAGAGGAGAAACCAGATTTTTACCTAGGAACTCGGTTCCAGATCAAATTTACCAGAAGAAGAAAGCACATGCCATCCACTCTAGTAGATCTATCGATCAGCCAGGAATAGAAGTGTCTAAGGCAGTGCTTCTTAAACTGGTGAATGACATTGTTTTGGGGGTCAATGAAGGGTGTTATGCAATACACAGCTCAGACCAGACATTCTGATAGCTAGGCCCAGCTGATCAAACCGAATGAGTCACCAGCCTGGACAGACTACTGACACCAGTGATGTAATCCCGTCTGGCCCACAAGGCTATAAATGCCCAGTATTTTGTCTGCCTGGAGACTGTCCCCCCTCCATACTGATGGACCAGGACAGAGGGAACCTGTTACAACAAAGGGTGAATGACTTAATTTACTCTGATAGATATTTATATTTTTTTTATATTTAAAAAGTTATTTGCTATGTATATTTGAATGTCTGTAGGCTAAACAAGCCTTGGTTTAATTGCTTTAAAAGTTACCACAGTTTGTGTGAAAGTCAGTTCAATTATTTATATACAAAATAATTTTAAAAAAATTATTTGCTACGTTTATTTGTTTGGAAGAAGCTAATCCAAATTATCAATTGCTTTAAAAGTCACCATGTCTTTGTTGAAGTACCTAAAGAAACCAGCTCTAGAGGAAGAGTTTGCAGAAGGAAGTAGTTCATTTCTGAAAGAAAGTGGAACAAACAGGACTCAAGAAGAGATTTGTTCAGGAGACAAGTCACTTGTGAAGGGTGACAAGGAAACTGAGGATAAGGAGCTTAAAAATGTAGCTAACCATATGTTACAGATGATGACTCTGTTAATGATACTGGCAAGGAAAAATTTAATCTCAAGAGCAAATACAAAGACCAAAGTACCCTCTCCTCAAAACTTGAAAGAAATTGGAATGAAGAATATATCAACTATGGCTTTTTCCTTCCCCAAGATGAACTAACAAGCCCTACTCCCAGAGCTCAGTGCATGTTTTGCAGTGTAAAATGTAGCAACCAGTGCCTGGCTCCTTCAAAATTAGACTCATTTACGAACAAAGCATAGCAATCATCAAAATAAGTCCATACAGTTTTTCTAAAACACTTGAGCATTTGTGGAAGCAGCAAAATTTCTTCCAATTGATGGTAAAGAAAGACTGACTAAAAAAAACTTCTTCTTGCCTCTTTACAAATAGCACGTGTGCTCATGAAAGAAAAAAAGCCATACACAGAGGCTGAGAAAGTTGTCAAACCATGTTTGAAATTGTTACCACCAATCTATTACATGGTGGAAAGCAAGCAGTCAATATAGTAGTGCAAATTCCTTTGTCCAATGACGCAATGAAACTTCGATCTACTATGATTGCTGAAGATTTGAAGCATTAGCTGATGGCAAAACTGTTGGAAGCACCATTTTTTGCTCTGCAGTTTGATGAAACCACAGACATTGGGAATGATGCACACAACTCATTGTGTATTGTTGTTTCCTGGATCAAAGCTTGGGAAAAATTGTTGAGCATATCTCTCTTGTTTGCCTGTCAGAGAGCAAACTACAGTTGAATTTATTTTCTCCAAGGTTGACAAATTCATGGAAAATGAAAGTCTACCTTGGAGCAAATGTGTTGCTGTGACTACAGGTGGTGCTGCAGCCATGGTGGGGAAGCATAAAGGAGCCACCGCTTGCATCAAAGAAAAATTCCAGAATTACGCCTTTTTACACTGTTTACATTGGGAAGTGCTGGTTGCCAAGAAACTGAACACTTGTTGCAATGATCAGAAAAATGAATTGGAATAATTGTTGCAAGATATGGTGAAAACTGTCAACACTATTCGCCAACAAGCGCAAAAATGTCGGTTGTTTTCAGAGCTATGCAAGGACATGTCTGCAGATCAAATGATTCTCCTCCTGCATTCTGAGGTTTGAT
This sequence comes from Nautilus pompilius, assembly GCA_018389105.1. Classification (NCBI taxonomy): domain Eukaryota; kingdom Metazoa; phylum Mollusca; class Cephalopoda; order Nautilida; family Nautilidae; genus Nautilus; species Nautilus pompilius. The sequence continues at coordinate 773,146 of JACATO010000321.1, forward strand.
GGTTGTCATGTGGAAGAGTTCTTGAAAGAATACTGTTCCTGAAGAATGAACTGTCTATTTTTACTGAACTAGGTGACGTGAAAGCAATGCATTTCAACAATGATTTTTGGCTGGCCAAATTGTACTACACGACTTCCATTTTTGAACATTTCAATCGGCTCAACTTGTCACTTCAAGGTAAAGGAGGTGACATTTTCGATGTCCTTGCAAAAATAGAAGCCATAAAAATGAAGATCACCATGTGGCATAGTAACATTTGGAAAGCTTCCTCAAAGAATGTGAATGGGAAGAAAAACAACCTGATTTGGAGAAAACACTGAAGGACATTTCTAACCATCTGCAGTTGCTGTCTAGAAATTTTAAAACTTATTTTCCTCAGAAGCATCTGCAGGACTTGGAAAATCAGATGTGGATAGTTAATCCTTTGAGCACCAGCCACATCAAGCGTGCAGATGTTGGGGAAATGTCAGAAGTGTTGATGGAGCTTCATTATGACTTCACTCAAAAATCATCTTTTGAGATGTACTCCTACTATGGAAACTATTGGGTTGGATTACTTGCTTTCCCTGAATAAAAATCATTTGCCTTGAAGGCCCTTTAACCAGTAGTCATGACGACGACAACTTTCCTGTCTGAACAAGGATTATCGACCTTGGTAGAATTGAAAAACGAAATTCACTTCACTATGTTGATTCGGTAATGCAGGTTGCTTTGGAGAAGGAAATTGAACCTCGGTTCGAGAAGCTTGTCACAGGAGTACAGGAACATCCCAGTCACTGATGATGAAAAACACATGCACATGTAGAAGTATACTGCTTGTCAATTTTTTTGGTAAACATACACAATAAGAAAACAGTTCCTAAGAATCTAATAATGACACTGTTTACTAACTTAATTCTAATAGTTTTTCTGTGTTAATTTTTTTTGTCACTCCAAGTTTTCTCTATATATTTTTAGGATGTTGAAAAACTTGAATAAAATAAACGCTTAAGAAATGAGTTAATTTGTTTTTTGCTCATGTGACAAAATGAATTATATATAAAATTATACACAAGGGAGAGTAAGACTAAAATTACCAAAAACATAAGGAAATTTAGTTGTGGGTGAATGAAATTTTGTGATAAAGACTCGAGGGTGAACGACACTGAAATAGTTTAAGAAGCACTGTTAATAAGAACAGATTTAGTTCTAAGATGTACCACGAGAAACCAAGTTGTCAATAAAAATTTCTCCAATTTTTGTTTTAACTTTACATCAAGCAAGTAATTTTAAATTTTGGAATTTAAAGAGCACTACTGATTGTCAGTTGAAATATGAATGAGCAGAGTTCAGCACCAATGTCAACCGCCACCGTCAGTGTAGATCTAGAAAATGCAATGCAGCCTGTTGTCTGTGGGTGGATTGAAGAATCGACCCTTTCAGAAAAGTAAGTTAAGCTGGAGTTTCGTGCATAAACCAAGTTGGCAAGATGACTAATATTTTTTTTTTTTTTTTTAAGGGAAAGAAAATTGATTTTTTTATTATACTGCCAGTTTACCCGGTAATTTAGTTAAACAGTCCTAAAAAGCCTCTTTGGAGAAAAATAAAGATACAATGCAGAAGTTGCACATGCCCATTCCATTATAAGAAAGACTGTGGAAAAAGGTCAGGAAATATGTGGATCTGAAGATTCAACACAGGTAAATTCCTGTATTTCATCCTTAAATATCTTTCAATCAGTTGTTTAATAAGATTGTGAATGATTCCTTGTGATGGCTTTCTTCAGCTTTGTCAATAACATTCCATAATGTTCATGAATTTGGTTGAAAATCAATTTTGTGGTTATTCTATAATTACTAGTTAGTAGTAATTCTAACACCAAGGGATATTTTGGAACCAGTCAAAATCTGACTTATCAGACAATTGGTTTTTCTAAAGTTATCAAAGACACTTAAAATAGCAGAATCATGTGAATCTAATTTTAAACTTTTTCTGCCAAAAAAGGGATATTAAGAATGAATTTATCTTTTCATAAGAGGTTTTCAGAAGACTTCCTTCGATACATTATTTAATAATTAATGTCAAGGTAAATCTTTCCAACACTAGACTATGCTGAGAACCAGATATCACAAGACAATGGCTGTTTCTATCCATGTGCTAACTGGATGTGATTAAGTAGACAGAAGATGGAAAAAAAATTTTTTTAGTGGTTAGTGGGAGAACAGAGAATCACTTAACTTCTATTCCATTCTCCTAAGCAATTTCATGAATATGGTATTCTAAGGTATTAATCATATTATGGTACCTGCTGTTTTTTCAGCTGGATGACCTGCAAAGTGCAGTGTCAAAAAATTAATCTCAGTTGAATATGTAAATATTATTGACCAATTATTTAAAAAATTGTCTATAAAGTGCAAATATAAAAAATCTCTCAGTGCATTCAAACAAGTGCTATCATTAAATTAATAAAAACTTCCTCAAATACTACTTAGAAATGAGTAATTTCCTTCTGCATGTTCTGTGAACTCGAGGATATCATAGAGATCATGGGAGTTGTAAACCAAATTTGCATATCTTGAATTTGATAAGTAGCTCAACCTTTGGTTTGAATTACCAGATTTAACAGAACCACTTTTTCGACATTGCTTTTGACTATGAATGACTTCAGAAGTGTACACTTGTAACCATTGAATTGTTTTGTTATGACCTATTGGTCTTATATTTTATAGCTGTTTTGGCTGAACAGCAATGCATTGTAGGGTGATCTTAGATTCTGGTAACCATCTGCAGGTTTTTCTTGTCTGCTAATGTTTTTCTCTTTCCAGAAAAAACGGGTTACAACAGATGAAAGAGTGAAAAAATTTCATTACAAAAATACTGGTAATGACCGATTTTCAAAATCTAATGCAATAACTTCTACTTAACACATCTTAGCAGCGAATGAGTTAATTTGTATTCAGTGTTTAATAATACTAACTTTTTGTCCTAACTAAACATTAATTCTAAAACTTTTGTATGAACCTAAGAGTAACCAACAGAAAAATTTTTTGTAGGAGAAAACAGATGGGATAAAATTCATCAGAATCTTTTCAATGACTACTGGGAAAGGAGGAAGATGAGAATGCAGAAGTTTCACTTGCCAGTTCCACAGAGAAAGCAAAATACCAAAAAGCTGGGAAATCTGAACTCTGTAGTCAGACTCTGCAAAAATACGGATAGAAGTGAACATGAAAATGACCCTGATTCTTCTAAATCTGAGGAAAGAAAGTTAGGTAAATATCCATTTCACTTCATCAATGTATTTGGCATCTGAAAATCGGGTGAAATTACAAAATAAACCTTGAAATATGCTTGGATGGTGCTGTAGCTCTCTTGCTAGGAAGACTAGAAACAACTTTGCATGTCTTGGCTGCACAGAATGTTGTCAGAACCTATAGATCACTATTAATTTTTCCTCTAATTTCATTAGAAGTAAAAAAGAAAATCTCAAAAGGTATAGAATTGTCTTGTCATGATTGTGTTTAAAATTTAATCAGTGTCACAAATTCTATTGAAAAAATAAATGAAAACTTTCCATATTGTACTTTTGATGGTGAGGTTTTGACAGTTTGTGCTGTACTTATAAAATCAGAATATTAAATGCTGTGCCTAATTTGAAAACTAGTTTGCATTTTTATGAATTTATAACCTTTCCTACAAAGACTTTTCTGAATTACCCTGTACAATTTTTTTTGCATCAACTAAAAAACCTAATCATTTTTCAACTTATGAAAATGAAGCAGAATCTGTGCCTGTGAGTAAAGAATATCACCAAGATTACATGCTACATTTCTAAAACTAAATCCCCCTGAATTAATTTCTTAACGTCTTCTGCATTTAAATTAGAAGATGCCAGCCAAAACTTAATGCTCAACAGGCATTAAAAATTCTGTGTATGTGAAAATGTTTCTCTTTGAAGATGATCCAGATGAAATGTGTATGAACTCTCCTGTTACAGATAAAAAAGGGGACGATGGTTCATTTCAACCTAAATTACCTGGTCAGAATAGAAAGGTAATTGAAAATGATGACTTTTGTGAGAAATCTTGCTGAAGGAATAATTTTTCTTATTTTATGTTGAAGCTTCAAAATGCTGTATTATGCTCTTCTGAACCACTAACTTTTGTTTGTGTTTTGTGACCCAACCAACGGTTCAGTGGCTCGGTCGTGTGCATGACGTTCAGAAGTCATTTGAAGAGTGACACAGGTTAGTTGTAACACGAGACTATATAGATTACAAGTAATACATCTAAGAACTAGGGTAAAATGACCTAACTTTCAATTTCTTGGCATTTTAAAATTACTGAAGCATTTGGACTTTTCATAATTAAAGACTGATTAAGGCTGTCAGTTTGAGAAAAATGTAGGATATAAAAGGATCCTTTCAAATAACTTTGCTTCATTATGTCCAATGAGAGTTTTTTTTTAAATAGTATTGGAAATCATTTAATATCTGTATAGAAATATATGTAGCAGCTGCTGCTTTTAAATATGTCTTTTTATTGGCTTGGCTTAACCAAAATTGTCTATAAAGTGCAAATATAAAAAATCTCTCAGCACATTCAAACAAGTGCTATCATCAAATTAATAAAAACTTCCTCAAATACTACTTAGAAATGAGTAATTTCCTTCTTCTGCATGTTCTGTGAACTCAAGGATATCATAGAGATCATGGGAGTTGTAAACCGAATTTGCATATCTTGAATTTGATAAGTAGCTCAACCTTTGGTTTGAATTACCAGATTTAACAGAACCACTTTTTCGACATTGCTTTTGACTATGAATGACTTCAGAAGTGTACACTTGTAACCATTGAATTGTTTTGTTATGACCTATTGGTCTTATATTTTATAGCTGTTTTGGCTGAACAGCAATGCATTGTAGGGTGATCTTAGATTCTGGTAACCATCTGCAGGTTTTTCTTGTCTGCTAATGTTTTTCTCTTTCCAGAAAAAACGGGTTACAATAGATGAAAGAGTGAAAATATTTCATTACAAAAATACTGGTAATGACCGATTTTCAAAATCTAATGCAATAACTTCTACTTAACACATCTTAGCAGCGAATGAGTTAATTTGTATTCAGTGTTTAATAATACTAACTTTTTGTCCTAACTAAACATTAATTCTAAAACTTTTGTATGAACCTAAGAGTAACCAACAGAAAAATTTTTTGTAGGAGAAAACAGATGGGATAAAATTCATCAGAATCTTTTCAAACAGTTTGACTCAATTGATGACTACTGGGAAAGGAGGAAGATGAGAATGCAGAAGTTTCACTTGCCAGTTCCACAGAGAAAGCAAAATACCAAAAAGCTGGGAAATCTGAACTCTGTAGTCAGACTCTGCAAAAATACGGATAGAAGTGAACATGAAAATGACCCTGATTCTTCTAAATCTGAGGAAAGAAAGTTAGGTAAATATCCATTTCACTTCATCAATGTATTGGCATCTGAAAATCGGGTGAAATTACAAAATAAACCTTGAAATATGCTTGGATGGTGCTGTAGCTCTCTTGCTAGGAAGACTAGAAACAACTTTGCATGTCTTGGCTGCACAGAATGTTGTCAGAACCTATAGATCACTATTAATTTTTCCTCTAATTTCATTAGAAGTAAAAAAGAAAATCTCAAAAGGTATAGAATTGTCTTGTCATGATTGTGTTTAAAATTTAATCAGTGTCACAAATTCTATTGAAAAAATAAATGAAACAATTATTTTTAAAAATCTTTTTTTTTTTAACTGCCTTGTGAAACTTTCCATATTGTACTTTTGATGGTGAGGTTTTGACATTTTGTGCCGTACTTATAAAATCAGAATATTAAATGCTGTGCCTAATTTGAAAACTAGTTTGCTGTTTTATGAATTCATAACCTTTCCTACAAAGACTTTTCTGAATTACCCTGTACAATTTTTTTTGCATCAACTAAAAAACCTAATCATTTTTCAACTTATGAAAATGAAGCAGAATCTGTGCCTGTGAGTAAAGAATATCACCAAGATTGCATGCTATGTTATAGATGTTGTATTTCTATAATAAATAAAACTTCTATTTCATTTTACCTTGTTTACAATTCTGTGACTACTACTTTCCTAACATTTAAGTTACCAGCTGGAAGTGATATATTTGATAAGTTGCATAGTTTGCTTGCATTGTAAATGTCTCATAAATTGACACATCAAATATCTATTTGTAGATTATCAAACAATTATATATTGACATATTTTAACAATCTGATATCCAAGATCTACTTCCTGAAACCTTTTAAAGTGTTATACTGCTGTTCATAATACCACTTTGTCATATTTCTTCATTTTGGAGAGGTCATGTGACTCTAGCATTGTGAAATTTCAAGGTCACATGACTAAGCACGCATTTCTTAAAGCTGCTGTGATGACTGACACTGATCATGTCATGAATGGGATATCACAGAAAACTAGTAAGTATATTTTTAATACATCTAAAATAAATTAGAATTGATATTAATAAATTTAATCTATGCTGTTGAATGATTATAATAACCATTTGAATGAAATGCCTATTCAAACAGTCCCTTAGAATGTGAAAGGCAGTATTCATTCTTATGTACATAAATCCAAAATTAATTAATTCTGTTTAAAAAGTTTTTTTTTTTTTTTAAATTATTTCTGTAGCAGAATGTTATTTTCATTTTCTTTCTGTTTTAGGTTGGTGTTGTAGAGTTGCAAAGCTAAATTCAGTAATGACATGAGGAAAATGTATGCTAAAGGAAGAGGAACTAAATTGTGTAGACTGAAAGAAATTACAGAAAAGAGGAAAAGGCTTAACCAGATGCTAACACCAATACCATCTTCTGAAAAGTGGTTTGAGCCCCTCAATCTCTGGAGAGAGCTGTGAAAAGAATAACCATCTTTCTGCATTGCTTTCAAAATAAGGTCAAGTCATACAGGGAATCATCTTGTTTCTCCTCCAGCTAGAAAATAAAATGACCAATAATACGAGTCATAAGAACAGTCTCTGCTGAAACTGGAACTTGTAAAAGATATCTATTCTGAAGAAAATTTTGTATAATTGCATCTAGGAAAAATGCAGTAATGACAGTGTGAAAGTAAAGATCAGAAATAATACCTAACACTTCTGGGGGAAGTTTACTGCCTGTTCAAAGATGTTCATCTTGACATTACACTAATATTAGATTCTCTAAGCTTGTCTCTTAAGCCACGATCAACCAGCTTATCAATGTAAATGTCAAAAAAACAGGATAATTTTATTCTGAGACTAAAAGCAATGAGTGTTGCTTGCACCAAAGATTTCTTGCTAATGAATCTGTGAGAGATAATCCCAATCATAGTTGCCAGAGTAGAATCTGTGAGAGATAATCCCAATCATAGTTGCCAGAGTAGAATCTGTGAGAGATAATCCCAATCATAGTTGCCAGAGTAGAATGTGAGGAGTGCAAGAATGGTAGGAATTTTGTTCAGAGTATAGAAACTGAAAACATTTGGAAATTTTGGTCCAAGGATGGTTGGAACTAAAAGTGAGTGTTTGGAGTGAGATTGTTAAAGTAATCACTTATGATTTTTGCGTATTTCAAGAGCATGTAAGGGATTAGTCTAATGCTCTTTCATTAGAGACTAATTTATTGCCAGTGTAAGTGTGCTTCAATGCAACTTTGCTGTGGCTTACAGCTGCTAATAAATACCAAGTGAGATGCGTTATGGACACAAAATAGTTCACACCTTGACAGATCATGTAAATCATATTTGATAGTGACTGATAGCCAGGACAAGGAAAGAATAGTATTTACTTTTTGCATGAACTACTTCCTACTGTAGATCCAGCTAGTTTGTATGAGGATCTCACCAACACTGATGGCCCATCTGAATTGATGCAGAACATCTCAGTACACCAACCTAGACTGAGATTGGTGATTTCTTTGAGAGACAAACCCCTGGTCAAGTGTCCAAGATATAGTAGGCATCAGCGGAATACATTACATGCGATGTTGTGAGAAGGGCACCGTAAAGTTTTGCAAGAAAGGTAGAGGCATAAAAAGTTGTATTGCTTAATATTGTACATTGAAGAATGGGCAGAATGTTGTAGTAGTGGATTGGGCTGCTGTTGATTGACTGGAAACACTATCCAGGCGAAGTGACAGGTAACTGAAAATGGTCAGATCATGAGAATAAAATATTCCACCAATGAATGGGTTTCTCAAGAAAATTAGTCCACTAATCTCAGCTGGTTCATGCAGACAGTTCAGATTTGCTGTTGAAATTTAATTTTAAACTGTATATTTTATTTTAGGAAACTGTAGGACATCAGGTAATTATGGTTTTCATTATTTTCTTACTATTGTAAGAAATATATTTTATGATTATCATAGAGATGCATTTCTATGATAATGTAAGTTGTTACTTCATCTGGACAGAAAAGTGAATCTAACACAAGAGGTATGTAATGTTAAGCATTACTTTTGCCAGGACCATGAACAATTCACTGATTCCACTTGATACTGATTTTCTTGCTTTGATGATGTTTATCTGCTTCAGGTTTTAGTGATATGAATATTTTAGACTTTTGTTACAACCATTTTGTTGCATTTTGATTTCTTTCTAATGGCTATACTGTGCCAAACTCAGTTTGAGTGTTTACAATTCAGAGTATTTCAAAATCTGAAACTGGTTGTAAAATTCCTTGCTTATTTTCTGTCTTGCAGTAGCATTTGATATTAAGTTGTTTCAAAGGTTTTGTTAGCTTTTTTTACAGCAACAATGAGACTTCATGTCATTTCTGAACACTAAGTTCCATTACAATCCATACACTTCTGCCAACAAGTTACAAGTGCATTTATACCAAACTGTTGGAAGACTGTTCCAATTGTTTGGTTGGTGAAGGATTTCATTTGGAGGAAGCTGTCGATTCACCAATTCCAGCTGTTGTTGGGTGATTTTCTGATCAACAACATTTAATTCACAATGGTTTTGCCAGGCTGCAAGAAGTTGTAGTGGATGACACCAGTTGCAATCCACCAGACAGTAACCATGACCTTATTTGGGTGGCGGCTGGGTTTTGGAATGTGGTTAGGAACCTTGTTTCTCTCAAGCCACTGTACTGTGCCGATTGTTTGCAATTGTCATAAAGGATCCATTTTATCACAATGATTTGGTCAAGAAATGGATAGTTTGTTTGTTTTGACAAATGAAGAGCAGATCTCCAATTAATGATTCTGTTGTTCATTCAACTCGCGAGGCACCCACTTGTCGAGCCTTTTCACCTTTGCTGATTGCGTCAAGATGCTGGGAAACAGTTGCAGTGCTCACGTCAAGCTCTCCAGCAATTTCACGCACTGTTTTTCCTGGATCAGCTTCAACTGTGGCTTTCGGATGGTCATCATAGGTGGAAGGACATCTGTTACATTCCTTACCTTCAAGGCTCACATTTGATCGAAACTTTGAAAATCATTGTTGTACCATGCACTCATTTGCTGTGTCCTTGCCCCGTGGTCCCTTAATGTTTTGAGTTGCCTCCTCACTCTGTGGCCTGGTTTGAACTCGTGAAGCAAAATGGCACAAAAAACTTTTCTATCCCTGCTTCACTCAGAACCCTGAAACAAATATCCATTTGATGATTTTTAAAAAGGGAGGTTTTGCATAATGTATGCCAAAGCACACTACAAAACAATATATATATATATATATAATTTATCCACATACACCTTCACAAGCATGCTAAAAATGTACCCCAAATTAACATAATATATAAAAACCAAGAAAACTTTTGTAACAACCTAATATTGTTGTTCATGATAGTACTCTAGGATATTTTGGCACCCATTAACAAGTTTCATGAAACAAACAATGACTGAGTTTGATTAATATAGTTTAATAAAATTGTGATTTTTCTTTGTCCTTTGAGCCGTTTCTCAATGAATGGCCCTGAATGAATTTGTCTTAACGTCTTTTGCATTTAAATTAGAAGATGCCAGCCAAAACTTAATACTCAACAGGCATTACAAATTCTTTACATGTATGTGAAAATGTTTCTCTTTGAAGATGATCCAGATAAGAAAGGACGATGGTTCACATTCAACCTAAAACACCTGGACAGAATAGAATAGAAAGGTAATTGAAAATTTATGAAAATGATGATTTTTGTGAGAAATCTTGCTGAAGGAATAATTTTTTATGTTGAAGCTTCAAAATGCTGTATTGTGCTCTTCTGAACCACTAACTTTTGTTTTTGTTTTGTGGCCTTCCAACTGTTCAGTGGCTCAGTTGTGTGCACAACATTCAGAAGTCATTTGAAGAGAGACCCATTAGTTGTAACACGAGACAATATAGAGATTATAGGTAATACATCTAAGAACTGGGGTAAAATTACCTACCTTTCAATTTCTTGGCATTATAAATTATTGAAGCATTTGGAGTTTCATAATTAATCTTTGGATATGTATCAGTTTATGAAAACATCATCTATTGACAAGGATCATTAAAATTTTTATTCTGGTTAGGGCCTAATGGCAAGATGTTTTTTTTATCTATTTTTTAGAAATGTAACCCAAAGCTGCTGCTTGTGGATGAGTGTCTTGGTAGGCCAGTGAGAAGCAAATCTAATAGTAAATATCCAAAGAGTATTAAAAAGATGGTGCCAAGATTTACATCAACTGCTAAAAGTTTAAGATTACTTTAATAAGATACCAATGCTGCATTATCTGATGCACTAAAAACTAAATTCTATTCAAAGAAATCTGGTTTTTGTAGTCTAGTTCATTTGGATTGTTTGGAGAAAATATTCTAAGTATAAATGCATTAAAAATTAATCTAGTGGCACTAGCTACAAATAGTACGGAATTAGTAGGTTCTGTGCATATTAACAGAAATAATTTTCCTAAAGATGAATTGTAGTTTCAAATAATTGTGCTGATTATCAAAATGGCTGATTTAGTAAAATTTCTGACAAAATGTAAGTTTAAAGGGACAGATGTGTGCACAAAAGTTAATGTCCAAATTTTATTTGATTAAATTTAAGAATTTTGGCAATTTGCTAATGAAATTTAAGGATAAAAATGCCCTGAATAATGATTATTCACAAACAGAATGTATACATGTTTAAGATGACTTAAATCAGATTATGGCAATGAATGCCTGTATTGCACTGCATTGTTGGAATCTTCTCTTGCAGTTTGTATTTTTGTAGAACAGTTTTGGTTATGGAACATGCATTTTTGCATCTTCTAGTATAAACAAACAGTATAACATCACAGGTTTTTCTGTATCATAAAAATCACCTTTTTTTTTTTTTTTTTTGCCTAATTCTTGGCTGATCAGGAATTGCTAATTCAAGTAATTTTCCTTTAAAATATCAACAAGTTGAAGATGAAGCTGCCATTGTGGTCCTTTTTTTTCCTTCTTATGGACAGTACCTAATCCAGGAACCTTGTGCAGTATAAGAGATGATTGCTGGGAGTGTACTGTGATAAGAACCACGTGGTTTCTACCTAGGTAGAGAGAACAGTTCTTACTGTGGCTGAAGTTGATAATTGCAGCAACCTTTGTTAGTGGCACTTCAGTTCAATTAATCGATAGAACTGCAGCAGGCTAACAACTATTGCACTGTCCATTTCTGGATAAGTGCCTGGGCATAGATATTTTAGAGGTAGTGATGTTTTCAAAAAAGCTTTGTATGGAATTAGTGACTCGGAAAGATTCCATTAAAGCTTAAATGCAAACTTTGCAATTAAGAAATCTCCAAGGTGGAAAAAAACCACCAGCGTGATAAACCATTTAAAGGTAAATCATGCTGCAAAATACAATGAATGCAGAAATGCTTCAGGAGAAAGAAACTACTGCTATTGCTGCAAAAAGAAAACTTGAACTCTGGCTAGGCTATAGTAAACAAATGACTATGGAAGAATCCTTCAATAAGAAGAGATTCTAGGACTGGATTTGAATGGGAGAAACAATTGCTGCTAATTTACAACCTTACTTTAGGAGGCTACAAGAAGAGAAAAATGTTAAGTAAAGCATTAACTAGTACTGCTGGAACTACACTTCTTAGTATTGATTGGCTATTAGGCATTCTAAAATTTCCATTTCCATTATCACTCGGCTGACCACATCAGTGAGTCCATTTTGGTTGGTTTAAATACTACCAGGTAGCCTTTGGCCCTTAGGATTGATGTTGCTAATCTGGTTGGATTTCTCAAAACCAAATTACCATTACTATCTTGTTTTATCAATACTCTTAAGCTTTGCATTAATGATGGCATATTTATTTTGTTGAGAGAAGATAGGTGGGCATTTCCACCATTCTTCTGTTGCCTTAAAAAAACAAAGAGCAAGCTGAGACCTTCAGAACAACTAAAGATCCTCAGAGGCTTCCACCTGTTGGAACAGTTCATATTAGATACCAGAACATACTGAACTAAGATGCCCATTTGTGGCAAATGCAATGAACTATAATATTCCAAATCTAATTAAGATCAATGGAGTTTAGCTGAGAATTTTCTTTTTAAAGTCTGAGATCACAAAAGTTGCTAGTCAGAATGCAGCAGCACCTATTATAATATCATCAATTTTAGCTCTAGGAATTTTTCTAGACAAAGGTGCCACAAATACTACAATTGAAGGCATCTTGGAAACTGCATCAGCTAAAAGGAACTGCAAAAGATGTTTACATAAGTGTTTGGCAAATAAGAAACTTTGTATTTCCACCTTAAACTATCACTTCAAACTGAATTTCCAAAGGAGAAATTGAAGGAAAAAAGTGGAGGGGAGAAAGACAGGAAAAGTTCCCAAGAGAAATATAATGAAATATAATTAATGATCCATGCATACCATAAACATTAGCTGAGCTGCTAAATCAATACTGACAGTTCTTAGATTTTGAGATGACTGAATAAATTGCAAGAAAAACTGTCAATTCTTCTACAGAAAAGAAAACTACAAATCCTTAAAACAGAAAAACCCTGCTTTTACAGAGAAAAATCTTAACTTGTTCCTGTCCACCAAGGCATGAAGATCCTTTGTTATAGTAGAAAGAAAATATTCCATTTCAAAAGGCTGACAAAGGTGCATTTATGTGTATTTCCATTCATGGTTAGCAGCTTTTTTAGCACTGGTGGACATGTATCAGCCAAGAAGAAGCTGCATCAATCCAGAAACCAACTTAAGTTATGCTTCTGACACTTTGTCATTGTTTCCAGATGGTGGTAGTATGAATACTTAGGCTTTCACATAGTTATGTACTAATCTGGATTTGGAAGTTATTTTAACACACAACCAAAAGCTTTTGATTTCAAGTAAGAAATTTTCATAAGTGTGTTAAATTTTACAAGTCAAGCATTAATTGGAATTTGGACCAATCTGTATTGGTCAGTCAGATTGTTTTGTCTAGTATGAAATTCTTTTAAAGTTTATCGAAGTCTCGAATTTTAAATTGTTTTGGCCTTTACCAAGTTAGCAGAGGGGTGTCTATTCTGGTGGGGGGATGGGATGGGATGGGAAGTCTGAGGAGACCATTTGTGCTAAAATGTTTGTAGGCTATACCTGAGGAAAGGTGATTGAATGAATGCTTAAGAGATTTGCCATCTTTTACCTTCCTTCAAACTTGAAGCCAGATTAACAAAGAAGAATCAATCTGGAAAAACTGGTTTGTTTATGAAAATTGATATAATATGGAAGCCAGCAATATTCCACTTCAGGCTGGGGGAGAGTTAGTCAGACTTTTCTAATAATTGGCCATCTAGGCAAATTATTAATTATCTGCTGATTAATCAGCACATACCTATTTTTGAAGATGAATTTAGTTAGTAGTAAATAGCAATTTTTTCAAATCAGATTGTTAGGTGGAAATAAGTTTAGCTATGTTTTTGAAGTATTTTAAAATGAGAAATTGTAATTTTCTGCTGCTACAGCGCTTTTTGTGGATTAACTAGTTTCTATCATGGTCTGATCCATTAAAGGTTGAGCTTCCTTTAATCTCATATTGATGGGATATGCATGGATTGCTGTCAATTGATATTCTTCTTCGATCACTCATTTCATAAGAGTGAGATGTGTTGCACTGTCATCAGGTGTATTCTGGCCCAGTGCATCAGTCTTCAGTGGTTTATTCTTCTGACTTTTCCTTGTCATAGGAGACTTGCCTCTGTCATGGTTCTAGAGCATCTCCTGCCCTTGTTTCCTGTCTGAGTGCCTACACAGGCCACTCCCAGCAGCAACTGGAGCAATGCCAGTAAAGTACCTTGCTCAAGGGTCACAGCAATGTGCCAGCAGCGCGGGAATTGAACCCAGGACACTTAGGTCCTGAAGCCAACACACTCACCACTGAGCCACATTGCCTGGTTAATTGATATTCAAAATGCTTATAGGTGATAGACAGAATTTTCATTATCAGGATTTTGGAGTATGAAGAGAAGAGTGCCTGGATTTCTCTTCCAAACTATAGTTAGATACGTGGCATGGAACACATTTCTCAGAATCTTGTTATGCCTTATTGGTGAGATGGTAGATACCTTTTAAAATGACAATATTAAGCAGAATTGAGACATTCTTGACAAACACCATGACATTTCTGCTTCCATGGTTTAAAGGCCTTTGCTAGGTCTTCTCCAAACCCAGGTGTAGCTTTCAGATAGAAAAGCCCAGATTTCAGCAATTCATGAGATGTATAGGCTGATACTAGATGGTCTTACCAGTCCTTTCAAAGTGTTTGATTGGGCAGTAGGGTCATGTTCCATACAACCTTTGTAGCCTTTGGCTCATCTGCTGCATACATGAGGGTAAATATGGACATACCATGTTCTTATTGTCATTAGTCAAATGCTGCTTTACTACAGCAGTGACACTTGCCCCAACTTTGTGATATTGACCACAGATTCGCTTTAGAAACTGATCATTGGCAATCTAACATTGACTCTAGACTGACCTAATACACAACCTTGGATAAATGGTATTTTTTCCTGGATTTTTTAGCAGCCCTAAGCCATTCAATATCTTTTAGACATTGAGTCTGCATTATTAAAGTCATCTTCAATGACTTATCTGATTATTAAACCAGTGAAATAAAGGTGGCTATCTTATACAATCTAGTAATTTGTAACCTGCTATAGCATCAGACATTTGTTAAACTTACCATATATATTAGAAAATTGTTTTATTCAAAAATATGTAGATGCATCATTAGATTCTCAACAAATCTTCATAGCCAATATGATCAGATCATAAATTATGGTAATGAAGGAACTGATTTTGCAGTATTTAGTCATTTGTTAATCCCAATGCCTTAACCATTTTAAAATGATTTACACAAGTATAAAGTTTTTAGTGAAACTATGAAGTGATGTTTTTATGCAAAATATTCTAATCCTTAAACTTTTCTTCTCTATTCCAAACAGTTTTTATAGGCAAGTTTTAGGACCTGGACAGTGCAAGCAGATCACACTTTCGGATATTTGGCATTTCAAAGTTTGCACACAATTTCAGTTGTAATTCATGGTGAAGGCAAGCTATCATTTCATTGGTCGTGTGAACACTTTCGGATATTTGGCATTTCAAAGTTTGCACACAATTTCAGTTGTAATTCATGGTGAAGGCAAGCTATCATTTCATTGGTCGTGTGAACACTTTCGGATATTTGGCATTTCAAAGTTTGCACACAATTTCAGTTGTAATTCATGGTGAAGGCAAGCTATCATTTCATTGGTCGTGTGAACACTTTCGGATATTTGGCATTTCAATACGTGAATTACACTTGAAGAAACTTTTATTGCAAATAAACTAATGTAAATTATGTCAAGGAAGCTTCTAATTTTTCTTTGATTTTACATAAAATAAAGATGTTTGTAGTCTAATTATTTTAAAATGCATTTAAACAGGAATGCAATAGAGATGTAATTTAATTGTAGGAAACAGGGAAAACATTTGGTTTGTACACCATAATTTGACAATTCATAACTAATTGGTCATTGCCTTTTACTGGTCTGATTATTTTTGTGTTAATTAATGCACAAAGGTCTGGACAGTGAGATTATCTATGAAGGTAAACTGATCATTCTAACTTTAAAAAAAAAATGTTGACAACTAAGCATTACACCTTGATTGCTATAAATGTTAGATCCTTGATTCATTTACCATTTTCTAACTGGTTGTAAGCATAATGTTGGTTCTTCCCAAAACAGAGCCTTAGTCCATACTGGTCTTGTTTCATGGTATTGGCAATTCAAAACAAATCAGCTGCTGGCAGCTAGTCCATGGACAAGTTTATCCAAAATTGGCTAAGAATTTTATTTTGAATGCTTGTTTCTCTAACAAATATTACTTCTTTTTTTTAAGTCGTTAAATCAGAATGTGCGCACAGAAAACAGAGCTTACAGGTAGAAGCTGGATTAACCAGACAAAAATTCTGAATTAAGATAATCAAAAAGATGTGAACCTGTACTCAAATTGCATTAGAGAAGCATACATATATAAATTATCAAGGTTGCTGATAGTTACCTCAGCCAATGTAGATGCTATTTTAGTCTGAATACTACACAATACAAAATAAGATGTATTGTGTAGTATTCAATCAGGATTTCCATGCATTTCTCACCACCAATGAAATGCTTTGATTCATAAGATTCAGCAGCACATCCCATATTTATTCTGGAAGAATGAAACATCCTGTGCTGAGATTTTTATTTTAGTTTGAAAGTATAAATGCTGATCTTTTGTTGTACAGCAATTTATTGAACCAAATCATGAACAGTAAGATTACAACACAAATCTATCTAATAATGTAAAATACAAGTACATTTGACAGCTTATTGATTTAGCAGTTTAAGTTTTCAAACAGCACCGATTTAATCAAAATTCTTAATTTGCTTATAGCTGTAAATATTTTCTAAGAGAAACAAAAGTTTCTCTTTGCAGAATCCAGCTGCATGGAAAGACCTTTCTTTGAATTGCACGAGGTGGAGAAAAAAAATTAGAAACGAAAGCTAATAGATGGTTCATTAAATAAGCAGCACCTAATCCAATTACCTACTATGGGAGATGAACTTTTAACTTATTTGGTGCTTCATAAATAAGTTGAGGCGAGAAGTTTATGATCTATAAGCCCTTTGAGGTGACCTGACAAAATTGGTCATTTCAGAACATTTAGTAACAAAAGTAAATTGTATATTCATAAACGACAGAACCACAAGGAAGTGGAAAAACAAGCGACTATATTCATCTAAAATAAAAGGAAATGTCTGAAATAAGAGAGTTTGCAAATGCAATCAACAGTAAGTTAGTTTAATGGTCATCTTCAAGCCAACAACAGAAAAATTTTAAATGTATATAAAAATTATATTAGATGGATTTCCATTTTAAGAACCTTTGGTAATTCTTTGCTTACCAAAAAGAGAAAATCTAATCTTTAAAAAAATAAACATTTCATTTACTCACCAATCCTTTTAAAGGTTAAGCATGTTGAAAATGATGTTTATTATATAAATTGTGCAATTTGAAAATGTTAGATTTCATTATTGCAAGGTTAGCATTATCTTCTGTTTTAAAATTTGAAGATTCTAGGAAAATGACTTGCGACTAAATAGCATTGTACAAACAATCTCAGACTTGAGTTTTTAAAAAAGGGGTCGTTCTCTGAACTTAATCATGATGCAGTCCATTTCTTATACTATGCACAGTATTAATGATGTGTGTGCTCGCCCATTTGCAAAAATGTAAAAAAATATACAATTCTCAAAAGTATCATGCATATAGTTAATAGGTAAACAACTATCCATGCCAGGGCATTGTCACTTTAAGTTTTCCTAAAATCTCAGCATTTAAGCAGCAGCAGATTTTGATGAAACACACAGGACCCTGACTCAGCATGGTGATTTTCCTATGACCATGTTTTGAGCACATGTCAAAGGTAGTTTCACACCTCTTTCTAGTAGATTGACGATTTCGTGGCAACAATTGCAGCAAGCTGCGAAAGGGCTGATGAGAACGTAGAGTATGGCACAAAAGAAGCCTATAGGCCAGCCAAAGATGAGAAGAACTAGAAACCAAATCAGGCTCCAAAACCAACCACAGTTTGCCATCTTCTGAAGCTTCTCTTAGCAACCAGTGATGGAACTGAAAAACAGAAAATACTATTTAAACTCGTAGTAAAGCTATTCCTTAAAATGGGTATAGTTGGTTCGGCTAATTTTGACTCTAAATCTTTGCATGTCCAAAAATGTCCCAGGAGATCCCAGCAAAATTATTTTTTCTTTAAAAACAAATTAAACTAAACTTGTGCTGGACTCGTTTTGATGGTACTAACTTAATACTTTTGTTTGTACTCCTAATATAATTCATCAGTAAACAGATGTCATATTTTCTCATGAATGATTGATATAAACCACATTAGTTTAGATAGTGACAAAAGAATCAGTGGATTTGGTGTACAAAATGGTATAACAACTTCATCACACTCTAGGTATTGGCATTTGTAATACTGATATGACTCACTGTAGTTGTAGAATCTCTAAATACAAAAACATGGCCAATAACCATTTCAAGATGGCAGCATCATGTAGTGTCTTATATAATACATCCAAAATAACTAATTTAAAATTATTTAGTTTGGATTTTTACAACTTTGTTCTTATCTACAGTTTACTTTTCAGCCAGTAAAAAGGTAATCGAGATAATAATGAAAATTCCTAATGCATTTGAAAGGATCGTGCATTATGTAAAAATGTCTCAGATAATGTTAGTGACATAAAATAAGTTTAAAAATTTAATCTCTAAATTGAAATCTTAAAAATATAAGTGCTAAAGATATCAAAAAGTAATTGTGAATAAAGAAAAATGTTGGCTATATCAAATATGTTTGCATTAATTGCATAATCAGAATAAGAGCTCAAATTTCAACCAATTAAATATATGATTTAAATATTGTGATAGCTAAAATGTTTTAAATTACTTTTCCAGCACAGAACTTTCACAATGAAGTAAACAGAACCAACAATTACAATGCAATCCATACTTTTCTAAAGTTTCATAATGCAAAGTACAGAACAAATAAACAGAGGGTATGATCACAATCACAACAAAATGTCTAATTTTCAGTTTGATTTTACTTTCTAAGTAAAACAAACCAAGTACAGAACATGGATGGTATGATTAAAGTCACAAGGAAATTACTCTAATATTCATAATGCTGTAGGGCATCCTAACATTTTTCTGAGAATATTAGAAATTCTAGAATTTATGTAGCTATTTTGTTTAATTCTTAATTATAAAATGTGTTGTTTCATATGAATGAAAGAATTACATTTTTTTTAACATCTATTTTTTCAATGAAAAGTTTAAAACTCTGCAAATTATAATAGGTCCTTAGATATTCTAGTCTATAACCCATCTTAAAAATTCTTGGATTTTGGAGACATGCTAAAAATCAAGTTGACAGCCAACGTTAATTTTTGCTACTCTGACCATCTCGTTGCTTCTCCACACTTGAATCCCTGGGATGAGCTTGATAACTACGTCGCCAGCCAGTGTCAGATACATTAGGAACTTTTGACAGAAAGTGTGGAGAAATGTGAGCACACGAGATGCAATGCTAGTCCATAAAGCACGGTGGTTTCATCTCTGACTTACTTATCACACAATGTAACATCTACACACATTTATAAGAGAACTTTCCAGCAAATATATTAAACATGGTTGATGTAAGTTCTTTTGAAGAATGTGTGCATGTGGGGCCAAGGCTGCAATCATTAATGAAACAGTCCAACATTGCATCTTGTGCTTCCACAGCATACTAAAAAGGACTAACAACCACAACTGAACTCCTAGTCTACAAAGAGGTTATCATTTGCATCCTGCTGTATGGCTGTGAGACCTGGGATAACAACCACAACTGAACTCCTAGTCTACAAAGAGGTTATCATTTGCATCCTGCTGTATGGCTGTGAGACCTGGGATAAAACCTCTTAAATATTTTCATCCACACATACTGTATTCATTGGAAAGACCATAAAACAAATGTCAACATCCTCTTAGTAATCAGATGTACCAGCAATGATGCGTTAGTCATCAAAGCACAATTGTGCTGGATTAGCCATGTTGTATGCAGACTCCTGGCTCCTAAAGCAGTTCTTTTTCAAATTGAGTGTTGGTCAGCAAAGAGGTTTACAGACATCCTTAAGACCACCTTGATAACAAAGAAGAGACCACCCATTCTGGATATCCACCACTTCTATGAAGTCTGGGTGCAATTGCAGTTAAAGGATTGGACTTCTGAGCCATCTGAAGATGCTCACTAACAAATGTAGCTATCCAACCCACCACTATCAACATCTGGATTTTCCTTGCTGGAATGACATTCATACTTAAAAACAAGAGATGGACCAACACCATTAAATGTAACATGACGATCAAGATTATTTAACTGATTGATTAATTTGCATTTTAGCCTTATATTAGATATTGATTAATCAATAACTATATTAAGACTGTGTGCATGTGTGACAAAGTTTTTAGAACTGTGACAGCAGAATGAAACAGTACACCATTAAAGTTGTTGTTGTACAACTGAATGTAAAACAGAATAAGTTGATAATGGCCAACAACATCAGAGGCATATAACTTTACCATTTGCTGTTTTAAACATAATGTATGACTCAATAATACAGCTTCCATTAGTCCTCTCTAACTTTCTGGAAACTCAAGTTATTCCAAAGTGTTGATCAGCTGTTTTGTACTACAATATTCTCCAATAAGTACAAAAGCAACAACTTATTTACATAAAGTGAAAAAGTACTTGGATTTCTGCTCATTATAAACGTAAATTCATTGACCCTGTGACATATTATAGTCAAATATGATCAGGGCACTTTGGTAGTCAATTTTAGTTGTGAGATACTATTATTATTGCCTAAAACTCTTAGAAAATTAAATGTAAGTCACTAGGGTTAACCTATTTGGGTTCAAACATCAACAAGCCCTTCCTTATCTGTGTAGTTCTAGATCTTCAGAAACATTTTCTATAGAAAATTTTTAAAAAAATATAATATTCTGACTACCTTCTATACAAAATGCCAACTTTGACTCCAATCTACTGATTAGCTAAAACCAAGATGGTAGTCTATTTGCAGCTAATCAAATTATCCCCATTGCTGATATTTCTTTCATTAGCCAAAATACAAACTACAGCTATGGCCAGATGTTTTTCATCACCCTAGAATGTTCTGATTGTTCTTAATAAAGTAGAATTAAACCTGTTGAATTTGTATAATAATGTTACATTAACACAATGAAGTGCATATTGCTTTGTAATTTTCTACATACTTAATGGTAAAATAACCAAAATTGAAAGTGATAATTTGAAGTCTAACATTCAAATACATGATTTCAAAAAGACCTTATAAATAATGACGACAAGTGTGACTACACAACTAGAAATATTCAAAACCAAATATTTAGAAGTGATAATGAATACAGTATGAAGTCTGAAGTTAGATTATTTCTAGGGTGATGACCATGACTATAATTTTATTCCACAATTTGTCAGCTTGTATAAACAGATTAACTGACTTGGCAAACTGAAGAAATCAGAAATAATTTCTTCTTCTTATGAATAAAAAGGTCATAAAACATATCTCTGTTATTATTTTTTTTAAAAATTCTAATAATTCTTATTTAGTGTCTGTAATATTTATGCCAATGCAGATAATTTTTGTTCACTTTGCATGGGGTAAAGTTTGAGGACAATTTTTATCAGTAACTACTAAGGTAGCATCTAAAGCAGGTAACAGGTTTTGCAATAATTTCTGCAGTAGTAGAGAAAATTTAAAAGAAAAGCATTTATAAGGAAGTCAGAGAAATCTGGATAGAACAATGTAAATAATTTGTTCCAATGTTTTACATCTTGAGTGAAGAAAGCAACAACAACTTACACTAAATCAATTTTAAAAAAACCAAACAGCAAAATTTCACAGCACAGAAATTAATTATGCTATTTTGGTTATTGATTAGTAAAAGCTAAAGTAGTCCTTAGAAAATGAAGCTAGTGGAAGACATCAAGATATAGTCTGCGTACAAAGATGTTTAACTAAGGTACACTTTACCTTTAAAAGAACAGCTTTGGTTTTCTTGCACCAATTAGGATAACCTGCTATCATTCGCAATAGTTTTTTGATAATACAGTATATATAGTTTTCTTTTTTGGTAAAATTAAAGTGAACAAGAACCAGCGTGGTAATCAAGTGTTATAAAACAAATAGTAGGACTATTTCTTCCACTTTTTCTATTTTTTTCCCAAATTTTTAAACAAATACAGTTGACGGTAAAGTTATCTGAAGCGGTAACCTTTGTATGCCACTGATTAACAAGAGAAAGAGAATTTTAAAAAAAGAGGAAGAAAACAATCATACATTAAATCACATAGTTTCAGAAATATTTTGGTATACAAATCTTACATCATTTCAGATTTTCCAATAACATTCATTAACTAGCAAATCACAAAATAATTCTTTTCATAAAAGCTAACGGTACACCAGATCACCAGAAGTCGTGTATGTATAAGAAAATTAAAGACAGCTAACTCTTGGTCGAATAGTTGACCTTCAAGGCAAGTGAGGAAATACTTTGCCAAGGCAGACACGTCAATTTAAATTAAAGAGAGAGTAATTTTATATTCATTATAAAAAGTTAGTGTACATTCTAAAACCTTTAAAATAATAAATGATGGTGGATCAACAGCCACAACTTATTTGAATTTATTGTAATAAAGCAAGCAAAGTGTGATTTAAATCATTTGCAATAAACACTGGTAAAGATTTAAATACTGCTAACACAATATTTAAAATCAGTGAACTGTGGAAGTGTTACTATTTCAAGTGTATAGAGACTTGATATGGCCATTTAAGTCAAGTTACTATTAAAACTGTTCTATTTTAAAATTCTGTCAAGCTGAGTAGCAATCCTACTACTGTGCAGGTTATTGTGATAACACGGTCCAAAAAGGATCTGCTGCTAACTTCATTGAAGATAGATAATGCTTTTTAGAATTATGAAAATGTAAATGTTTTACAAATGGGAAAAACTCTTATTTAAAAGATATTCATAAACATTAACTAGAACTATTAAATTACATAATACGGGATACTTCATTATTTCAAATATATGGTAAATCATTAGGAGTCATAAAAATGGCTGTATTAGCAAAAAGTATAAAATGAACAACTTTTGCTTCATGTATGTCTTACATCATTATTGAAAATAAAAATGAGTCTACCTTTCAGAATGCCAACAAAAAAGGTATGTTTTTGAAGATTTCATGTTTGAACTATCAAATGCTTTGGTTTGCTTAAAATAAGAAGTTGACTTTGTTCCATCACACTGTCATCTACTAGTTTTAGCAATGCAAACCCAACGGTACACTGATAATGTCAGCCATACTAGCTAGGAAAAACAACACTGCACAATGATGACATGTTGACAGTGTGCTGTTTTCCAGTACGGTGTTTAGAAAAATGTAGAGATTCTGCATATAAATTAGAAAAAGCAAGCTCATAGGAACAAGTAATAAATTAAGACAGTTCTCAATAATAAAAAGGAAATTGGGTAAGCAATACTATCAAGTTAACATCAGTAACAGAAACAGAGAGATGAGGATGCTAGAATTTTAATAAACTGAATCTAAGCAAACAGCGCCAGTCGTCTCATACCTGTTACCAGTGAAACTACCTACATACAACACTTTACAGAATTATCCGCACATAGCACAGACAACTCGTGTCCTGGTTAAATCTATCTGCAGCTACATTTATATTACAGTATTCTTTATATCCCAAAAAATAACAAAGCCCAGCCCCAAAGTGATCCATACAAATTTAACAATGATGCTAATTACTCCTCTTCTAACAACAACAACAACAACAAAAAACTGCATGGTTGCATTTCAAAAAAACTGCACTAGGTGGTGAGAAATGCATTACATTTTCAGGAGTCTCCTGAAAAAATTGAGAGATTTTGAAGTTTCCTAAAGTAAAATGATATTTTAGAAAAAGTTAAGAATAAAAAAAGCATTGATATCACTCTTTTACCATAAATCTCTCATTTTTAAAATAGGCATAACATTCAACCACGAAACTTCCCTAATTACTCTTAGTTAAAAAGGTCTTACCAAGGGGGTTAAAGTTAAGAACTCTTTTCAATGAAGTGCCTTGGAATTTGTAATTTTAAAAAGAAAGAAAGAAAAACTATTCAAGGTCATTTAAAATAAAAGTTAAGTGTCTTTCTGTAGCTGGATGCAATCCCTGACGCCATCCTTATTTCTCCACACAGGGCCATTAGTATTGCTCCAGAAACTGAAAACTTTCATCTCTGCTTTCCAGCAAATTAACCCATTTTTAAAGGCAAAAAAAAAATCTAAAAATTTCACATTCCACTTGTAACAATGACTTTATACATGTGCAAAAATATCCAATATCCCTTTAATATCCAGACAGAAGACAAATCTTTATTTGTTAAATTCAGGACGCATGTAATATTAAGGAGTCACTAGCTTTTATATCAAATCAGGGTGCTGGGAACAGTGAGAAAGTGTGTTCTTCGGTCTTTACTGCTGGTCCACCCTGGACTTGGTGCAGTTCCTCTTTCCAGCAACTTAACAACATTCTATGAGAATTTCTCAAGGTATAAACAAGTTTCACACCAAGGTTTTTATTACCTTTATAAGTAACCAGACAATACCCCTGAATTTCAATGAAAAAGCATTTTGTACTTCTGTCAGAAATGTACAGCTGAAAGGGTTAAAATAAAAATTTAGGAAGCATACACCAATTTGAAAAAGTTTGACAGTAATTTATGCATTCAATTTTCCACAAAATACAGTATCAAAATTTAAAATATAAGTTGAATTGTTTTCCTGTGATTTGCACAATGCTAAATTTAAAAACAACCAGATACAGCTCTCCTATGTACATCTATACAGCAATTGTTATCACTGACATCCTGTCAGCCTTGCTGTGATAGTACAAAATGGTGGTGGTAAAATATCAGATATTCCACACCCAAGTGAAAGAGGTTTGTGCTGATAGTGAGAACCAGGAACTTATTTGTAGAATGTGATGAAAAGTTCATATAAGCTAGCATGCTTCTCCAGATTAAAGACCAAAAGGGGAAAAAATGGTCTCAAGGAAATGGAGAGGGGTGACATGAAAACAGGTCACTAAGGGTGGTATAATGGATATCCAGTCAATGTTTTAGGAATTCGCTTAAAGAGGAATAAAATGAATTTATATAATTTTACAATTTCCATTCACTGGTGTTTTATAATTCTAGGATTTAACTGTTTATAAGATATAAAACCACTGTTCTTTAGAAAAAGAACTCTGCAGCTTTTCAAATAATTTTAAAGGAAAAATGTGAATGAAGCACAAACCAATGAATTACATTTTTATTGGCTTTCATTCTGCTTATCACTGATCTTGGTGTGCAAATATGATAACAACCATTAGAATAATATTTAAAAATTAATATATTTAAAAGTTGCAAGAGGGCAATTATTGTGGTCAAAATCTGCTGAAAACTGAAACCCAAACATCCATACAGTTGGCGATTGTCATTTGGAGATAGATGATGCATGGCTAACACTACAATGAACACACATGACAGACAGCATAGATATACATGTAATTAAAGAATTTAAACTTCACTGAGTACTGTAGACTGTGGTTCTAGAAACTCATCCTTGATGTTGTCTAGATGCTTCTCACACTGTGCCTGATATTTTGCAATCCTATCACATGATTTCTGAGAGCTCAAGTTCATCTTTGCCCGAGTCAGAATCCATGTTCCATAACATCATCTTTTGAGCCATCTAGAGCACTGTATATCCCTGTCATCTTGAAACTTTTCCTGATCACTTTGGGAAACAAAGAATTCTGTGCATTCTCGGCTGAGTAAAGGTTGTGGTATGACTCTGCCTCTCTCTTGTGCTGCTCTTCGTGTATTATCCAGTTGTTCCATTTCCAATTCTGGGATACATCTGCTAGTTGTAGTTAACTACTGTAACCATAAAATCTTTGCAATGAGTTACAACCACTCCTGCATATGCTTGTTCACCAACTCTGACAAACCCATGTTTAGCAGCCACTTAAGTTTAATGTCTTCATTTAGCCATCCATTTGAGATTACAACAAATTACTGCAGATGACAAAACGTACTTTGTATGATGTTAATAGGTGAAAAGTATAACTTATTTTGGCTTTTTCATACTCCATCATCTGATTAAGATAGTTTTCTCACTAAAGTGGTGTAGTTTTGTTGTCCCACACCCCCCCCCCTGTCTCATTCACATTTCTGATATTTGGTATGAATATTTTTTTTTTTTCCACTTTTACTTCCTAATGGTGAAGCAGATTTTACACATTGTGTCACAGGGACAATATGGCATTTCATCTATATAGAGCTATCCAGTACTTGCACAGAAATTTGTGAACAATAGAGATAAAGATATGATGCACCTCCAGTTTCATCTGTTTTCTTGCAATTTGTATATGATTATCATATTTGAAAAAAAACAAAAAACTGATGATTTGTTTCAGCATCTCAATTTTCAACCACCTCTTAGGTAGCTGCTTTCTCATCTTGGGCAGGTCCATGATTAAGTTATTGTATGTGCTCTTGACCTCAAGGTAGCAAGCTACAAGATCAAAAATGCTTGCTTTGATGATTTCGAATGAGTGAATGTGTGGCAAAGAAATGGTGTGGTGTGGTATGGTAGGCAATACAATCACTGGGCACACACCACTTAAATACAGAGCATCCAAAAAAAAAAAATTTTAAAAATGCAATATTCAGTGAACACAACACCAAAGTACAGAAGTAGAGAGGGGTGCCAACAAGCAATACAAACAATCTCTGTTTATCTCTGGGATGGATACTTCAATGATAAAGTGAACTATGAACTAGAAGGCTACAACTGATTCAATCTGAGTTGGTTAATTTTCATTTATCATCTGTAAATGGAATGATCAAGGGTCATCAGGTCTGCAAAGTAAATACAATGACAGACAATACTGATGTGCTGAAAATTCCTAAAGAAAGTATGTTTGTTAAAGTTATTTATAAATGCAGTTTTTTTTTAGCATTTGGGGACTGAATAGGGGAAATGGATGTTTAGTGGAGTAAGGGCAGGAATTAGAACCAGTATTTGTAATTATTTCACATTTTCTGATTTTAAAAAAATAAAATTTTAACTTGTAATCAGAAAATAACTATATAAAAAAAATTGTACTTTTTGCTATTTTTGAAAAAATGTGAAACAGCTACAAAAATATTTGAGATATGATTAAGTTTTATGAATTTCATAACATTTTAGTATATCACAATCTTTTTGATTTTCTTAATTTCACATGCACCTTACTGATGCTAGTGGAGTTTTTTCATTTACATTTTTTTAAAAAAAACATGGACCTGTTAAAACCATTATAAAATCGCAGTTTCAAAGATCTACTTTAATAGTTATTACTGTCAGAAAAAAATTTCTGAATGATCAGATAACAATATTTATCATGAGGGAAAAATCAAATGAAAACCAGAAAGTTGCTATAAAATATGAACAATGTTGATATAAATTATTTTCTTCATAGTTCCATTCCCTATTCATGTACTTGAAACAGTAAGAAGCTGGATAAACTCAAAACCACAAATGTGGTGGTTTCCAATGTCCTGGTATCAGTTTCTGGGTACACATTCTTTGCTTGCATACCCACCAACCACTTATAACAGACGATAACTCGGTATGCTATGATATGGACAGCTCATAACAGGAGGGTCTTTAGAGAAAATCTGCGAAAGTCAGGCTGAACAGGTCCCAAAAAACTAAGCATGACCTCCCCTCTTGCAGACTACTATATCTTGAATTTTCTGCTTGGAAGAGAATTCATATGGCTCCATACCTATACTATCACATTTGCTCTCAGATACAGAATAATGAACTCAAGATTCATCACCAGTCAATTCACTTCAGAAAATCTCCAAAATGCCCCAAGATTTTGTAGGCACACTGCTCATTAAATGTAATTTTTGTTGTTTTGATAATGGTTTCACTTCCTCAATAGGTTGAACCTGGACACTGACTTTTTTGTGGCAGAACAGAATCATTAAGTGATCCACCAAAACTATTACCCTTTCATAAAATACTGCCAATCTGTCTATATACCAGCTTCAGTCTCTTGTAAACCATTAATATTTTCTGTAGTGAGAAATTCAATAACACTTCTCTCTTCCCTTGTGCAAGTCTGAGGTGCAGAGCTATTTCGATTGATGTAATCCCAAAATTTCCTGTAGGATATAGCATGACAGAGTTAGCTAATCTAAGAAATTCCACATGTACAGCCCAAATTTTGTTTAGAGTGGATAATTTAAAAAGTGGCAACACTTTTCCAGTTTTCATTTGATATCTCGCTTATTTAGACAGAATTTTTAGACCACAATAAAAGAATTTAAGTGATGATTTAAAGTGCAATTAGAGTAATTAATATTTCTTGCAATTCAATACAGAAATTTAGTATTATTAAAATTAATGATCAAGCAAGACATCTTGCTTGAAGAGAAATAATCTATAAAATTTCATGTGGTATAAAACCATTTTATTTCAAAGAAAATCAATGTTGTAAACAGCACAATTCAGCTAAAAACTATTTCAACATTCTAAGTGGTTACATTACCCACCCCCAGTGTATAGCTCTGTTAATCAAAAATTGAAGCACATCCTAAATACAAGTCAAACATTCAAAAATCATGGAAATTCAATAACATGTTAGGATTTGATACATGAAGAGCTACATGAAAAAGAAAAACAAGGAAACTCTCTGTGGCAATGTATCATCACTTAAAGTTTGATTCAAAAACCAGTTTTAGCATGCACTAAACATCACCAGCAGATTTCATTAACATTTATTCTCCACTTAACAGGGAGCTTTTGATGACACCATATTTTCAGAGCAGGTCAAAGGTAGTTTTACTCCCTTTTCCAGCACATTAACTACTTCAGTACAAGCACCACAGCAAGGTCCAAAAGGGCACAGAAGCACATAAAATACCACACAGATGAATCCTATAGGCCATCCAAAAAACAGGAGAGCAATAAGCCACAGTATGCTCCAAAGCCAACCACAGTTCGCCATCTTCTGAGGTTTTTCTTAGCACAAAGGAGAACTGAAAAATACTTTTAAAAAGAGGAATACATTTAAGAAAAAATGTGATGTAAAAATGAAAAAACTGTCGATGGCTAAGTGGTATGGGCACTGGGCTTCCATGTCAGATTTTACCATTCTGAAATGACAAGGTCCCCAAAATTTAAGAACAAGTTACATGCTTTTCTATTGGTTGAGGCTTTAGGGAGACCCTACTGTGGCACTGCTGCTTACTGCTAAACTTCCCTGTTATGTAGAACACTCCTGCCATAGATAATAAGCAGCCATTCTAGATCCTCCTTTGAGTGTTGCATTGAAGAAAAAAATTGTATGCAGAATAAAACCTGCTGGATGTTTGGGAAAATAAAAAACACACAAAAATCATTTTAACCCAACAAGTAATAATAAAATCCAGATTATTAACAGATTATTTAGAGTTAACTAATATAAATGGGAGGAAACAATTAGATATTTGCATTGAGAATTTTAACACAATACAAAAAATGTGGATTCTATTAAGGGAATTAGTAGAGACAATGAGCACATTACTTAATACTGGTGGTAAGGAAGAAAAAACAACAATCAAAATCACAACTTAAAAAACATGTGAAGATGCTATTCCACCAGCCCCTTATACTAGTCATTTGTTTAATGGGAAAAAAGTCTTTATGAATTCACCACAGTACCACCACAGAGTTCAGAAGTGACAGACCGAATAAAGGCTCTGTAGTACAGTTATCTATAATGTGCTGAATCTAATCTATATACGATATTAAATAGACTGACTAAATACAAACAAAATTCACTGGCAGAATACATTTTAGAGAAAAATAAGGAAAAGTTTGTGAATAATTTGTTACCAAAAAAATAGCAACATAAATAAGATAATGTAGAAAATACCAAAAACCAGAAGCTTTAAAATTATAAATGCTTACAAATTGAAGAGAGAAATCATGTACCATCACATCTCACTATTAATTGGGAGGCTGGCCTACTGTATCTAATGCCATATAAACTTGGCTAAGCATTATGAGTCTTGTTTAGCGGGGCACTCAAGGCATATATCATCAACACCCCCTTTCACTTAGAGTACTGCAAACATGAGGCCAGGAGTAATACACCAGCTTTCTCTATATGGCTTTCAGTCTCATTAAGCAATTGTAATCAAATCTGACTTAGAATATAATAAGATAATGCACTGTTGCACCACTTTAGGATGTAAACTGATGATCCCTGTCTGGCCAATAAAAGAAAATTTTCATTAAATAAGCCTTCTTGCTTCCCTTCTCTTGACATTTCAATGAGTCTTCTGAAAAATATTTAACTCTGGCATTTAAAACCAACTTAGAAAAGTTGTTTAGTATTCAACCAAAGATATGGGTTCACAACTTTTTATTGTATAGTTACTATGGCAACATTGCAAGATCCTTTATTTTCCAAAAACACTATTTCTGATAGAGACTTGAGAAAATCATAAGTAATTCTCGTTTTAATTTGATGACCTTTAAATGCAATGACGGACATTTTTTTTTTATTACATTTTTTGCTTGCTTAATTTTTAGGCATTTTCTTAATTAGTGATTTTAAAAAATGGCAAAATGACATTTACCCAAAATTTACAATTTAATAAAAATAAAGTTTTCCTGTGCATTTGATGGAGAACTAGAAAGTTATGTATACCAGAAAATGATGTACACTAGAAACATTCAACCTGGTTGGATATGATTATGAAAATTGTTCTATCTGAGGTGAGTTTTATTTAAATGTTCCTTATACTTTAAAATACCATATTTTTAAAAAAAAAGATCAATGATATACAAACCATATTAAATAATTTGAAAATATTTCCTGTTAGATGAGAAAAAAAATAATTTGAAAATTCTATATTTCAATCCCAGGCAGCACGTGTTTTGTGACTTTACCTGTTTAATATTTAATATTTTGTGCTTCTAGCCTATCCAGCTAAAGTGTCTCAGTTACATCCTGAATATAAAACAGAATTAACTGAAAACTTCTTGCAATCAATTCTCTTTAATGGAACAAAGATTTTGAAAAAAAAAAAAAACAACCTTTTAGTATTTCAGTAATTTTATTGTAAAAACCAAGAGAATAAATTTACAGTTGTGACTAGGAATACATAAGGTTTATTTTCTCCTCTTTATATTAATCTTTGATTCTTTAAATTTAATTTTAGTACAAAATATAAATGAGGCTAATTATGGTTAACTTTGTTTATTATATTAATCTTTGATTCTTTAAATTTAATTTTAGTACAAAATATAAATGAGGCTAATTATGGTTAACTTTGTTTATTATATTAATCTTTGATTCTTTAAATTTAATTTTAGTACAAAATATAAATGAGGCTAATTATGGTTAACTTTGTTTATTATATTAATCTTTGATTCTTTAAATTTAATTTTAGTACAAAATATAAATGAGGCTAATTATGGTTAACTTTGTTTATTATATTAATCTTTGATTCTTTAAATTTAATTTTAGTACAAAATATAAATGAGGCTAATTATGGTTAACTTTGTTTATTATATTAATCTTTGATTCTTTAAATTTAATTTTAGTACAAAATATAAATGAGGCTAATTATGGTTAACTTTGTTTATTATATTAATCTTTGATTCTTTAAATTTAATTTTAGTACAAAATATAAATGAGGCTAATTATGGTTAACTTTGTTTATTCCTCATCTCATGTTTTCATGCCTTCTAACCTATAATTATTGTAGAGCGACATCTTTGAAAGTAATGCCCACATTGTGGTTTAAACCCAAAGCTTTACCTATATTTTATTATGCATGATGTACATTAGCTCTCAATTTTAGGGAAAAACTAAACAAAAATACTTGTATACCAAAATACACTAAGTGGTAACTTGTAAGGACTTTCAACAATTTTTAAGCCTGCATAACTGTAGACTACAATAGATAACAAAACACTGTATATGTTTATCAATGTTATATATATATATATGTATATATTAAAAAAAAAACTTCACATTTACTAACATGTATATTTTTTAAAAATATACAACTTTTATTCAAACGTTTCTTTAAAATCTGCCATTAATTTTTATTTAAAAAATGCAGGCTTAAAGAGCAAGTGCTTACTAGATTTGTTGCATTTATTCCTATTGCCTTGTAGAATTTATCTGGGAACACTCAGACTACATATTCCACACTCGAGGAACAGTGACACACACTAAACCTTATCATAAAGCTAAAGAATCTTCACCTTGTTTAAATTCTCACTAAACAATTAGTCTAAATACCACTCTTTCCAAGAAACTGAAGATTTTTTAAACATTTTTAATAAAGCAGTACATTTGTCAAGGTTAATTTTTTTTAAAATTAAGCTAGCTCTCCAGGAATTGATGTGATGTAATGGTAGCCTAGTCTGCTGCTTTCTAAACAAATATAGGATGTAAGCTGCAGTAGAGCTGTGGACACATAGCTATGACTATGATGGAGATTCTTACTTTTTTTCTTTTTTTTTCCAGATTAAATAAAGTCTTCAGAAATGGAGTTAAAAGCAAATGTAATGACTAAGTGGCAGACAGGTGACAGTGATAAAAATAAAAAAGAAAGGTCTCGATCCAGTGCAAAGATGAAGACAACATTTGGATTAATCATGAAAAATAAAAGTTGGAAGCGTGTGTTCAAGCCCACAAATCCTACCGAAACAAGCAAGATAGCTAGGAAGACAAAGTGCTAAAAGAACAGACTAGACTAAATATGCATGGTAATCAACAAAAAGATAAAATGCAAAACAGCTAAAAAATAAGTGTCTTAAATATTTTCTTTTAACTAAGCAGTAGTCGTAGAGCTTAAATGCACCTGGAAAAAAATAAAGGGACAAAAATAAGAAAGAAAATGGGAGAAATATAGAGAAGCTATTAGGTCGTTACAAAAGTTGTTGGCTTTTATATTATGTTAATTTGGAGTTCACTTTTTGCATGCTTGCGAAGGTGTAAATTATATATCGTTTTGTAGCATGTGCTTTGGCATACATCATACACAACCTAAAGTTTTAAAAATCATAAAATGGACAGGTGTTTCAGGGTTCTGAGTAAAGCACGGATAGAAAAGTTTTTCGTGCCATTTTGCTTCAAAAGTTCAAACTAGGTCACAAAGTGAGCAAGGCAACTCAAAACATTAAGAAAACACAGGGCGAGGACACAGCAAATAAGCGCATGGAAAAACGATGGTTTGCAAAGTTTCGATGAGGAGATGTGACCTTCGAAGATAAGTAATGTAGCGGATGTTCTTCCAGCTGTGATGATGACCATCTGAAAGCCCGAATTGAAGCTGATCCAAGGAAAACAGCGCAAGAAATTGCTGCAGAGCTTGACGTAAGCACCACAACCGTTTCCCAGCATCTCGACACAAACAGCAAGGTGAAGAGGCTTGACAAGTGGGTGCCTCATGAATTGAATGAACAACAAAATCGTTGATTGGAGATCTGCTCTTCACTTATCATAAGAAACAAAATATAACCTATTTCTTGACCGAAACATTACCTGTGATGAAAAACGGATCCTTTAGGACAATCACAAATAATCAGCACAGTAGCTCAACAGTCAAGGCGCCTAACCACATTCCAAAACTGAGCCTCCAACCAAAGAAGGTCATGGTCACCGTCTGGTGGACTGCACAACTGGTATCATCCACTATAACTTCTTTCAACATGGTGAAACCATCACAGCCGAAAGGTACTGCCGTGAATTAATTGTTGTTCATCAAACTCTCCCAACGACAGCTGGTATTGGTGAATCGAAGAGGCCCAATCCTGCTCATCTCCATGTTGCAAAAGTGACTCTTCGTATGGGTATGAAGGTCTCCCTCTCACCCAGCCTATTCACCAGACCTTTTCTAAAACCTGGACAGCTTCCTCTGTATGAAATCCTTCTCCAACCAAGCAGCAACTGAAACTGCCTTCCAACAGTTAATCTGAATTTCTGGAGTTGATATTTTCAAAATGGTATAAATGTGCTTATAATTCGTTAGAAGTGTGTTGATTATAATGGAATTGACTTTGGTTAATGAACTTCACGTTCAGCAACGATATGAAGTCTCACTGTTGCAGTAAAAAAACCAAAAACTTTTGTAAGAACCGAATAGAAATAATCCTAATTTTAGAATGCCTTAAACAGAAATAAAGCAGCTAATCAAAATAATTGAGAACAGTTAAATGAACCACAAAGTTTCTGTAAATAATAGTAGTTGACCAATATGCATCTGGTCTTCAGATTTTACAAAATATTGCAATTAAATCGTACAATAATTACCTACCAGAATGATGTAACAATGCTTTAAATGTATATTTTAGAGCAAGTTGTTACAGAGTATTCATTTTTCAAAACCATGCAAAAATCTAATTCAGCGTGCTCACTAATTTGTGTTCCTAGTTGGTTTTATAATATAACATGCATTGGGAAACCATTCCTTACACTAAATGATGAAACCTTTGGCATGTTGATGAAAAGCTAGGTTATCCTTTTATTGTTACTCACAAAGAAATAGCTGTACTATGATTTAAACAAGTATTTAATACATTATTAGGCAACGAGGGCACCTTTTCAGTATTCTATTGTGCACAAGCAGAAAAAAAATTTCTTAATTCTTTAGTTTTTGTTATATCATTATGTCAAGTAAAACATTAGATTTTCAATGTAATATTTTTACATTGCAAGTTGTTAAACTGGTTGAATAGTGAAGTAAACTCAAATTTCGATTGTTCCTAAAAAGCTAATTCTGAGACATTTCAGAATTTTAATTTTCTAATAAAATGTAATGCTTTCAATACAAAAGTTTGTTTTTTTTTAAGTGATTATTGTTTATTAGATCAGTATTGTCTACAAGTGTTATGTACCAGGTACAGGTTATTAGGTACATAATTCAAAAACAAATTTTGAAAATAAGAAATTGTTTAAATAAAAAAATAATAATTACAAAAATTTTTAATCTCTCTCACACAGGTAATAAATTAATACTGCTGATAAACAAAATAAAATTCTAGTTAGGTTTCCAAAATGTACAGCTAGCAATACATTATTTTGACTCTTTAGATATATTTATTTTGCTCCTTTTGATTTCTATGTTCTAAGCAAATTCTTGAAAGGATTTCAAGTTTTAGGTTTGTTCATTGTCAAGTTCTTGCAATTTAAATATAGTTGCTGTCTTATAGAATATAAACAAAAATGACACGATTTAATGTTGCCAATGAACAAGTCTTAAATAAATAGGTGAAATTATGTTTTAAAAGTAACCACTAAATTTAATATGCAATTCAACTTCATTTTAAAAACACTATTTTGAACTATTATTTAAGATAGAACATTATTACTAATTATTGTGAATGGATCCCTAAATCATTTCAGTCCAGCATCTAAACATCAGCAGAAGATTTCATTAACAATTATTCTTCATTTAACAGGGAGCTTTTGATGACACCATATTTTCAGAGCAGGTCAAAGGCAGTTTAAATCCCTTTTCCAGCACATTAACTACTTCAGTACAAGCACCACAGCAAGGTCCAAAAGGGCACAGAAGCACATAGAACACACCACAGATGAATCCTATAGGCCATCCAAAAAATAGGAGAACAATAAGCCACAGTATGCTCCAAAACCAACCACAGTTCGCCATCTTCTGAGGTTTTTCTTAGCACACAAGAGAACTAAAAATAAATAAATAAAATTTAAGAAAAGAAAGTGTAAATTATCATTATTTCTCAATTGTTCTATAATATATTGATTTTATTTAAAGATTTCTGGAGAGGTGTTGAGAACAGAAAGCCTTAGAACATACTAAATCAATTTTGGCAGGTCTTGCTTGATCTCTCTCTCTCTCAAATTTAAAAGTTTTTGCTTCATTAACCAGTTTTCAGTGATTTTCTTCAAACTTAGGTCAGTTTAGTAGCATAGAACAAAATAAAAACAAAGATTAAAAAAAGTTGCATTTTACAAAAAAATTTTAAAAAATCATACAAAATTCTTTTTCTACTTCTAAAAAGTAACATTTTAAATATTAAAAAAACCAAACTCAATAATTTGGTAATAAAAAAAGAAGTCAAAATTCTAATTACAAACACAAAAATACAATATTGTTGTGGTGGACAAGTAAAAAGGAAAAACAAAACAAACCACCAAAAAAAAAAAAAATTCAAATTTCATGTTTAACTTCAAAACTGCTATGAAAATTGTAACAATTTTCTTTTTAAAAAATCTTAAACATTTCAGTGTAAAATTTAAAAACAAAACAATAAAAATCCTGATAGTAGTTTCCACCTCAAACTGAGAAGAAAACCCAAATACTGATATACAAACAATTAAAGCAATACAGCCACATCTTTACAGAACAAGAGCTTTGGTGATTATCCAGAGCAGTACAGCACTGACTAAAACAAGTTAAGGGTTAACAATATTAGACTAACAAGATATACTGGTGCATCTCAAAAAATTAGAATATCATGGAAGATTTAATTTTTTTCCATAATTTAATTCAAACAGTGAAACTTTCATATATTCTAGATTCATTACACAAAGTGAAATATTTCAAGCTTTTTTTGTTTTAATTTTGATGATTACGGCCTACAGCTCATGAAAATCAAAAATCCACTATCTCAAAATATTAGAATATTTCATAAGATCAATAAAAAAAAAAAAAAGGATTTATAATATAGAAATGTCAAACTTCTGAAAAGTATGTTCATTTATGCACTCAATACTTGGTCGGGGCTCCTTTTGCACAAATCACTGCATCAATGCAACATAGCATGGAGGCGATCAGCCTGTGGCACTGCTGAGGTGTTATGGAAGCCCAGGTTGCTTTGATAGCGGCCTTCAGCTCGTCTGTATTGTTGGGTCTGGTGTCTCATCTTCCTCTTGACAATACCCCATAGAGAATCTATGGGGTTCAGGTCAGGCGAATTGGCTGGCCAATCAAGCACAGTAATACCATGGTCAGCAAACCAGTTACTAGTAGTTTTGGCACTGTGGGCAGGTGCCAAGTCCTGCTGGAAAAGGAAATCAGCATCTCCATAAAGCTTGTCAGCAGACGGAAGCATGAAGTGCTCTAAAATCTCCTCGGCTGCGTTGACTTTGGACTTGATAAAACACAGTGGACCAACACCAGCAAATGACATGGCACCCCAAATCATCACTGACTGTGAAAACTTCACACTGGACTTCATCAAGCAACTTGGATTCTGTGTCTCTCCACTCTTCCTCCAGACTGTGGGACCTTGATTTCCAAATGAAATGCAAAATTTACTTTCATCTGAAAAGAGGACTTTGGACCACTGAGCAATGGTCCAGTTCTTTTTCTCCTTAGCCCAGGTAAGATGCTTCTGACGTTGTCTCTGGTTCAGGAGTGGCTTGACACTAGGAATGCGACACTTGTAGCCCATTTCCTGGATACGTCTGTGCGTGGTGGCTCTTGATGCACTGACTCCAGCCTCAGTCCACTCCCTGTGAAGCTCCCCCATGTTCTTGAATCGGCTTTGCTTGACAATCCTCTCAAGGCTGCGGTCATCCCTCTTGCTTGTGCAACTTTTCCCTACCACTCTTTCCCCTTCCAGTCAACTTTCCATGAATATGCTTTGATACAGCACTCTGCGAACAGCCAGCCCTTTCAACAATGACCTTTTGTAGCTTACCCTCCTTGTGGAGGATGTCAATGAGTGTCTTCTGGACAACTGTCGAGTCAGCAGTCTTCCCGATGATTGTGGTTGTGTGTACTGAACCAGACAGGGATTCATTATATTTATCCTGCGTAAATAGTGATTTACTCAAACTTGAAATGGAATATTCTAATATTTTGAGATACTTTTTTTCTATTTTTTTGAGCTGTAGGCCATAACTATCAAAATTAAAATTAAAAAATGCTTGATATTACATGTAAACTAAAATGTGAGTCTAGAATATATACAATTTTCACTTTCTGAAATAACTGACAAAGAATATTGAACTCTCCCATGATATTATAATTTTTTGAGATGCACCTGTATCTATCTCATGTGGCCATTCAATTTGGCCCACTCAGTAATTTTCAGTGTTTTGGTTTTATCAGTTATTTACTAACAAACAAAGAAAAATTACACAGGAAACCCCAAAATTATATAAAAAATGAGTAGAAATAGTTTTGTTTTTGTTAAGATTTTGACAAGTAATGTTTTTAATGACTCTTTTCATTCTACTTATGTTTAAACTAGTACAGTGTTTCCCAACCTTGAGATAAATTACCCACACGTGTGGTAATGAGCAAGTCCCTGATTTAGAAACTTGTAGTATAAAATATAAACAAAAAAATGTAATTTATCTATACATTACTAAAACTCATCTTATATATACATATATTCCCAAAATACAGCCAAAACGGTACACAATAGCACAATAATTTTATGGTCACCTTACTCACCATTTGCCTGCAGTACCAAGTTTCGTTCAAATCGGGCAACGAAAAATGTAATTATTAAGACTTTTGTAATTATTACCAGCAATGCAGTGTGTTTGAATTTTGCAGCTGCTTTGTCATATCCTAATATGGCAACAGAAAAAATGACAGACTGAAATCGAGAACGAAGCTACTATGGTTGAGAGGCCAGGCTGCCACATTCTGATTTGGCAATTGTAAAATAAAGATAAGAGGAAATTAAAACAATTGTATGTGAAAAAAATGTTAAACAAACATCTTGGCAAATATAGTCAATTTGGTAGCGTGGGGTAAAAATTTTCACTTTGAAATAAGTTGATCACTCAACTCAAAACAATTGACAATAGTGACTTGATTAATGAGAAGTCGGGTCTTACTCGAAGGTAATGAAAACCACAGTTAGGTGTACATTAAATACCCAATGACTTAAGTTTAAAAAAAGTAAGTACCGGATAAATATTTATCCCATGCCACCACTTTAGGGTTAAAATAGATATAGATTCATGGTTTAATGTCATATTTTAAGTTTGGGGTAAATTATGTTTCGAAATGGTGGTATGGAGTAATTTCCTCAAAAAGGTTGGGAACCACTGAACTAGTATGACTAAATATTTACCCCAAGTCTCCTAAGACTTTTGCCATGTAATATAAATCTCTATCACTACCTATACATTCTCAAATGGATTTAAATCAGAATTTCCAGGCCAATCTTCAATGAATTTTGTTCTTGAAACAAGAACAGACTTCTTTTTGCTACATGACATGGTATGTATCTTGTAAAAACCATCAAAATGGAGTTTCTTAACCAACCCTATCTGTTTTAACATTATTCAAATACCATTCCGTATTCACTAATGCTGTTTTTGGTAGGATTATCAAATTATCTTGACTATTAGCAGAGAAACAGGCCCAGATGGTAAAATACAATTTGATTTCAAATTTCATATCTGATTTTTTCTTTTGATGTTCAAAGTACAATGATCACTAAGCAGATTATGTGAACTCTCATCTACAAATATCACCTTTCCCCAATCTTCTATTTGCCATTTCTTAAGACAGAAGACTCTTGTCTATGTAATGCAGAAAAGTCCTGCTTTGATATCCAGAGCCTATTGTTACCAAATCCAGTGCATTCCACTTCACAAAAAACTGCTAATATGAAATCACATTTATTACAAAAGAAATGTGAAGTCCTGTTTTTCATCATAAATGTTGTGTTTAATACTAAATGGCTAAAATGAAAAAATGCTATTCACAAAACATTTCTGAAACATCCACTAATGATTTTACTGCAGTGTTCAAACCTTTAATACAAAATGATCAACTTCTAAGATCGGCTGGAGCCAGCATAAGAAAAAAAAGAGTCATTTCAGTTGTACAGGTTAACTGAATGCATACAAAATGTGCCAGGACAGATCTTTTCATTCATTATGAACACTATTGTTGCAAAGGTGATTAGTTTAAAATTAACTCTGGAATTCTCTCAATGCATAATATGCACCATCATGTCAAAATGCAACCAAGGCATCTCTAGAATCCAAAATGACAACACTAGAAGAAATTGATGTCAGAAGTAGTGTTGATGCAAATTCAACAATACTGACTTATTTTTGAGAACTGAAATCTTCAACAATGCTGCTTTCCAGCACTCTTGGAAACAAATGAGAAAAGGCCTAGAGGAACAACCCCATTAAGTTGTTTGGTTTAAGCAAGTTAGGGCTATGACACCTTCATATCAAGACAAATTTTGAGAGAGAAAGCTTTAATATCGTGAAAAAACTAGCAGTTACCAACCAACTTTACTCCAAAGCCATTCTGAATTGAGCAGTTCAAACACTGCAAAGAAATAATCTACAAAACTGCATTAGTTGTAAACAAAAAGAAAATTCTTGATTTTCTTAAGGATCAGGCTTAAAAAATGAATTCAAATATTTTGACCAAAACCTGTTGGTGATCTAGTTAAATGTTGGTAATCATCCGTCTCTCTGTCTGCGTCTTTCATATTACTCTGAAATGATTAACATGTTTAAAATAAACCCATCTTTCTCTTGAAACCTGGCCAAAATCTATTCCCCTCCATGGTGACAGAAAAACAAAGAAATTTTTCTTAGAAGTGTCCAGATTTCAAAATCATTCCAATAATCCTGCCAAAAGTTCTTCAACAATTATTGACCATACCAGGTCCATTTTGTAATATGTAGCAATCTGCTAATTTATCACAATCACTTACAATCTTCATGCATAATTTCACAATTCAGTACAAATATCTTATGCTGAAAAATTACTTCAACACTGGCCAAAAGGTGCATGTGTGTATGGTTATTTTTATACATTTAATATAGAATATTCTGGGAATTTTGCAAGTAAAGTTCTGAGTTTCCAGAAAAACAAAAACATCTAGAATATGATGGAAAATTCCAGAATATTCTGATTATAAAAATATTTTATCACTACAAATATCACTTATTCATTTTCAGATTGCCATTTCTGATGTGTAAAACTAAGATCAAATACATTTAAAAATATGTATAAGAAAATTTTCATTGTTGATCACAACAATTGAATGTTTTAAGTCTAACAGAAAAGCAGACAGACTGGCCCAGGCTGTACATTGCTTAAGTGTATCAATTAAAATTCAGTGAGCCAATAAATCCAAAAAATCTCTAATAAGAAATATTTAAACTTGATCAACATCTCCAAATTGATTTTAGTATTTTGCAGATTTATTTGTTTTGTTGCCATTAATTCTATGAGCAAAAGTATGTGTAAGGACTGTTTGTGAAAGCTTGCTGCATTTAACATTATAGAAGTTTATAAAATAAACAATAATAATGAATAAATTATTTTTTCCAAAGTGAAACAGCTGCATTTCACTGTAGCCTCATTAGCTTTGTTCACATGTTCCAATTTATCACCCACACATTTTGTAATTACTCCATTGTTTGGGTTTGTAATGCTGTTTTAAATTGTATCTTTTGCAACACTGCAAATCAGAAAAGCAGGGGAATGCTTTTATCTCAACAAAAAAAAAAGCAATTCTCATTTCCATTAAATTATACGAAACTTTTGAACAATTTTCCATTTCTCTACAAAACCATGTTAAATGAGGTAGTAAGTAAAGCACATTGCATTCTCTGAAGAGAATATTCTATAGCCTTCAATGCTGGATATACTTGGAAATGCACTGCAATGAGCATGGCTGCAACATTCTTTTTTTGCTGGAACTTCTGGAAGGCAAGTTACAATAGTAGACAAGCTGTGTTCATAGTGTTGATGAAAAATTTAAGGACATGGGAGTTGCTTGATATAGTGTAGGCAAATAATATTTTGTGGCAGGTTGTTAAGTTTCAAGTCATTCAGATGTATGACGCAGTCCAGATGGTTTGAAATGCTTGGTTTGAACAAATGTAACCAGACTGTCAAATTATAAAAACCTCAACACCAAGATCACAATGGGTTGTTTCATAAAAACAATTGAGTTCACTAATAGTCACTTTTTTTTTTTAAAACCAAATTTTGGGAGCAATTCTGCTGATGATCCTAATTGTTAAATGTGGGAGTTAAGCAAGCACTTACATAGGTATTACACAGTGTGTAATCAATTCCATAAAAACTTGATATTTTTTTTAAATGTCTCAGTAAATACACTTGTTAAATGATAAAATCAACAAGTTTGATAGACAGATCAAGAAAAGGTGGGTGATACTGCAAAAGTTAAAAGGAACAAAGAACAGATTTGAAAAGGCAGCATAAAACAGAAATTTTAAATCAAAACAAAAGTGAAATGGTATATATGACAGAAAAGAGCTTGATCTAGTGGTTTGTTCAGCTTTGAGCCAAAGATCCAGTATTTACTGGGCAAGTAATATCAGAAAAGGTCTATCAATCACTAGATTGCATTGGATATTTCAAAGCAAGCAATGGTTGGCTTGATCATCAAAATCTTTGGCTAACAAGCTGCTGATCATATTGAAACCAGTGACTGGACTTGGAATCTTTGGCTTGGAAAAATTGCTGTTATAAAGTTGACAATACAGTGTGCGCGCACACATGCGCGTGTGCTGTTCCACCAGGCACTTTGGCTGCACCAAAATAACAAACAGGGAGACACCAAAGAAATGGGAAGGCATTGGTTCTTACAAATGTGTATGGAAGCAATAAACAAATATTATTAGAAAATCTACAAAACTGCAATGTTTTAATCTGCCATGTTGGTGTAGTCAGTCACTTTTTCCCAATCCCAGGAGTGTGACTATAAGTGGAGTTAAACATACATCACTTCAAATTAATGAGAAATCCATCCCTCACTTTTTTTTTTTTTTTTTTTTTTACCTACCTTCACTTAAAATTCTACAAAAAATTTTAAAAAGCGTGACTTCTTCAGTATGCTAAAATTTTCAAGCAACAACTTATCCATACTTTGTCAATTTTGATTTGCATTTATAGTATTATAATTAACTTCTTCTGTGAAGGCCTAAAATTAAAAAGAAATGTTAGTTAGAAAGGAAATGTTTGAAAGGGAGAGGAAAAAAAAAAAAATCACTTCAATCCGAGTGATCTGTCAAAATATTTTATTTAATTAATATTTCAAAACATTTAGGGAGATATTTAATCTTTTTTCCAGTTCAGTTTTTATATGAAATTATATAAAGCAAAAATACCTTTTCACTTAACTGAAGGATATTTGGTTTGTTAATCCACTTTTAATATATGATACTAAAAAAAAAAACCAGAATTCAGTAGCTAAACTACTAAAAGATTTAAAATTCAAATATAAATTTATTAGTATTGAGATTATAATATATATATTAGGGTTGCATCTTTTAATTTAAAAAAAAAAGAAAATGTAGATGAAGATGAGATGCACAAGTAATATTTCCTGGGAATGTTTGGGAGAACAGTGTGAAAATCACCACAGTTTATTTAAAGAGCTAAAATGGTGTTGGATTAACCAAATACACTACAATGACAAACAGGGCTCACCTATGAGCTATTGCTGATCTAGATGTATACTTCCTGCTGACTCTATTTTACAGCGCATGAGTCAGGAGGAAGAATTCTTCCTCCTCTTCTTTTTTAAAAGTTTATCTTTACATAGGAATCACAGGTTCCCGCTTCGATTCCTCCTCTTTTTTCTTGTCCCTTCACGGTCAAGACCCTGCTGACAGGACAGCCTCTCTCAACCGGCTAATCACTCACTACCTCTCTGGAGCATCATCATCATCATCATCATCCCATCCCATCCCATCCCATCCACCCTGGTGGCGGCAAATCGCCCATTTACCAGCAAACGAAGCCCTGCAGCTGTCCACCACTTACTGACCGACTCGCAGAGAAGCGGGTGGTAGCTCCTGCTGAGTTTGTCATTAATTCAGAGACGGGGAAGAGAAGATGATGCGGTCGGGGAGGAAGACCGTGTGGTCCGTATTACGACGAGACCCATCGGCATCTGAGATGCGGGCGGGCG
The DNA here is from genome assembly GCA_018389105.1 of Nautilus pompilius. Classification (NCBI taxonomy): domain Eukaryota; kingdom Metazoa; phylum Mollusca; class Cephalopoda; order Nautilida; family Nautilidae; genus Nautilus; species Nautilus pompilius. The sequence continues at coordinate 817,234 of JACATO010000321.1, forward strand.
GGCTGTCGGTCATAACGGGTGGCAACCCCCAGACACCCCCCCCCAATTCCTGGGAGAACTTTTGAACATTTTTAAGTTGGTTAAAATATATAAAAGAAGAAAAACAAAACTGAGGAAGAGTTAAGTTATTAGCATCACTCGGAGGAGGAGGAGAGAGGATCAGTCAGTGAGCATCTCACAGTTTTCAAATTTTAAACGGGGGCGTTCCAAACCGCCATTGTCGGCTACCGAACAGTGGAGCCCGGCCGGCCGGCCCTGGTCGCCGCAGCCTCCGTGGAACACAGATACACAGCCATATTATTTACGGGAAATGGCAGGGCGGGGGCAGGGCTGGGGCAGGCGGCCCGGACAAGAAATGCCCGCTACAGGGCGGGGCGGGGGCAGGGGAGGGCTAATGGCAGCGGTCCAGGAACCGGCATCAGTGCCGCTCACATCTTCTATCAGACCACTCGCCCAGAAATAAATAAATAAATAAATAAAAAGAGAGTGGAGATAAAACCTCCGGAGAAACTTAACGGCAACAGAAACCATTTTCCTACCTTTGTCGAGGTTATTCAACAGCTTCTTTCGTTTTTTCCCTTCAGGCTCGCGAGTCAGGCTGCCAGGCGAGGCCGCTTGTAACGTTGTATCAGTCGGCTTACCTACCTATATACATACACACATCTATATCTAAATGTGGAATCCGTCTGCACCTGTCATAACTGGACATTTAGAGTTAATCTTGAAAGTTGTTATTTTTTTTTTAATTTTAACAACTATTAATTGCGATACGAATATTATTATTATTATTATTATTATTATTATTATTATTATTATTATTATTATTATTATTTCAAAAAGGGGGGAGGTAACTGTTATCGTTCTTTCATGGCGGGCGATCTATGGTGTAGACGGGTGCTATCCGGCGGCTGGAAGTCAGGCCTTCTCTTCTAATTTAACCCTCCTCCGCCCACAACAACCTGTAAAAGCTTCTGGTCGCAGTTTTAACACACACGCTAACGCCCATGTTTCCCAATTCTCAAATAGTTCGGACGGATTCCCTGGTGACTTCCTATTGTCTCGAAGACAGTTTAAAGGGAAGTAACTCTTTCGGGTGATGTTGAGAGTTAGAACCAAACGTTAACTGAATAATAAATAAATAAATAAATAAACATTTTAACCCCCCCCAACAAAGCCCCGTATTTTTCAACTGTAGTGTTTTGGGGGGGGGGTTTTCTTAAGAATGAGAGTTGGTCCCTGGGATCAGAGACGGGGTCAGCGATCTAAGACGGTCTGGTGGGATGTACGCTATCCTGCAGAGCCAGGTCCAAGCTGCTGCGACATTGGACTCCACCATTAAGAAAGCTCAGTCTTCTTTACGCTTCTATGTCGCGACTGGTGCGCGAATAATTATGGGTTGTTTAACACAGAGGTATCAACAACGGTGACAGCTCTCCAGATGCCGCGGTTATTCGCTGGAAGGCGTTACCTATTCGGCAAACCTCCGACCTTGATGGGGGGAGGGGGAGATAACTGTCCCTATCAGAAGAACTCTTCGTTTTTAGATGTGTGATAGCTATTCGGCAAACCTCCGACTTTGATGGGGGGAGGGGGAGATAACTGTCCCTATCAGAAGAACTCTTCGTTTTTTTGTGTGCTGATACCTATTCGGCAAACCTCCGACCTTGATGGGGGAAGGGGGAGATAACCGTCCCTATGAGAAGAACTCTTCGTTTTTTTGTGTGCTGATACCTATTCGGCAAACCTCCGACCTTGATGGGGGGAGGGGGAGATAACTGTCCCTATCAGAAGAACTCTTCGTTTTTAGATGTGTGCTGATACCTATTCGGCAAACCTCCGACCTTGATGGGGGAAGGGGGAGATAACCGTCCCTATCAGAAGAACTCTTCGTTTTTAGATGTGTGGTGAAACCCACGCGGCTGACTGGAGAACAAAAGCAAACAGACCGGTAGCCCAACCACCGCTAGGGGTTACTGATGAACTGCACGCCATTCTCTCCATGGTGGTGTGACGAAGTATACCGGTCCATTCTTTGTCGCTGCTCTTGAGAGAATATATATGTAACAACTACATAAGTTTAGCCTGTAATTTGATATAATATTTTCAGAAGCCATCTTTTGAAATCTCATTTTAAGAAGTTACTACCTCTACTTCAATTAAAACTCTCTTCCACCAAGCATAAGCGGTCCCTCCTTCTACTACTATGTTGTTGTTGTTGTTTTACAGGGGCCGGGGCTGGATAGAGTTCGTGAACGGCACGCAAATTAAGTCAACGTTACCGCAGTTCGCTGCCTTAACAGAGAGACTTCGATTATTATCAATAAATTCTACCCACAGCCACCAGGGGGGGGGGGGCGCCAAGTGTAAAGTTTCGATTCATCATTTACAATAACAAATGGGGTTTTGAAGGCCCCGATAACCAGCATCAGCAACCTTCTGATTGGCAGCAGCGCGTATTCGCGGCTAGGCGGAGATCTACCAAACATTTCACATCGGCCATGTTACAACCGAAATAAACCGCAATTGGGTTAGCCATCCTTTTTGTACTTCGAAGTGTTTCTCACTCAAAGTATTTTCTCTATTTTTTGTCCCGCCTAACTCTGCTAGAAAAGTTCTCTCTGTAGTGAAAAGAAGTCCTAGATGCATTCTTAGCTAACAGTAGCTAAATGGGTTTTTTTTTATATAATTTTAAAAAAAGAGAGTTTATAAGAGAAAGAAACAAACTTCAACTCTGTAGTATATTTTATTAATAAAATCAATTCGTCCAGATAGATGCAACACGTTATCCCGATATTGCACCACCCAGAATTCAGTGCAACTGGATGGAATGAATAAAATCCCTGGCAGCTGGTACTTCCACATTGATTCCAACTTATTTATGATGCATAGATCGTTACCTTTAATAAGAGGCGAGTAATTGAACCAATTATGGGTTATTAGGGTTGTATGCAGCTGCAGATTAATGGATCAATAAATGGATATATGCTTAATTTGCAATTCAAAGGTTGGGAACCTTAGTGAAAGAAACAAAGAAATGCAATTTCTTAATTTATTTAGGATTTATTAATGTCGGAGTGTTACGCGCCATGACAGCATGCAGAGGCTATGACTCATACAAATTATAAAATATGTATCCTCTTAAAAATATATTTACTGAAGTACTCTTCTTTTAATTTATAAATGGCCATTAGCTTTCCTCGAGCAAGGTACCACATGGGACCCCCAATTCGTTCTGTATATAACGGCAGCATAACTTTTTCGGTTTCTGATAATCATATTATCATTCACAAGATCTTGTTAGCTTTTTAATCAACATTACGCCATTTTGCTCCAAGTATTCTCTAAATAACCCTCAGTCAAGATGTCTGTCCAAACCTTGAGCGCTGTAATCACCTCAGGTATTGTAACGTTCAGTATATAAAGAATTACATGGGAATAAATGTCGCGACTGGGACTCTTGTTTTCGATGATTTCTTTCCATTTCTGCGGTAATAATGTAAAGGCGTGACTCTATATTGGGGGGAGCTAGGGAAAAAATCCTGTAGGGACCCAATGGATCGATCGAGTGGAAGGTGTGTGAAGAGAAGGTTTAGGACACCGCCCGGCCCGACAATTCCATCAGTATCCGGACTGAAGAAGTTTAAAGGAACAAGTTCGGTTAAGGGTAGAAAACGTCTTGTAAACCAGTCAGAGTGCTGCTGCAGTTGTCGAAGAACCATTTTGGAGGAAACGCCGAGTCCCACAAGAAATTACCATTTCTAAAGTAGAGATTCATAGAATTTCGAAAGCACCAAACCGTCAGGAATCAAAGGAGTTGGCGGTCGCATCGCACCTTAACACTGGGGAATGCCCCGGCCTTGAAGACCACTGCTGAAGATTTTGGCTATCTGAAAGAGAAAGGAAAAGGAGGAAATTCTAGCTATTTCTGTTTATTATCAATAATTTTATTCAGTTGCGCGGCTCTAGTTCTCCATCTACATTTATTAGTTTCGTACGGTGCCAGAAATATGCCAATTTTTTTTTTTTTTTTTTAAAGAATCTTTTCCAAGCAGGTAACAGACGGCCTTTGGAACATCGACATTTGTCCACGAAATAAGAAACAGAAGTTTAAGCAAATTTATCGAACTATACGCGAGCTGCCAAATTGGCTTCGATTATTCTCGCGGTGCGATCTGCTTCGTCTTATTTTTGTACATTTCGTTTCGCCTCTATTATGGCGAGATGCTATGTTACCAATATTACAGCAGCAGCCAAAACTATTCCATCACTTTATGCTTTTAAACAAAAACACCTGAGCGCTCATTGCAGGTGCTCGACGGTCATGGTTTCTCTACACTGATGTGGCCGGTTCTTGTGGAGAGTAGTAGATCATCAATAAGATTCACACTTTACCATTACCCTGGATTAAAGAAAACGATTTAAAAAAGAAAACAAAAATGCACAAGTGGTAGATAAGAAGGAAAACAACAACAACAACAAAATGCTTAAACGTTGCATTGTCTTTGAAGTGTCTTTGGTTATTTTCCTTTTGAAGGTTACAGCTGGAACAGATGGGAATTATGGATGATTTAGAAAAGCGAAACTAATTACGCTGTGGCTCTACGTCGGTTTCTGTAATCACAGGTGCGTGACAGAGTTAGCTGATCATTGGCATCTCTAGTCGAATAGTTAGCCTCATTAGGAAAATCAATTAAATCTCCGGTCTCTGATTTAAAGAATAGGAGGCAGAGACAAGATTAATACACGCGAAGTGGTTCTCGGCCAGACATCGTTTAAAGACTCCACCCCGGTGTATTGTAATCGAACGGGTAAGTTTTGTATTATCTTTAAATAATAATAAATTAAGTAATATTAATTCCACTTTAAAAACACCGGAATTTATTCATAGATGCACTATCACCGAAAGCACCGCTCTTGTTAACATAATGAAGAATAAGAGAACAGCAAAGTTGAATTAGGTATCGTATTTAATAAAATGGTTGAATAAAACGATTATAACCTATGCAGGGTAAAGTAAACATCTGTCGATGTGGGTTTTGAACTGGTTGGCACCAGTATCACCATCATCAGTTAGTTATCCCCTTTGTTCAGTTCTAAATATTTAGCACAGTAGTTAATAAAGATCCTAACCGAGAGAGAAACGGGATATTTAAGAACAACAAGCGCCCAAAGTTGTACAACAAAAAGAGTTCTCACCGTTTGGATGAACACGCGCTCAGAGACAGGTGCCCCCTCTTGCTGTTCCTCAACTCTCTCGAATCCAAGACAACACCCTAACTCTCGCCAGCCGGGGTAAGAATGTGCCCAAGGGGCTCGTCTTCATCCGGTGACGAAATCTACTAGGGGCGAAATGAAAGAGAATCGCATTTTGATGTCACCCGTCTACTCTTTCTTTTCCAGATTTTCGGAGTTGAGACCCTTCTATTTCTTCACCAGTCGATACAAATCACACATGTCCGCCTCCTCGAAAACCTCAGGCGTGAAAATTTAACAAGTGGTCATAAAAAAATTCCCCGATCGTTAGATGGCTACTTCATGACGAAGACGTTACTCTGCCGCGAAACTCGCGACAGCGATGAGTCTCCTAACACGAGACTGAGAAAACTAAGACGTCAGGAAAATATGTATCGGTGTGATTCCCCAAACAGCACTGAACTTGCTGCAGCAGCACGTCTCGCCATTACTGTGTCTAGTATAATGATTCACACTTATAGGCACAGCGCTGTATCGCTTATGCTGTAATTTTCCTCTTTCAGATCACATCAAGGCGTGGTCGGTTCTAGAAATGCTAGTTTGATTTAATGTTATTAATGTTTGCTAGTAAAAAAACAAGGTATGGCTAGAAATGTCTAAAAATACTCGCAGACTTTAAAAAAACATCTCTCTCTCTCTCTCTCTCATCATCATCACTATCTCTCCATCTCTCTCTCTCTCTCTCTCTCTCTCTCTCTCATCATCACTCTCTCTCTCTCTCTCTCTCTCTCTCATCATCACTCTCTCTCTCTCTCTCATCATCACTCTCTTTCTCTCTCTCATCATCACTCTCTCTCTCTCTCTCTCATCATCACTCTCTCTCTCTCCCTCTCTCTCTGAAAGAGCCAAAGACAAAGGTGAGTAAGAAATCATAAATAGTAGTGGTGCTAGAACAGCGTCCTCTGAAATTGATTTAATTCCATGTTTAAAAGTAAACATTGCGATTTAGTGACTATGACCGATAGAAGATTCCAAAAAGAAATTATTTACCTTTGTTTACGTAATCGTCAGTTTCAGATACCTGACCCGCAAAGATCCTCAAGTAGCAGCTGGAGGTCCTGCTCCACAATATGTGGGTTTTGATCGCACACCTGGTATTGGCGATGGCGCTGGCTCCATGCAGCGGAAAGAAAGCAGCAGGTCTGACCCCTGGTCTATTAGACCTAGACGCCGAGACATTAAAGGTGTACGAACTGTGGACTCTTGGTAATGTCTCCGCTGCGTGCCATTATAATGGATTAATTAATTGTACGAATAAAGCTGTATTTTCATTCTACTGTTTGGACTGCGCCCCTTGTTCATGTAAAGAGACGTGTACCGACGATTGTTGTCCAGGTGTTGGGAATGCGAGCAGAGAGGCGGTTCCTCGGAATGTCCAGTGCATCGCACCCCAGATAAGCGATTCAGATATCCAAGTCGACAGGTCATACATCATGACAACCCGGTGTCCGGCCGGCCGTGGCAGCAGCCAGGCTGATAAATGCAGTCTTCATCAGTCAAGCTCAGTGACTAACTACGAACCGATTCTTCCGGTCACCTCGAAGAAAACCGCCAAGACCTACCGGAACATGGCCTGCGCGCGGTGCCACGGAGAGCTGTTCGAAGACGTGAGCCCGTGGAAGGCCCTGGTCAAGTGCAGCAGTTACAACGCCACACTGATGGCTTCCAGGGAGATGATAACAAGAGCAGTCGGGATGGGCTTCTGCAACGTCATCTTTGAGCCAGCCACGGAGAACACAGAAACCTGCAAGTATGACGATGCTTACCTCATTTCAAGGTGCAACGTTACTGGAAAGTGGCAGAAGTACGACGCATTCTTAGAGTGGGCGTGCCAGAGATTCAGGGTCGTGTTCTTGAGGAAATATCGAAACCATTTCTGCTTTCAATGCAACGCCGTCGAAAATAAGTTGTCACTCTGCCAAGGTGAGAAAATCAAAGAGTCATCCAACTACTATATCGCGGAACTGGAGCCGAGGAAGGAAGAGGGAAACAGCAGCGAGAGAGTGGACAGCTCCTGGATGGACACAAACAACAGATGTGAAAGCGATTTTGTCTACGATAGATTTCAGGTAACCCCTTTATGAGCTGGATTGCTTTACAGTTAGAAGGTACAAAAGAATACGAATTCAAATAGATAACACGAACTTCGAGAGTTAGCATCTACGTGAGAGCATCGTTCTAAAATAGAACAGGTACCCTAACTCGAAATAACAAAGTAAAACTTTAACAGCTTTGTTCCCATGTATAAAGTATTAGTTAGAACCCTTTTTGGATTCGCAGTTCAGTTATGGGAAACACTAGTGAAGGAGTTCAGAGAAAACTGACTGCAGTATACATAATTACGCAAAAGGGGATAACGATGCTTCATTTGTCTACTTCGGTGAGATGATTGAAATTTATCAAATGTTTTCTGAAAGAAAATGCATAAAGATAAGTTCTTTGAAATTGGTAGCACACCATATCTTTCTATTTGGGATCATATCTATGAGACGTTCTTGGCGAGAAGTTAGGGCCCTTTTTGTTGCTTGAAATGCTTTGCCAAACCGGACACAATGGAAGCGGAAAGGGTTAATATTTTTTCTTCTAAAACTAAACCAACGCGAATTATTTTTTTCAAGAGGATTTATATAATTTTAAACAATTCCTTGGTCTTCCAACTTTTTGTATCTGTATCCTATCTGGGCAGAGACAGTAAGTCAGGTGCGAAAGTGTTAAACGTGTGTTACAGTTTGTTTATTTCTACGAAGATAAGCATTATGACAAATGTATTTAGCGTGACGGTAGAATAATATTTTTAAAAGGTTTTGGGTGTTTGAGGAGGGCGAACTGACACAAACCCGTCTGGCTAAAAATCTTCCACCCGACTCTCAGACACGTCTGGCGTGCTTGTCATCGACTCCTCGGTCTCGGTTCCTTACTCACTCGCAGCCTTCTGCGTGGCATTCTTTCGGCGGGCAACAATGACACACCTGGCCACCGATGTATCTCCGAAAACCTGCAATGGTCTTCTCGGAACATCTCAACAATTCTGGGAGTTTATCGTTTTGAAAACCCCGGTAACCAGAACAGTTAGCCATTCTTGTCAGGTGCCCGACCCTGAACTCGCGTGGATGTTTTATTCCTGACAGGTAGTTGTGTTTAACGTGCAGGCAACTGGCTTCCCAACCACTTTCACTATACCAATAATACTAATAATAATACTGAAATGGTATGTTGTATTTGTTTGTTACAGAATAAATGTCGTCAGCTGCGCTGTGTCGGAGGAAAGCAGCTGGTTGGACATCAATGTAAGATGAGGCTGGGGAAGGCGAAAGGGATGGTGTATATGGCGAAGCTGAATCTGTACGCCAAAGATATCGACTCCGTAAAAGTGATGTGGTCGAATATAATGAACTTGAAGCAACTACTCGATGAGTCTCTCAGAACTCTGCTTCAACTAAAAGATGTTGAAGTCAATGGTCTCGCGGCGAAAGTAATGCCAGCCTCGGGAGAAGTGGTAGCGAGGAGTAGAGGGGGCGATAGCATGCCCACATTTGAAGTTGCAGAGATGCTAGCCTTGGTTTACATCTACGTCAACGAGAAAAGAGAGATCGATGACTTCGAGGCCCAGCTGGTCAATGCTCTTTCTGGCCCCATCATTGTCGATGCGGCTCACGAGCAAATGCGTTTTCAGAGCCAGTTTGATGAAGATGCAAACATTCTAACAGATAATGATCTTCAGCAGTCGGAGTTTTTTCTTTACACACGCAATGGCATGACGATCCTTCCGGTGAGTGTCGAAAAATACCAGTCGGCTGTCGTAGATAAACCTACCTTGGTATCTCGCACTCTCGTGTGTCCGACAATTCTGCTGGGACGAGACCAAACCAAATTCATCGATCGAGGCTCCTCGAAATTCCTTTACGTGAAGGCTATCGACAGCAGCTTCAGCCCCGGCGAGTATGTGGACCAGGGAGCTGGAGCTGAAGTATGCGCCGAGCAGTACCTTCTCAGAGCCGGCCTGGCCGCTACCAACCAGGATGGACCCCTCAAATCTTCGAACTGCCCAAAGATGGGACCCCTCTTTGAGTTTAGCTTCATCTCGCTGTTTGCTGGCGTCGTGGTGCTGCTGCTCTAGGATCATGGGCGAGGTGGAGAATACCACGAGTTCCAGTCTTGTTATATGGTGTTAATTAGTGGACCTTTTTAAAGTGAACGTATTTTTGAAACCCGTCATCGATAGCATTTAAATCCCAGTTTCTACGTTACAAACGCCTCAGTATCCCGAGTACACATCGTGGAGGAAAAAACAGACACGACCCCTTACCGTTTTTACGAGAACAGGCAGATCCCGTGGTATAGAGGGATCTGGTGGTGGAACTTGCAAGCATAGAAGAAATGATACTCCATTAGATATGGGAAAACTTCTCTGTAGTTATTCCGTATATGGATAAAGCGCATCACCCAGATCGGCAAGAGACACTGGTATTTCTAAAAATACAATCGGCTATAAGCAGGAACCGTTATGAAGTTTGGATTTTTTGCTCATCTCTCTTAAGTAGTCGGGGTATCATAGAATGGACCGTTACTTAAAAGTGTTTGAAGCGGAAAGACCACTACTATACAACAGAATTCAGATTACCTCTTAGGGCGCCATTTAGAGTTAATAACATTATTCTGATTTTACATTCTCAAATCCACTCTCTTCAGATGCCTGAACATCAAACGTGTCGAACCTATTATTGTGGTTGTCAACGGGGAAAACAGCACAGAAAGGTACACAGATCTTGAATGTTTTGGTAGCGCATAGTCATAGCTAAGAATGGATAATTCTATTTTCTTCACCCGCAATCATTTTGTTTCTTAATATTTTATTTGTAATCAAAGTAAAAAGGCTGAACAAAGTGTATTGTTGTTATTTAAATATCTGAGATGTTGTACCGTGCTTAAATCAATTGGCTGAATAAAGTTATTATTGCTATCTCTTTGTAATATCTTGATGACTGCGCATTCCACCTCTCACCCACGGGCGTCCTCTCCTCTGGAAAGTTGACGGCGATATTGGGATGATGGTGCTATTTCTTTCCCGATACACCACGCTCACTGGTGCGTGGTGAACTGGACAGGAATTAATGAGCCTGACCGCACCCGACAGGAGGTCAAAAGGTCAAAGGCCAAAAAGAATGTAGCAAAATAGAAAAAATACAATGTAAGACACTGGAAGAGCAAGAGTATGTCAAAGTAAACAGCTGAACCATCTGTATCTTTGTCCAGCCTGGGAAACAAGCTGATGAGTGAATCAAGGAATGAGGGGGGGGTCGCCAACATTAGTTATTTATTGACCCTAGCAGCTCTTCTAATTGGTTAATCAAACTATGCGCTAAGAGCCACTTTCAGACTCTAGCAGGCTATAAGAATTGGTAAAGAGACCCCATCCAACAGCCGAGTGGCCCAGTCATGTCGGCTTTACAGTTGTATTTGTTTTAGGTATTTTGATAATTCCCATTTTCCGAAAAGGGACACCAGAAAGTTATTAGCAGGGTGGAAATTAGAAACAGCAAAGAAGAAAGGCGAGAACTCACGAACGAAGTTGCTCAATCTCCGGTCCATATTAAACAACGGCCGTTAAATGTGATCAACCCAGTCACCCGGATGATACTGGGAATTGCATGTTAACTCGTCTATAAAACTAACAGACAATCTTAAACACAATCTACTTGTAAAATGTGGCTCCTCTCTTGAGAATTATGATTTCAAAAAGGATTCCAAAGGAGCACAGAGTTTCCGTGTGTGTGTGTGTGTGGTTAAATCAATATTCACTATGGCATAGCTATTTCCCACGCCTACAAGGAGCAATTTGGAAATATTCAAACTTTTTTAATTTTCTTATTAAATCAGGAGATGAGATGCTACGAAACCATTTGATAAATGCTCCGGCTAATGCTCGCTGTACCTCTGTCTATGTGGAAAATGAACTAATCAGTCTCTGAGAAGAAATAGTTTACTTCGGTAAACAATTCCACTGGATTTTCAATAATTGCTGACGAAAGTGCTGGCATATCTGGGAAGGATAAATTGTCACTTGGTGCACGTTTCGGTGAGACAACGACCACTGAAAATATTATCCGAGAGGAATTTCTTGGATTCGCAAGACTACATGAACTGGATGCTACTTCCATAGCCGATTTTATCATCTTTCAGTGTACAAGGTTCGGCTCGAATCAAGAAAAACCGCATGGCTAAGGATACGATGGATGCTCTACAATGGCAGGAATGTAAATGGAAATGAAAGAACAATACGATGTGAGTATCCAAAAGCCGTTTGTCCATTGTGCTGCTCTAATCTGACTCGCGTTGTTTGCCTGAGGCACGAAATACAGCTGTACAATGAAATCTATGCCAATAATTTTTCGGTGAGAGTCCTGAGAGATGTTTTTGCCCAAATGTGCAACTTCTACTTGAAACACTCTGAGCTGCAAAACACAAAAGATTCGACTTTTTTCCGACAAAACGCATTTTTGACCAAATCAAACTGACGTTTATTTTTTGTCTGACTTAATTTCTGGCTGTTTTGGCGATGCTAGAATCTGCAACGAGCTCTCCAAGCTGTTGAACATGCTATCATATGTCCAGGAGCCTATAAGTGAGTTCTATGAACATCGAAAAGAAAAAAAAGCAGAAGACGATAGAACAAGCTTTTCTCTAAACCTCAACAGCCGTCGAAGAAGATGAATACTGAATTATCTGTTCCCAGACAGTGCAGACGGCAGACATCATTTCTATCTGATGTTGGTGGCTCAATCGTGGAGGAATATTTTCATCAAACTTTGTTTATACCATATTTGGACTTAATCACTTCATCACTAGAGAGCCGGGTTGCTGAAGAAAATAAACAAAAATATTTCTGTCTATTTTTTCCTTCATCCTGTACAAATGGCGCACGTTGGATGTGAAGAATTCAAAAACTAAACGGTAAAATTAAATGAGTATACGAACCTGGAAACATGGGAGCTGAAGGTATCACCTGGCCTGAGATGCGGTCCAGGAAGTGTTAGCGAATTAGAAAATGGACTCTTTTGGATGTTAGAGTACACTGGTCTATTCTCTTCCCTTCATCAAGCCATTCATAATGGTCTAACATCACCCGTAACAACCTGCACAGCGGAAAGATCTTAGCCCAATGAGAAGGTGAAAAAAATGGCTGGTGTCAACAATGGCGGATGATCGTTTGTCTTGACTTTGTGCGATAACCATTCATAGAGCAAAAGTTACAGCTGCAAGCGCGAACTTGTTCAAAAGGTAATGGATGAAGTTGATGGGGGTAGGGAGAATACTAACGATGAATAGATAAATTAAATTTTAAATTAATCACAAGAAATATAGTGAATAAGGAACTGTTTTGCTCTTTAAAACAAAATGATGTATTTACACATTTTTAAAGTGTTTTTGACAACTCTGTGCAAATTTAACTGTTAATTTTCATCTCATCCCTAATATATTAAGAGATAAAAAGGGTTCCTTTGTCGTCGAGCAGAGAGGGAGCTCCAGGGCCCCGACGGAAAGTCCTGCCTCGCAATGTTTGTCTATTATTTAAATTCTAAAATAAAACATGAAATTTTACAAAAAATTTAAATGATAATGATAGAATTTTGCTTATAACGACTCACACTCACTTCTCGTGTAGAAAAGACGGACAGATAAATAGATGCGGAGGGAGGACCAGTGCACGGTTAATGAAACCGTAGAGAGGATGTGATTAGCCAGCCCGACGACCTGCTGCCTCGTTACTTATTCTAAAGAGCTGTGTGCTACGTTACTATGGAGAAAGAAGATCGTCATTAAAGAGGAACCTACTGCCATGGATACAGCTCCAGAACATCGGCATAATCAAACAAATAAAAAGCAAACTTCATTGGTTCAACACGATCGATTACCTGTTCGTTGTTTCTTCTTCCTGTTTCCATGGGAAAATAAACAAGCTAAATATTTAATAGCGGCTAACAGAGGACTGAGTGAATGGACGGACGGCTGTAGGTTTTCTTTGATTTACCTCATTCCGTGCTGAACAAAATGTGAGTAAAACGGCCGGATGGAGGAATTCAGAGCAACGGGGCCCCCCATAAAGGAGGCCTGAAGATCAGAGAATAAAGGATTGTCATATATTTCTTTCTTAAATATTTCAAAAACATTTCTCGCAACAACAAAAAAAACTGCCAAATTAGTTTATATTATCAGCAAATGTGTCTTTAGAAAAATCGAACGGCACACACACACATATTCACTTATACACATACACTCATCATAACACTCTCACACATTCACTCATATACACACTCTCTCTCTCACACACATTCACTCATAGACACTCTCTCTCTCACACATACTCGTCCACACTCTCTCACATTCACTCATAGACACTTTCACATATACACACACTCTCACACATTCACTCATATACACACTCTCTCACACACATACTCGTCCACACTCTCTCACATACACTCATCATAACACTCTCACACATTCACTCATAGACACTCTCTATCTCTCACACATACGCGTCCACACTCTCACACATTCACTCATAGACACTCTCTCTCTCACATTCACTCATAGACACTCTTTCACACATTCACTCATAGACACTCACATAGACGCACACTCACACACACACACACCACACACACACACACACACACACACAAGATAAAGCGCAGGAAAAGAATTTGCATTGTTTACTAATCCGTAAGAGTGTCAGCAGACGACCGATAAGCCATTCAATGTATGTAGTCGGCCAGACCTTGTCCCTTTAACGCGGCACGGATCCACTACGGATCGAAAGTGATTGAGCACAACTTACTCCGGGCGATAATTTGCAGAAATCGCCTTCATTAACGCAGGTGAGCGGGCGTACCTGAGCATTACACCTCGTGGCGTAACAGAAAGGTTCGTCAAGAGTTAACGGCTTTCAACTGCTGGTTGACGGAAGCCTTTCCAGTTATCCGCAAGACCGCTAGAGGCGCTGCTATGGAGGTCACGGCTCCCAGCCACCCGCTCTCACTGTTTGGTCCCCAGCTGCTGAACACTCAGCAGAAACAGGCGAGGGAATCGCTGACGATAAAGCCAGTGGAGGGAAGGAACAAGACCACGCTGAAAATAAGCAAGACGACGGGGAATGGGCACAGCGTGAACTCTCTTAAAGAAGTATGAAGGCATGGCACAGCCCGGGGATGGCTGGCTGGTCCCGAATTAGCCGGATTATAAACAACAAATGAGCTTCTACTAAAGAAAAGAAAAGACACCTCACCCACATGGCTACCGAACGTTTTACCTGTAGAAAATGGCAGACTGGTCGTATATCTTCCTTCGTCTCAGGTGACCTCTTCACTGTGAGCAAACCGGTAAGTCATATTAGTGGACAACATACATCTTTAGGGGTCTGGTCGAGCCGTTAAATCCAAACTACCTTAAGTTGTTACAGAAGAGTAAAAAAAAACAAAAAAACAAACAAAACCTTTTTTAAGGTGGCAGGAGAACTTTCATCGTTTCTTGTTCTGAGTTGTCTCCCAGACCTTCATCCACCAGAACCACGAGGCGCCCAGCTGTCACTCGAGCTGAAAACTCCCACTCAAGGAAATCTCCACCGAAGAGCAAACACAGAACCTTTGTCTTCGACGAGAGCTTCTGCCGACCGGCTTCGGTGTTATCTTTGACGTCCGCTTGAAGCGGTCTACACACCCCCCCCCACGGTATCTAACAGCATCGCCATCAACGTCGTCTCCTTTGATCCTTAGAAATATTCGAGATGAGTTTGGAAGAAAAGTCAGGGACCAAAATTCGCGGTGCCGGTCTCTCGAATACTTACCACTGGTGGGCGTCTCTGCCTTCCACATCATAAATTATCTACCCGACGTCTAAATATTCCTGCTCTTCCACTTAAGGACCGGCTCTGGTGTTCTTCGATTGAGGGGGTTAGGGTTAGGGTTAGTTATTGTGAGACCTTTGAAAATATTTCTGCAAGCGCAAAGAACCATCTGATACTGGGTCGGAAGCACCGTTTAACAACAAGATCTCTTAAGCAAGTTGTCCTTTCCTCCCCACCCTGGCCCTTAAGTAGCAGCTAACTCGAGGAACAGCGAAAGGGGAAGTTTTGATAGGGATTTAGCTCAAAAGGTGAAGTATTCGGATATCTCATTTCACGGCTGTTTGACGATAATGGCATCCGGGGCTTGTCATGCGGCACACGTGACCTTCATGCCGGTGTTTTAGGCAGGTCAAAGGTCGACGCGAAAGGAAGGACTGCCAGAAAAGTAACCCGGCTGAATACTAATATCTTAGGTCGTTACAAAAGTTTTGGCGGTTTTTACATTATGTTAATTTGAAGTTCCTTTTTAGCCTGCCTGTGAAGGTGTATGTGGATAAGTTATATACCGTCTTGTAGTATGTGCTTTGGTATACATTATGCACAACCTACCTTTTTTAAAAACCATAAAATGGATATTTGTTTGAGGGTTCTGAGTGAAGCATTGACAGGAAGTTTTTCATGCCATTTTGCTTCACGAGTTCAGACTAGGCCACAGAGCGAGCGAGGCGACTCGTGACATTAAGGGACCACGGGGCGAGGACAGCAGATGGGAGCCCAGTACAACGATGATCTGTAAAGTTTCGATCAGGAGATGTGAGCCTAGAAGATAAGGATTGTAGGAGACGTCCTTCCATCTGTGATGACGACCGTCTGAAAGCCTCAGCTGAAGCCGATCGAAGAAAAACAGTGCGAGAGATTGCTGGAGATCTCGACGTGAGCTCTGCAGCTGTTTCCCGGCATCTTGACGCAAACAGCCAGGTGGAACAGCTCGACAGGTGCGTGCCTCACGAGTGGAATGAACAACAACAAGATCATTAATTGGAGATCTGCTCTTCACTTGTCATAAGAAACAAAAACGACCCATTCCTTGACCGACAACCTCAAACGATCGGCACAAAGACCGGGAACCTAACCACATTCCAAAACCCAGCCTCCATCCAAAGAAGGTCAGGGTCACTGTCTGGTGGACTGCAACTGGTGTCGTCCATTATAACTTCTTCCAACCTGGTGAAGCCATCACAGCTGAAAGGTACTGCCGTGAATTAAACGCTGTTCATCAGAAACTCTTCCAATGATGACAGCCGGCATCGGTGGATCGAAGAGGCCCAATCCTGCTCGTCCTCATGTTGCAGGAGTGACTCTTCAGAACCTGAACACTTCGGGGTACATACCAAGATCTCCCTCACCCAGCCCATTCACCAGACCTTCCTTAACACCTCGACAGCTTCCTCCATATGAAATCCTTCTCCAGCCGAGCAGCAACTGGAACAGCCTTCCATCAGTCTATCGACTCCAGGAATCCAATTTTTTTTCTTCCAAAATGGTATAAATGCACTTGTAGATCGTTGGCAGAAGAGTACTGACTGTAGTGGAACTGACTCTGATTAGCAGATATGAAGTTGAGCGAACTTTTGTGACGACCCCCATGACACCGATCACGCGCTCCCGGCTCGACCAGTTACTCCTTCGGCCGGGCAGAGAGAGAGAGAGAGAGAGATGCACTCGTGTGTGAAGACGACGGAGATGCACACGGCCGGAGAGCCCGTCCGGGTCGTGGAGTCGGGCCTGCCGGAGGTGGTGGGCGAGACGATCCTGGACAAGTGGCGGTACATGAGGGAGGAGCTGGACGCCTACAGGAAGCTGCTGATGCACGAGCCGCGAGGCCACCGGGACATGTACGGCGCGGTGCTGGTGGCGCCCGACAGGCAGGGCGCCCACATGGCCGCGCTCTTCCTGCACAACGAGGGCTACAGCACGATGTGCGGACACGCCGTCATCGCCCTGGGCCGCTACGCCGTCGATAGGGGCTACGTGCCCTCGCCCCGGCCCCCGGAAGCCACCGTGAACATACAGTGCCCGTGCGGCATGGTGACGGCGCGCGTGCGCTACGACGACGACGGGAACTCGGGCGCTGTGAGCTTCCGCAGCGTGCCGGCCTTCGTCTCCAGCCTCGGTAGGTCGGATCACCCCCTAGCGCCTTTAATCGCCTGGTGGTGCCCTACCTGGCACCCAACCGCCTTAACCCCCCCCCACTGGCCTCAAAGCTGCCGACTCAATAACCCCCTTAATCCCGCCGGTCTATATCCACACGGACACCGGAAGCGCCGGATTAGGTGACGCCCCTAAAAAGTGGGTCTCCCCCCCCTTAGAAGTGAAATCTGTGGCTGGTCTGCTGACGCTCCATACTTTGATTCGTCGTGTTACTGGGATAACAGGGAGGCTGGCTGACACCTGTACACCGGACGGATGGACCGTCTAACCAATGATTTATACCAGATGGAAAGGGAGATCACCTAGCTTTCTATCTGATGCTTTAAAAAAAAAAAAAGGTCCTATCAGTTAGTTCCCTTGAACTGCTAACTTGAGGGTTTGAATTCACCCTGTTTCTTGAACCTCAGG
Source organism: Nautilus pompilius (assembly GCA_018389105.1). Lineage (NCBI taxonomy): Eukaryota > Metazoa > Mollusca > Cephalopoda > Nautilida > Nautilidae > Nautilus > Nautilus pompilius. The sequence goes on from JACATO010000321.1 coordinate 834,950, forward strand.
AAGGTAAACTTATGCAATTTATTTAGAATGTTTGGACACTGACTTTGGTATTATGCACATATAAAATCCATAAGTTTATGCCCAATCTTTATTCCAGTTTCATTTAAATAAAATGATGATGTCTTTTTTAAAAAAGAAATTCCTCTTTTCTTCTCAATGTAGTCTTGTTGTCATCTTTAGCTCTGCATAAAGACCAAAACAATGGAAAGAGACAAACCGACCAATAATTCGCAGCATGACTGTGGCAGAGTGCAAGGCTGGAACTCTTCAAGACTCCTGGATTTCACAATTATTAAACCGCAGCTGTTCTTTGCTATACATATACAGAGAAGCTGATAAATCTTTTTTAAAATTTGATTTGATGGTGACAGTCCGTCTTCTGTTGGCATTTATTTTCAGATACTGAAGTATACGTGCCCGAGTTTGGTAAGGTGAAGTTGGACATCAGTTATGGTGGAGCATTCTATGCTATTTTGCCTGCCATGGTACTCAATCTGGATGTGAAAAGATCAGAGCGAATCCATTTAATTGATGCAGCTGCTGCTGTCACAGGTATATCTACTTGTTACATTGTTTGATGACCACATCAATTACTACAGTAATGACATTTTTATCTAAATTACAATTAAAAAAATATTAAAACAAATTTTTCAAAATTTCTTCTAAATAGTCCACTTCATTGTTAAATAATCTAAAATTTATATCATAGAGAAAGCCATATGCATTAAATTGAAATCTTGGAAATAAGTTTATAATGTTATAACCATTGAGCATGTCTTTAACCAGAGGCTGTGAAGAATCAAGTGAAGATAACTCATCCTGAGAGTGAGGATCTGTCCTTTCTCTATGGCACCATACTTACTGATGGAATGGATGATTACCATGCGGATGGAACTCCAACCTCAAATATTTGTGTGTTTGCAAATAAGCAGGTAATATAACTTACACCAGATGCATTCCTTTTGGTTTTCCAGGTTAATCTCTTCCACAATAATAATGCAAAATTATGTGACACCTTTTGCCAAGGGTAAAAGTTAAGATGACAGACTAAAAGTTCTATGCTAGCACTTCATATGAATATTTTCATTTAAAACTTTTACATGAATTGTCAACGTAAACCTTTAGCCTGTTGTCTTAACAATACAAAATTAATAATCCCATTATTATATCACGCAGACTTTTAGGTATACAGTGCTAATGACTTAGATGTCCAAGCCAATAAAAAAAAATTTTAGTATTGCAAGGCAAAAATAAAACTTCTGTCATCACATTTAATGGTAAGAAAAAAATTTAATTGGAAACAATAATCTTAAATGATATACTTCCAACATGTTGATGATGCACAGTATATGAGAAAGAGCTAAAATTAAGTATATTTCTTGCTTTTTTTACAGTTAGATCGTTCACCAACAGGGTCTGGCGTGACTGCTCGCATTGCGTTGATGTATCACAAGAAGCAGATCGGGCTAAACCAAACTCGGCGCTTTCTCAGTGCCGTCACCCAAGGATGCTTCACAGGAAAAGCCATCCAAGAAGTAAAGTGTGGCCACCATGGCGCTGTGGTTGTGGAAGTCTCAGGAAAGGCACATTACACAGGAACAGCTCAGTTTCATCTGGAGGATGAGGATGAACTGGGAAGGGGCTTTCTGCTGTTTTGAAAGGTAAAAGTTGCAAGTGCAGAATAATATAATTACTTCATCAATTAGAAGCATAGTATTTTTAATTTATGGATTTGTAGATGCATATAACAGATTTATACCAAGTCTTAAATGCTCACTGCCAGGTGGCTTCCTAGAACATGCAGAAGTGTCTCTCTCAGCCCCAGTAGTGATGATGCTGATATTTTTTTTCAAGTTCCAGATGGAGATGAGCTAGTCACACAAGAATTTTCTATCTACACTTGCTGCTTATTTCCAGGATGGGATCTAGTTCATATACGTAGTGGATCTGGTTTAGTTCTGGTTGAGAAAGAAAAACAAGATTCTGAATTGGTTCCCACAAACAATCCAGTCTGTGACCATAACAGTTTTACCATTGTTAAGTAAAATGTCAATAAAAAAAAAAATCTAGAATTATACCAGTGTTACTTGTTGACACAAGTTCATGACACGATGACTCTCTTGTTATACTGGATTCTCTTTCCTGCAGTTCATCTTTCTTCATGGTATTCATTACCTTCCCACCTGCTTTACTCGATGGTTGTTTGCTGATGCTAGCAGCTCAGTAAGGTGAGCTTTAGCTTTGCTCTTTAATTCCTCAGATAACAACAGCTGGTGGCTTGGATCAAGGAAGATTGCAATGAGAAAAGTGTTATTTAACAAACAGGAATTTGTCCCTTTTTTCATTAAGTCCAGCAGGCTCTCTGAGGAAAGTATTGGCACTTCTGGGGTTTTTCTGACATTTTTGGCATTTGCCATAAAAGTCCTCCATTGTCAACGTTCTGTTGCTATTTTTGCTGCTGCGAGGAAATGGATATCTGTTTAATGGTGTTCCACATGGGATCCATGATAAAAACCTGAAAATCTGATGCTGACATAATCCTGGCATAATTGCTTCAACTTGAGCGAGCTCTCAAACATGTCAAAGCTTGAGCGCCATCTTGTCTGAGGTAGGTTTCTTAAGTTTCAGTTTCTTATGAATAACCATGCAAAAAGTGGACTGGGTCTTAAAATCAGCCCGGGCATCCTTCACCTACCAGGTCGGCCAATTATACATTAACATGTTGCTTATCTGTGAAAATAGACAAAATGCTATAGCTATACTTCCACTGCTTAATAATTATAATGACGCAACAGGGGCGACCTTTTGATATTTAGCGGGGAATCCCTGGGGGTGGTGGCAGGAGTTTTCCGGGACAATTTTGTTTATCCAGCCAAACGGCCCATTTTTTACCCTGGGGCCCCAGCCCACCAGGCATTGCCCAAATGCCTTTTTGGCCAGTCCGCCTCTGACCATGCACATCTGAGTTCTCAGTTTGTTTCTTTTTTTGCAGACAGATTTTAAGAACTGTAAGAGCAATTCTCGAGATGCTGGGATGTATGCTTTTCTCTAATTTCTTCCATAGCTATAGTACACACTGCAGTCTCACCATCTTTTACAAACTGGATACTATCACTAAAAACTGACTGATCCAAATGTGTTGCACAGTCAAACTTCACTTATTATTTGATATACTGTTGAATGTCATTGGTGACATGACAGTTTCTTCTTATTATTATCAGTGTTAACACAAATATTGTAACATAAACCTCCAAGAATTGGATCAGTTATCTTTCAGAGTTTTCCTTTAAGCTGAAAGGTTTTCCATTCACTGTCACTAATTCAACACAAACATTTAAAAGACACTCTTCATCAATTTTCACTTTCACTTTTACTTGTCCGAAGACGGTCCAAAGTTTTCTGCTTCTGGGCTACTTTTCAAATGGCTACCTGATAGACTTTTTATTTCTTTCCTTTCTGCTGCATTCTCTTCACTGAGGATTTTGAATTCTTTTTGCATGGAACTGCTGAATGCGTCTTTCCAAGTTGGCGACATGATATAATGGTGGCTTTGCAGTCTGGGATCTGGTGCACTGAGACTAATCTTTCCTACAGTCAGTCATAACTGTTCCAGCATAAACAATGAAAACGAACTGTTAACCTCAGAGAGACCAAAGCAAAAAGTTTATTAGCCAACCTTAACTAATGATACAAACATAAATCAGAAACAAACAGCTGGGTGCCAATGGGTGATGTGAACAAGGAATGGACAGGTACAACAACAGTCCAGAACTGGTCTCTAGAGAACGGTCAGTGGTCTTTCACATTTGGCTGGAATTGTCTGTTGAAGCTGGAGTTACTTTGAAGTAGTTCAGTCCTGTCTTCCTAGCAATGTTCTTGAATGACTGCAGATGGTCCATGACTCTCTGTGGCTGAACTTGCTTCATCTTGGATGCAAACTGATCTGTTATGGATTGAAACAATGGTGGCTCTCTTTAGCTCTTCTGCATTTTTATGCCCACAACAGAAGAATCTGGGATCTCCTCCATTGTTCAGAGATGACAGCAGACCATGGGCTTGCAGTCTTTGGTTGAGGGTGCTACTCTCACACGCACCGGTCAAAACTGTCCGTAGTCAGCCAGCCAACCTCAGGGGAGATTTGATTAAGGATTCTCTTCACAAGTCCTCTCATGTCAACTGCAGGGGTCAAGGTTCTAGCTAATTATGGTTGAATGAAGCCCTAGCCCTGCCTTAACACAAACAGCCAAACTGTGAACCAGGTGATGTCTTTAATTGGTTTGGTTAACACTCGGTTTAGAGAAGAAAGGTGATTTCCAGTACGGTTGGACCACCTGCTGTGGCTGGAGTTTGTTTTCAGACTTAAAACTTTTAAAGAAATAGGAATGCATGAAATATTTTTTTTTTCCTTTATTTTAACCTCCTACAGAAAGTGAGAATCAGATAAACTCTTCTCTTCAAAGACATCAGGCAATTTCCGTTTCCGTGATATGGTTGGGCACTGCCTGATGCACTCTTTTTCTACACATGAAGCAGAAATGCCACAATGGACCACCACAAAGTTCTCTACTCCCAATTCAGTGGCTTTTTGTTTTGCTTTTAATCTCACTTGAATGATGCTAAGTCCACGACATGTGGCACACACTGATAATATATACTCTTCTAACCTGTCAGTGTTTTTTTTTTTCATTTGTGTGTGCACCCACAATTTGCCTTCTTCCTTTTCTTCTTCGTCTTGCATAGAGCATCATTTGCTGTATACCATTCCTAGACACATTTTTCACTAATACCATACTTATGACGAGCAGTCATATTCCCTCCATTTACCTCCTGCTGTTTAGGGTCGAGGTGATATGACAGGTGACATTTTGAAAATGAAAAGGGGTTTTTTAATACTCACAATTAAGATCAAGGAGGTGGTAGCTTGTTATTGACTGGATGATTAAGCATACTTTAATGAACAACAAACACTGGTCCTACTGAAAAATACAACTGTGTTCTCCAAGTAGCACATTTTATTTTTTTTTCAATATTGAGAAATTCTAAAGTTATCCACATATTAGTCATATTAGTCAATTTGGATTATAACCTGGAAACTCTGGTATTCATTCTGGACAGAACAGATTTACGTGCTACACTATTTTTGGTTCTTTTCTGTTGCATGGGGTGATAACAGCAAGAGAATGTTGATGGTGAGTGCACATGTGATGAGTAATGGTACATTCTTGACATGGTGTCACTGTTGAAAGTCTTTTAAGTTACACTGCCACAGCAGTAACATTTAGTTCAGTGAACATTGCAACCATATTGGCTGTGGACCTGGGAGATAGATGGAAACCTTTGGCAGTCTGTTGACTCTGACCACACAATCTGAACGGACTACCAGACCTATCTGCTTTTGGTATGGTGATAGTACACTAGTTATCCGTCCATCTAGACATTTGATATATACATAATTATGCCTGAAATATGTAAATTTCGGTAAGATATTTCACTTATGGGGGTTGGTCAGATTAATGTGGCAGAGAACTAGTGCAAGGAAGATTCAGCTGGGTACTTTGACACTAGTTGCAGTGAGGTAGGGCTTTAAAAATTCTGCTATTATCTAATTCTCTGAATTTAAATTGTTTTACTAAAGTTCCATTTTAGGCAAAAAAAGATCTATATTTTGTTAGTTTTTTGGTAGCAGAATCATCCGTGATGTAGAGAGAATGTTTTTGAGAGTGACATTTGGAAAGGAATGAAGAGTCGGAGAAATAGAAAATTATACGAAGATTCTTACATGCTCATACTTAATTTTTTGAGAATTTCTTCTATGTGAAGAAAACAGAATTTATAAAAAAAAATTGACAAAAAAAACTGAACACTAATTCTTTCTTTGGTTTAGAGAACATTTTAAGAAAAGTTCTATTAAAGTAACTGACTGGAGGGCAACCGCTCCCTACTTATACCCCAGAGATGATAAACTCTCACCATCTTTTCTAGGTTTTGGTTCTATTAAAACACTAGTAATGGGTTCCCTTGAAAAAAGAATGCAAACTTACTAATAGTGGTAAATGATAATCTATAATTCTGTTAAATGAGTATTAAGATGACTAATCATCATAAAGTTGAATTTGTATTTTTTTTAAAAAAGAGCAGAAATTGTTGTTTTAACTAGGGTTATGTACATTAGAATATCAGTAAGGCCTCCACCTATTTGAACAAATCTCGGCATTCTAGACGACCCTCTGTTCAGTTAATTATGGTTATTCAAAAGAAAACTTATCTCTGTGATTTCAGTAAAAAGATTATTAAAAATATTAACTCTCTGAATAATTAAAACCATGGAAAACAACCACAATCATTTCACATTAGAATTGAACAAAAGTCTCCATGTTCTTTCCAATCTTCATACTTTACACAATACTTTGTTGAAACAGCAGCAAGAGGCTATTTTGAAAGACAAATACAAGCTGCTGACTCAGGCATCACTTGATGAAAACCACATTAGTCTGACATCTGTACCGAACTGCCATGCTACTGCAAGCACCATGTTTAATTGTTAGCCATATAATAAACAGGTGGGCCATCTCCAAAACTCTTCCATACCAAGGTATGTTTTCTGTAAGTAAACTATTAGAATCTGGATGTATTACAAAAAAAAAAAATGAGACACAAAACAATACTGCTAAAACTTGTGCATCATTTGCTGGGCCTATTCCCTTTCTCATTAGACTTTGGCTATTATAAAAAGGTTTCTTTTAATCCACTTGCCCAAACTACTACTTATGTTTATGAAAAACAGTTTTGTGCAAGGACAATGTTTTCAGAATCTGCAGTGTGTGCAATGTATGTTATATGTTGGTATAGGCTCTTAAAGATATTTGTTGATCATGTTAGCTTTGACAAATTTTGCAGGCTGGTATTAACCTGGCCTGCAGATACAGACATCTGATAGGTTCAGAGCTTGTATAGTGACTTATTTTGACCAGTCAACTTGCATAAAGTCCTGCATACCAGTGACCCTGGATTTTAGTTTTGTTTATTGCTGCCATGACTGACTTTATTTACTAATATCATTGTCATCATTATTTTTTTGTGTTTATTGTTATTTTTTGAGAATTTACTTAAATAAATGCATAATTAATTCTGTAGAACTGCTTCTGAACAATGACTCAGTTTGTCTATGAATATTGGAAAACTAGGTGTACCAGTGCATCAACCACCATCAGTTGATGTTCGGTCTGAATGTCATAAGAGGCAGGCTCTAATCTCCATCTCTGAAGCTTATCATTCTTCAGCAAGAAAACATAAAAGAAACTGAGCATTGGTCCATTATCAAAGTAAAATGACATCTTGTTAAATAGTGTTTCTACTTTTAGATAGCCTCAATGATAAAATCAACTTCTTTCTTAATAATGAGATACTTCGTTAACTCTCTTGTTCAATTCATTAATAAATGTCTCCCTTCAGTGGCTCAGAGAACTGGCTAGCTTCTTTAAGAGGAGAACATTTGGCTTTCACAAGAGAATGTATTTTATCTGAGAACCTTGCTATCCATTGACTATATCATCATGTTCTTAATCATTACGCTGATTCATAATATCTTGCCCATCACTGCAAAGATCACAGAACACGCAGCCATGCACTATGGTGGTTATGCCCTTTTTAAATATTGGTTATGCAGTGATGGAAAGATTGTAAGATGCCATAGAGATGCTTTTTGAGGTAGAATATCTAGACAGGCATTTGTATTGGCAATATTCTCATTGATGGTCAAAGTTTTCATGATGTGTCTGTTCACAGTAACTCCACTCATTGCCTAGCTGGACCAGCAAGAGAGCCAGCAGAAATTGTAGCAAGAGTTGAACCAGACAGATGCTACTGCTGAGGACCTAGCAGAAGAGGATGATTTATATATGTTAAGTTACAAGTCACTTTGCGAGCTGGAGAAAACTGATGAACATGTTGTTTATTACTGCAGAAAAAGTACTTAGAGGACTTCTGATTAGTGATAGCCGAATACATAGAAGCAGATACATCTTCAGCAAGCCCAGTTTCATTAGATGAGTTGGCTGTAGCAGCATTGGTGGGTGGCAACGGATTATGGTAAAGGATTTAAGAGTTCTTTTGAACAATATCAAGAACCCTTGCTTGATCAAAGACCAGCCTCTAGGTTCAAAGTCAAGTTTCTAGTATGCATGATGGATAATACTTGATGAAGATCTAGATATAAATGAATCTCTGATACTTTATTTCCAATATTCATCTGCACTGACAGCTTGAAAGTTACAATTTTTGCTTAATGTATGAAGACCTAAAAGAAATCCATCAATGTCTCCCATTCTGTTGATGGCGAATTGCCAAAATTTACTTGCAAACACTTTCATTTTAGGTTTTAAGTAGAGTTTCTGAAGGATAGCTATTGTATCCTCAAAGGTAGTACAGTCAACTATTACTAAGAGTTAAGTTCAAGAGACTCCACTGATCTGAGGAAGTTAGAAAACATGACATAGTCCATCGTTTAGCTGGATCAGAAGAGTTGGGGTTTTGTCAAACCTCTCAGGCCTTAGAAACTTCTCCATAACAGAGGAAATGAAGGATTTATATAGAAGATGGAAAAGTTAATAAAACATGGACAGGAAAAACCTGACTAAGGAAATAGATGGATCCTTTCATCAGGATGGTACTTTGTACATGAAAGATGTGTAACTCTATCATGGATTACCATATCTTCTGTGATGATCTACCCTACACAGTAATTCATTCTCTACTATCTACTAGGGACAGGGTACAGAATGGTGAAATTGTTATTGGAACAGGAAACTATAAAATATTAGCAAAAAAAAAACAAACACAAAAACAGAACTTTAACAAAAGTGTTTCAGTTTTTTTGATAATTGATTCAGCATGAAGGTGAAATATACACCATAAAAGAAAGAAAAAAGACCTTGCAAACTAATTTCTTTAATACTATAATGAGTATGGAGAACTAGAATCAGATGCAAATGAAAAATTAGTAATGTAGTTTATTTGTATTTATAGTTTTTCCTTATAGAATTTTGCTATCATGACCGACTTAAAATTCATTTGTCCGCTGTTTAGGGATTTACCTTTGTGCTAGTTGGGACAGCGTGTTACAATTGTCAATCATCTTGAGCTTGCATATTAATATATAATTATTCAGATAAACATTGTGAACATGAACCGTTAAATGTATGCATTTGACATTATATTTACATAATATTTATACGCTGCAAAGCGAAACTTCAGAAACTATAGGACTTATTGGTATTACCATAATGCAAGACATAAAAAAGTAAACAAGGTAATAGTCTTAAATCAGAAAAATCTCTAGTTCCCAATATTATGGAATAAAACTTTAGCTATCTTAGTAGGATTTTCAGTCAGTCTCTCTTCTCTGGCAGAGTGCAGTCAAACTGAGAAGTTGCTAATGTCTCATCCATCTTTAAGGTAACAAAAACAAACTGGAAATCACTGATCAGTCAGCTTTAATAAGAAAAATGATAGAATCACTCATTAAAGGTAAACTTATGGATTGCAGAGAAGAGGAAAATATTAAGAGATAGCTAGCATGGGTTCCAAAAGGAATGTTCTGGTCTTACAAATCATGGATGTGACTCTGATTTGAATGAGAGTAATGTGGTTGATGCCATTTACCTGGTCTTTACTAAGATCTTTGATGCTCTCTACATCAATGCTTATTATGTTTTTAAAATTAAGAGCAAAAGAATTAATGGAAATTTTTTAGTGTGCTCTGGGGTTATTATCAAATAAGAAGTAACATAATGCTTTAGATAGGCTCTACATCTTCATTCAATGATACTACAGTATTCCATCTTCTAGTTGTGTTTTTCAGGTAAAAGTCACCTTCACCTCTGACAGTTTCCTTTGTTTGCATGGTGGCAACATACAAAAATAGAACACTTTTGGGAAAAATCATTGTGACAAATACTGTATGGAAGTATGTTCCATCTCTACTATCATCTTGTATATAAGATGTCAATCTTTGGTCATTTTGATAACATGTTGCATAGAACTGTTTCAGCCATTTTCTTCTATTTTGAGAATATTTTATAATTTCATACCCAAAATTCAATCATATGAAATTGAAATCCAAACATCTTCATTTGTCATAGTGTTTTTTCCAATGATATATTGAAGATATGCTTCACATCTCTGTTTGCTGCTGGTCTGATGACTATAAAGCATTCTTAAACTGGATAATATTTCAGCAGCAGGACAGGTGCTTTAAGTACATCATTTGTCATTAGGCGTATAAAAAAACAATACGAAAACATTCATCACAGAATCAATAGGAATAAATCATCTCTCTCTCATTTCACTTTTCAGCAATTTTCCTGTTTTCCTCACTAACATTTTTTTTGGTGCAAAAATTATAAAATAAACTTCTCACTGCTTGATCACAGTTCTATTTAATGTGTGTCTTTGTTTGTCTTAGAAACAATTAAACCACGTCCCGGGATTTTTTCTGTTTATTGCTGGCAGGGCTCAGTGCCAGGAGCTGTTGTGGCTGACCCTTTTTCTCAGATCAGATGGGCTCTGTTTTCAAGGATGCTCTCTAACCTGAAAATTGACTACTAATGTTAATTATGCCTTGAATGGGTGGCATAAGTTTGAATCCTGGTTAGGACCAACTCTGTTTGGCATCGTGCCTCCTACTTCTTGATAAGAAATTTGTTTCTTGTAAACTGCATGTTTCGGTTTTGACACAGACTGTGTTGCAAGATTTCTCCCCTTTCCTCTTCAAAAAGGAATCTCAAACATTTTGGTTTTTCACCGATTATCAGAAAGATGTAGCATGAAAAGATTGGGTAGCTATGACTTAAATTTAATTAAGGCATATCATGCAAAACAAAAAATACTAATAAAAATTATTCTATGGTCTATTTTCCAAATATCTAAAAGCAGTTTCCATTTGTTTGTGAATGGTTTCAGAAACATTATGAAAGACCAAAACATTTGGTCTTTTCTGCTGTCTGTGTTTATATTTGTCTCACCTATTAACCTGAAAGGATTATATGTTCTTCTCTAAAAAAAAATAACTCGCCATCATCTTCAGCCTGCTAGTAAAACCATGTTTGATACATGTTCATTGACTGGGCTAAAAAAACAGATGCAGAAATCTTAAGCTGATAGTGACGAAGTCCGTGCATCAGTGGACAGGAAATCGATTAAAAATGAGTACACATGGATCAGACAGCCAAATAAATCAACCTGGAAATATGTCACTGACTCTGGAAAATGGATAACTAAATAAATTCAGCAGACTTTTTCAATGCTTCCTGAGTTTTTGGTCAATGGAATCTGTATCTATCAATCTGAGGAAAATAATTAAAAAAAGAAGATTGAGTATTTCCCAACATCTCTGAACATTTTTTTTTTCCTTCTATAAATATACCTGACAGAATTTTGATGTTACCATAAATCTTAAAAATAATTTATTAAAAACTCAGCAATATTCCTAAAATAAAGAATTGAAAGTTTGAAATTGTTATAAACTTGTTTTCCTTTGTCAGTTTTGAGAAAGGAAGATGCCTTAATCTTTTTAAAAAATAGGTTTGTCAGAAACAAATTGTTCAGTATTTTTCTTTTTGTACAAGTCACTATTTATATTTCAGCAAATTTATTATAATATTTCCTAGTTTTTAGAATTCTGAATACAATAATTTAAAAATTCAATTTCTGTAATTAAAAATGAAATTTAATTTATATACAGGGTGTCCGTAAAGTTACTATACAGTCTTACAAGTTACTGGTCGTTGTTTCAATGCCGGTACGATGACATTTCTCAGTTTGTCCAGGTACCTTTCTCCTGTAACAGTTCCGTCGAAGAACTGTGGACCCACAATTCCATCAGACGATATTCCTGCCCAGACAGTTATTCCAGGCTGGTTCAATTGGGACGTGATCGTAAACTGGTAAGACTGTATAGTAACTTTACGGACACCCTGTATAATTTAAAGATCCTGTATATGAATTCTCACTCTGTATTTTAACCACTGATGATTTAAAAATTTTCTCATAATGCGATGCTACAAAAATTGACAATTGGCTTAAGTAGAAGTTGGTAAAATACCTGACAGGATAATTCTTTTACTGCCATACTTTACTTGGCCAAGTATTTGAACGTGATTTCTTTCTGGTGAATTTCTAAATTTTCTTTTGTTGAAGGATTTTACTTCATTTGCAGAAAAATGGTAAAAATGGCAATTTTTTTTGTTGTTGTATTATTCTGATGATGTCTCGACCATCCTAGAATCCATTTATAGAAATATCTAAAAAATAACATTATTTTCTCCAAAACGTGGCTATTCCTTACACCATGTGACATCTAACTCTGACAATGGATACTGGTTTCAGTTGCAATGTGGCATATACGGTGCAGTAGCTAACTTCAATATTGGCAGAAAGGCATCAATTTTATTGTATGAAAAACTTGGCAGGATTCCAGGCCTTTATACTGTAAAAAGTTGTTTGATGCAAAACAGAAACTGGTTATTCAATACAGCCTACAAAAACAGAGTACATAAAAACTTGCCAGGTCATTAGAAGACAAAAGGAAAGGGAAGGGAGATTGTATACTATTGAAGAGTTTTAGATTCATATTGTTTTGTATGGATTACATGAATTTTTCCCCACAAATTCTTTTGCATTTTTCTCACTTTTACAACATTTTGCATATGTTCCTGTTTGGAGAAAAGATATCACTGGAATGGTTCCAGTAATTGTTATAAAATTTTCAGGATCTGTTTAATACACATGGAGCTGTGATATAATCCAAAAACTATCCTCACAAGGGTGTAGAATATAGACACCTGGTTAAAGCAGTTCAAAATGGTAGTATTATTCTTTTGCAAGAATCTCAAATTTTTCACATCAACCTGAGAGACTTTTGTTTGTTTATTAAAAGGTACATCTGTGATATAGGCTAAACACAAAGTTGCCGACATTGAGAAACCTTTGACCTAGTCAAGTCTACTACTTTACTTGTCTGCCACTTTATATTTAGTTGCCATGGTAACCATTCAAAGTTATTTAGCTAAGAAAAATCAGCAATATATACTATCATATGACAATAGTTGTTTTCGTTTTTCCGGTATATTTTGAAAAGAAAAATTCTGAGGATGTTAACTAAACATTTGGAAGCATTCAGTGATTATCCCAACCAAATCATGAATTTTCATAGTGTTGCATTATGGGAAGTTTCCTAACCTATTGGCAGATAAAAAAACCAAACTCAAGTTACATACACAGCTGATTTAAATGTAATATAAATAAAAGAGAGAGAACCCTCTGATTTTTTTTAAAATTGTAACTCTTTATTTTCCTGTACTAAGAATAAGGCAGTTGTACAATTAATGTTTGACATATAAGAAAACAGAATTCTTAAGCAATCTCTGTTTTATATTTTAACTTTCTGAATGGTGCTATTATTTACTTTAAAACTGTTCCTAAACAGTGGGTTTTAGTACCTCTCAGACAAAATGTTTAAGGAGCCATCCAATTAGCACAAGATATACTTTTAAAATATTTTTCTATTTTCTTTACTTTTTTCATATGAATCTCGTAAAGATGATAAATCTTGAGAGGAAAAAGTTATCAAATGATACAACATCATATGGTAGGCTAAACGCTGATGTTATAAAAAGTTGGAGTCAAATTCAAATTGGTTATACCTTAAATCTGATAGGTATAGTTAACTGTACTGTAAATAGTTCAGCTTACTCTCTCTAAATCAGTAATAACGTCAACATTAAGCAATGGCAAGTGATTTATTTAACATAGATGACTAAAGATTTTTCACCATCCTCTGTTAAAAAATTCCATGATAAATAGCATTAAAAACATTGGTAAAGGAATAGGAAAATGTAATAACTATAACAGATACATTAAAACCTAACAAGTCAGAACTGTAGTCAGTTATGAAGAACACCCAGAAGCTGAGTATATAGCATAGACATCAACATACCATACAAGTTTAGAGAGTCTACTAATTTGGAGAGATTTTGAGATTTACCATATGGTGATAGAAACTATGAGACACAGATACACGATTATTGGCATGAATGGCAGAACATTTTTTCTTTAAACCAGTCACGTATGTAATGTGAATCTGATTTTTACCTAATGATAAGTTAGAAATTCTTCCCATAATGCAACACTATGAAAACTCACAGTTGGATTCTGATCACAGATTGCTTCCAGATCAATGCAGCAGTGAAATAAAACAAAAACAAGTTTTCCTCACAAACCGAGATGAAGACGGCACCTCAATGTTTGAAATCTCCTATGCAATTTTATTTGTGTTTTCATACCAGTGACTGGGTCTAAATCATGTACTTTGCCTTAATGGCTAATAAAGAAAAAGGGGAAAGAGGTGGTTGCGGCTTTGTTTCCTGCTAAATCTTAATTGCTGCTGGATGAACGCTTCATTTACACCAAATAAGTGTGAATAATGTGCTGTACATAAGAATACGAAAATAAAGTGGTATTTCGATGAGTGTTATGTCAGCTTTAATTACTAAATGGAAGGAAGCTTTCGCACCTGCTTTATTTGATTAGGTAAAATGCTACCTTCAGAAAATAACGAGAGGTTGGTCAAACATCTAGAAACTGATTACGTAAAACCATTTTAAAAAAGAAATTGCAAATGTTTCACATGGCTACATTTTCAGTTATGATTTGAAAGTAAACTCTACTATAAATAATTAGTTCAGATAAATAAGTTAGGCAGGGATGGATAGGGTTGTAACCAGAAGTGTTGTTACTGCGAGGTGGACTTGAAATAAATCTTCAGAAACACAATCGGCAAATTCTGCAAGCAGGAACAGGTGTCTGGTTCGTTGTCACAGCTAGCCAAAGGTGGTCCCACATCCATTATTTTATCTCATTTCAAAAGTGAAAATTATAATATTGTTTGTTAAAATGATTTGAGAGACAACGTTTAATAGTTTAATGATTTCCAGTGATATTTAGTTGGCTGGGCATGTAAAACTAAGACAAAAAAGAAAGAAAAACAGAAATTGGATCAGAAAAGGCTCAATAAAATTTACGACGTTTGTGGGTTTTAAGTATTTGCCAGACAGTAAATGATTTTTACCAGCCGCATCTTTCAAAATAAGGAGTTTTGTGTTGATCATTTATAACCCTTTAATCACTTACCCAAATAAACAGCAGCAGCAGCACAGCTTCACATCAGGAAGCATTGATGGAATAGCTCATCAGCGGTTAGTGCAAACCTCCAGCAGAGACTGCGCATAAAGCCATTATGGTTTTTTACCTCGTTGTACTTACACAATCAGTGTTGGAGAATTTCTGCTTCGCCATCTGTTCATATTTAAATTGTTTCAGTTTAAAAATTGAAAAGTCCAAAGTTTTAAGTCTACATTCCCGTCTATGTAGCCAGGTATAGGTGGGACTTAAATTCCTCACCTGACCACTGCTGAAACACGTTTGATATTAACAATGGAATAAAAACATTGATATTTTTGTTTGTTTTTTTTCTAATTTCTCATTTAAAAAAAATAATTGAAGGTTTAATGAGTATTTTGGATATAGCTTCTAACTTTGAGATAAAATCATATAATCTTGTTGTTTCCTCTTATGCAGTATGCTAATGTTTTATTTGTCAGCAAATGATCTCCAATCTGACCTGAAACTTTAATGCTTATCTATACATAATAACTACTAACATTAAATTACTGAATACTTCTTACTATTGTACAGGACGGTCTGAAAGTCTCTTTACCCCCCCCATCAAAAGGACCAGTTTAAGGATCCAGAGGTCAGTATGACAACCATCATTTTCGTGACACATAATGATCCGGCACCATGTCCTAAGGGACATTTTGCTCAGCACAGCCATATTGATTTGTGTAAACGCAACCTATTACTGTCCGCACTTCTCAAACAAGATGTGCGGGATAACCACCCTGGACTTAGACATCTTACTGATACACCTGTGTCTGATTGCAATATTTAATAATTATATTCGTGAATGGTTACTGCCCCCATTACAAGTAATAAATAACACTTCACCTTACCACCTGATCTGACTAATTATAGTGGTGCTTAGTTTCAAATCATAACTGAAATTGTCACCATTCTAAATCTTCACAATTCAGCTAACATTAATCTTGCGTTCAATAATTCCCTGCTCTGCTTAATTTTGAATTAAACAAATGGCTGCTTTTATGTCAAATTTTATTCATGCCACAATCAGTTTCTAGATGTTTGGCTGCTCTTGATTAAAGTAACAAACTATCCATAAAGTCAGAAGTATTTGTTAAAGCAAAGATCAACACATTATCTGGCAGAGTATCAGAAAAGAATAATCAACATGCCTTCAATATTTACCAAACCAAAAATACTAGCACTCATTGGAAACAGTTCACAAGAGCATGTCTGCTTAAGTGATGATTCATAAGAGTCCGTTTTCCTACAGACAATTGCGAAGTGAAATTCCATAAAATTCAATAGAGCCGAGCAACAGGGTGTTTAGCTGGTCTACTTACAAATATCGTGTAGCTAAGATCCTTTGATTTCTGACAGCAAGTCAGTGTGCAGAGATCCACAAATAGGTAGGTCAGTTATGTTGCTTATTTGTATCCCACATCTGGAAAACACCAAACTTGAGAGAAAAATGACAGTTGAACGAATTTTTTTTTTTTTACCAGAACGTATCAGACTACGGATTCTACATATGCCTCAGTAAATTTATTACGAAACTTATGTCAACTCCAAAGACTGGCATTCATTACCCCACTCCAATGCACAACATAACTGTAAGCAAGGGTTAAAATTTACTAGTCTAATAATAGAATGTACAAATTTTTTAAATAAAAACTAAATCATATGTTAAGAAAAATAGGCTAGTCAAATGAATGTGTAGCAAAAGGGGATCTCTGAAATAAAAATATTAAGTATAATTGCAAAATAATTCATGAGAAGTTCCGATGTCATTACTTACTGTTGCCATAACTGCAGACAGTTGTCAGCCACAATAGTTAGCTGGAAGCTTGTCTAGTTTAAACAAACTCTTGCAGATAAGCACAACTACTGCTGAACTAGTAGTAGTCAAAAACCCTGTAGTATTATCTTAACAAAACAAATGCTACCGGTAAAGCATCCATTATCCAGATGTCTGGTGGGTTTTTTTTCAATGCACCATCACTGCCAGTTTGCACCAGAATTAAGAACTGAGCCAATCAAGATCGGAACTGTAGCACAGGAAATCCAGTTGTTTATCAGCACAGTGGATAGCCACTGCTGATTCCTACTTTACCTTGTACTTTCGTGATCATTTAGTGAATGTGTCAAAAAGACCATCAGTTACCCTTATGGGTAACAGTAAGAAAAGGAAGCATAATTCACCACCAATTGCTAAGTTGAGACAGACACACCACAGTCAGGTCTGGGGTGGGTATCACCACCACATGATTTAAAGCAGCAAAATGACCAATTATTAAAATTTTATTGTGAAACCGAATCTCAAAAGATATAGGTAAAAAAAAAATTAACTCGATTGCATAATAGTGTTAATACCTACAATATGTATACCATATCTGAAAATTGAAATTATCCAAATCCCAATATGCAGTTGGCCCCAAGCTTTTCGAATAAAGGATATTTGACCTGTAATATTTTCATTAGCCATGGCATAATTAATGTTAAACATTGAATTATTTAAAGAGATGCACTAACATTTTTCACCACTACACATGACCAATATAAGAATTTATTACATATACTGCATCAACTGTGCATTATGAGCTGTTTTTAAGCCAGTTTTTGAAACATTGCGAATAGGTCAATGAACAGATTCATGTAACATTTAAATTTAAGTGGCTATTTTTTTTGCAACATGGAAAGAAACAAACAAAATCTTGTCTTCAACCCTTTATTCAGATGACAATTAAAAAATTATTAACAATACCAACATTATTCAAATGAGGTACCAAACACCACAATATCTACAGACCAAACATGGCTGATGGAATGGGAACGTATGTAACAGAAGGCTGATATCATGTAAATAGTGAGTGAGGTATGATGAGGGAGCAGGGTTAGTGATACAGCAAACAGGAGGGAGAGAAAATAACCACACAGAATTAGCTACATTTTGACATTGTGGTATCTGGTTTATTGTAACTGTCCTGTAATTTGAATGTCTTGAAAAACAAGGAACCCCAATGTCATGTGGGGATACAAGAGGTCAAAGTAAGGCCATGGCTGTTTGCATGTGCAACCAAATTTACCTAATCGTTTCATTTTGGACCGGAGGAAAATTTTTTTGTTCGTTTTCACTAAACACATTAACATGCAACTTATCTGCAGCATTGTTCTGGATTCTAGAAAGACACTTCAAATACACAGCCTTTGAAAAAAAGTTTTAAAAACCCAACAAAGAAAAAAAACTAATTAAAAAAAAAAGTTGTTGTTCATTTGAGATAGAATTCACCATTTGATCTCCCTCATTAGCCGTTTAAATATTCAGCAAGCCAGTTGTTCTTGCAATTGTCATTCAATGAAAGCAGTTCTTTAAAAAATGGAAACTTCATATCTTTAGCAAGTTAGTTTATATAAAGACTGAACATTCTGGTTCCATAACAAATATTTGTTGGCTAGTTTTCTTCAAATAATTGAGAATGTACAGTCAAACATGCAATTAGCTTGTTTCTCGAAATTGCTGATTTAATTTTACATTCAATAACAGTAATGATAATAACTGGTGCTTTGCAGGGTGTTAATAAAATTTCATTTGATTACAAAACTAAAGATACATTTTACACGTATTTCAGAGAGAAAGAAACAGGAACTAGACATTTTATAAAGTTGAAAAACAAGATAATAAATTTTTTAAAACTTTCTTTTAGAAATGATTAACAATATGTACCAAGTTTCAGTAAAGATGACTTACACTCCCAGAGATAATTCTACCTAGTCAATTGGATTAATAGAACAAATATTGTAACATCTTTGTACAAGGAAAAAAGTAAATAAAGGGTTGAAAATTCATGACTGAAATATAATCTAGGCTCATTACATAAGAACAGAATACTGCATGTGACAGATGGTACCAAGTACAAATCCTACAGATCCACATACTTTTACAAAATAAATTACTTAAATTTGGAATTTAAAAAAAAAAGAGAATTCAATAAATAGAACTAAAATGTACAGATTTTGTAAAAAGCAGCTGTATTTGCTGTCACAAGCCACCATTATGTATAATTTTTAAAGTTAAATGCAAGTATTATAATAAAAAACTGCTCCCTCATATCTGATATAACAGAACACAGTATAAATATGAAGGTGCAAGCATCTGCCAAATAATGAAGTTTGTTAAAAATGTAGGAAATATTGGAACAAGTCTATCTTCATTTTTCACAATTTAAAAACAAAAACTAGCAAAAGTCATGCTTATACCGTTAACTCGACTAAATTAATAGTAAATATTTGATTTTTTTTTTTTTAAGAAAGATCAAAGTAAATTACAATTGGAAAAAGATGTTAATTATATTAAATGCACTGCACTTGGTGACTTAAGCAAAAATCTACCTAATTATATGATTTCATTTACTTTAAACTTACAATAGTCAAAAGCTTCAGTCTTCAAATATATAATATAGCTGTATAAGCAAATGCATTTCAATGACAATACAAATGTACAGAATATATCATACCTGTTTTGGTCCGTATTTTTTTAGATAATAGATTCCTTGCTACATTAAAAAAACAATGAATCTGAATTATTTAAAAACCAAATCTGTAATATTTCTTATCAGTGTGATGTGGATGCTTGCTGCTTTAGGAATACCAAGATGTGGTAAATACCAAGGGTTGTGGATTAATGCCAGAAACAGCGCTAAAAATATTTACCTTTTGTAGAAGTTACGTTGCTGCATATTATATTAAAAACAAACAAACAAAAAAAAAACTAGTAGAAAAACAATTTTAAACAAACTAGAGACTCGGAAAGTTTGCATCAACACTTTTCTACATTATCATAATGGTAACTAATACTTTAATGAACTAGACTCTTTTCTGACACCACAATCATCTAGAAACTCGTGCTGAGATTAATGGTCAGATTTTAAATATAAAAATTCACTAAAAGTACTGAGAAAAAGATTTGTAATTGGATTCAACATTTCAATGCTGAGGTCAGTTTTTTTTTAATATTACTGTATTCTTTCTGACAATTCTAATCATAAGTGGCAATTACGAAGATATTTAGTGTCTGAAGTTTACAAAACAACAATTATGTAAATCTAAGGCATTCCTATAAAAAATTACATACCATTCATGTTTTCTACAGCTAGAACTACCTTTTAATTCTATTATATCAGTCATCAAGAACGTGTTAAGCAGATGGAGAAGTTCATATTTAAGTGGTGGCTGAATTATTGGAAAGGGTTCAGCAAAGAATAAAAAAAAAAATATTAAGTGCATATTACATACAAAACGCTGTGTAGTAGTTAGCAAAAATGACTATACTCAAACTCTCTTTCCTATTTGTTAAAGCAGTTTGTTTAAATTAATGACAAAGAATACAACAGCAAGCATACAAACTGATGTTCTAACACTCACAAGAACTTTATTGCAATAATTGTTACGTTTACATCTAAAGTGCTTTGGTAGAAAAGCATTTAAAATAGTATGATAATTAATTTGAAAGTTAAGTAATTAAAGATTGTAACTAAAATGTCAAATTTTTAAAAATTTGCTAAAATCAGAATTTCTGATTTGAAAACTATAGCCTTTTATATCAGGATTACAGAAAGAAGTTATCTCTCTTTCATTTAAGCAAGATAAATAAGACATTGTACCTGTAAACCAGGCAGGAAGAGTTAGCGACTAGTGTTAATACTCTGACTAATTTTCTCCAATAAATGGAATACATAAAATAACTTGACCATATCATACTATTGCTGATTTTTTTTCTCTAATGAGAAGTAAATTCTTGCTATAAAAAAGCTGTATATATATATATACTTAAAATTGAATTCTGGAATAGTTGTTTATATAAAACAGACCAGAATACTGTGTTTTTTCTTAATGTTTAGAACATTTGACAGTCAGGTAATTAAAAAATCTGTTTACGTGATGAAGTGAAATTCTGCAGCTTGCATCCAATCCAAGCACCCGTGGGGTAAATGTTTCTATGGCCAATGTATGCATTATTTGTACATCAAGGTGGATTTTTTTTGGTAATGAATGATGATACTTGCCATGTAACTGAAATATAAGACAGTTTAGCCACAATTTGCTTTCATGATTGCAATTTTTTAATAAAATAAAGCCCAACAAAGGTGAAGACAATACACACACACACACACACATTAGTTTGTATTGTTGATAGGTTTTAGTGTCTTCAAATAACTTGTAGATGCAGCAAGTTTTCCAGAAATACCAAAGCACACAGTAAACAAAACAAAAATGCCCAACTTTTTATCGGACATTTGTCACCTACCTAAAAGGTTGAGCATGTAAAAATTCTTATCAGCGTCTGGCTCTACTACAATTCTGCAATTTTCCTCTAAAGATTACATCAGATCTAAATAACATTGAGTATAGAAAGCTTCAATCTGCTAGCCTGAGGTGCTGCATAAATATCCAAACCAAGCACAAACAGTGCATGTAAACTCACAAATAGGAACTTTTGGAATGAATGTCTAGAACGGTTTGTGCCACACCAATTATCCAAAAGGTAAAACTATGATAAAAATTAGAATAAAATTGAAGTTTCATAAACATGAAAATTTACACTTGTACATTTTACAAGTAAAATTCATTCAATTCTATTATAATCTTCAAGTTTAGTTATTGCACTAGTGGATTTCCTTGGTTAAAAAAAAATAGGTAGGTAGAGAGACAAAATGGAAAATGTGACAAAAATTTGCCAATCTTTATAAACAAATATTGGCAATAATGAGTGTTACATTAATCAAAACTGAACCTGAAGACATTTTCTACTGTTGTACCATCCCAACTTTTGTGTAAATAAGGTTAGAGGGGTTTGGTAATCTATCTGGTGATAACAGCAGCTTTCATTAATTTAAAAAAAAAAAAAAATAGTGAATATTAATTAAAAGAAATCAAGTTGGGCAGGGTTAAGTTTGGTTGATTTGTTAAGATCATGGACAGGTTTGTTTGCAAGTAAACTGTAAATCAGTCTTCAAAATGCTTATTTAGTGGTGGTTTAAAACAAAAATTAACTTTTCTTCACTATAGGTAGAAAGCTGCAGCAGTGGATGAGAGCCACTGAGAAAGATATACTAACCACTCCAAGAGCTTGCATATGGAAGACTGAACTGGTGGCTATTCCAAGGTAGAAGACTGCATCATTGCTGCT
This sequence comes from Nautilus pompilius, assembly GCA_018389105.1. Lineage (NCBI taxonomy): Eukaryota > Metazoa > Mollusca > Cephalopoda > Nautilida > Nautilidae > Nautilus > Nautilus pompilius. The sequence goes on from JACATO010000321.1 coordinate 857,331, forward strand.
AGTTATTTGACAATAAGTTGAATTTAGATTGCAAATTAAAATAATGCAGTTACATGTACAAAAGTAGATATTTCAGCAGAAACTGTTTGAACACAACTGACAGTACAGAAGCCTGTTTACAGGTGTTCTATAGCATCCTTACACTATGTATTACTACTTATTGCTTTAGTTCCGTTTCTATAATCAGTTTCTGGAAAACAGGTTCATATGAAAGAAAACTAATCATAGTACAAGTCAAATTTAAAAACAGTTTATTTGGCATAATAGAAAACTGAAAAAAACAAAACAAACAAAAACCACATTTAATGATTTAAAGTTTCTTCTCCCTATTTTGCATAAAAGTGACAAGACTTCCAGTAATTAATTTCTTGAGAGAGAAAGCCTAATGGAGTCAGAGTTGTGATGGTACAACATTTCATACACCCACGGTTATCAATCAACCTTACCAGCAAATTTAGTTAAGCCAGACGGAAAATACGCAATAGTTGAAAACTTGGCAGAATCCATTAAATTCCAGGACACCAACCTCCCACTAAAGAAATCTATTTACTGCTAAAACTTTCTTTAGCCATTAGTGTTTTCAAATAAAAGTTCAACTTAAATTTAATTCAGAGCCCAAGCCCAGAAGTAAATTTTAATTATGCAATGTTCTAGTAAATATTCCAGTTGAAAAGAAACCTACTTTATGAACTAAAAATATAAGTTGAAAATGTTTTTAATTAATGCAAAAAACCCTACCTTTTTGGCTGCTTAACACAGCAGTCAGCCAGCTTGAGAGAGTTTGTTAGGGATACAGGCATTTTTTGTCATCAGGGCCTCCGAATGAACTAGTAAAATAGCGAGACAACTCAAGTCTTCTGACAAATAGGACTTTGGCAAGTTAAGATCAGGACTACCAAAATCTTTAAATATGGCTTCCTATACAGAATTGGCACAACTTCATAACTTACTGGAGCAATGACAACAATATCTATTCAAGCCACAGAAGCTTAATGGTTACTTCGCTGCCTCTGTATTATCTAAACAGAAAAGCACAATACAGATGTAGATGTTATTTACATGTAAATATTCCTAGCACAAAACTGCATGGTACACTGCCCTCTCCCCTCAGAATAAGCCTATTTTTATTTATAATTCCCAGTTGTTTTTTTTCTGTTTATTGCAGATTTATTTTTGTTATTCAAATAATAAAACAAAAAGTCTCCAAAACTGAGAAATATCCCATTAAATCTATTAACCCCGATTAAGCAATTAGAAAAAAAAAAAAAAAAATTAGCAATATAATACTACTACTACTACTGAGCTGGTGTAGTCATAATTTTTTTTATTGTATGAGAGATATGCCAACATTAAATTCCCTAATATAAACTGATTTCTCTGCATAATGGCAGCAAATTATCATAAAACGAAACAAGTCAGTAAATGATTGAAGTTCTGTAACTGTTTCCAAATACTATATACAGCTGGACTCGAGTGGGATCCTCACCATAACTGGTACTAGCTCCTCTCTCAGATCTCTGTTCCGTAGTAAATATATAGCGATGTTATTTTCTAGAAGCTAGCTACTTGTTAAACTCCCAGTCTTCAGTTCTGAATAAAATGCGGGATGTAGAAGCAAAAGATATTGGAACCCATCCAAAAAAACAAACAAACAACAACCAACAATAACAGAGTTGTAGATCGCAGAGTAAGTGCAGTAATAAGGTTGATAACCAGTGGATGTTTTGGTCTATTACGTGCAGTCTTTCTCACGAAACTGCACAGGCAAGAGTGTTAAAGAAAATAACCATGTGGTAAAACAAACAAATGGTCAGTAACGCTATGATGGAACGTTACAAAAAAACTCCCAGAATTAATCTCACAAATGACAATACACAAAATGATTAATGATTTTTAGAGGTATTAGTTTTATTTCTCAAACTCACTTCTATAAATTGCAATTGATTTCTACACACTTAACTTTATTTAAAATAATAATAATAATAGTTTAAAAAATAGAAAGAATAAAACAATCCCATATTCTTTTGGATGGAGTAAAATGATCTGCACCTAGAGGTAAGCCAGACAAACACAAATGATGTGCAGATCAGAAGATCAAAAAAGGAAAGAAAATTACGGTTTAAATTAAGTTAGTAATAAATCTATTTACACTCTGAAACACCGTGATAGAGAGAGAGAGAGAGAGAGAGAGAGAGGAAACACTGAAACAAAAACTTCACTAAAATCAGATGTACAAAACAATGGATTTCATGGTACAGTGCACATTAAAAAAACAAACATACGAACTAGAACTCAAGAGCAGTTAAACAAATAGCTCTGGTGAAGGGTGAAATTACAAATAAAATTAAATATATAAATAAATAAAAAGTAAAAAGTTGTTGACACAAAAATCAACAATTTTCCCATTAAATAACTTCAGATGGATGGCCTTTTGGGAAATATGGCTAGGTTTTGAGTTTGAGCAACTGGAATCCTTAAATTCATCATCAGATTTGCCCTCTTAAAGACGCTATTATTATTCACTTACATTATTTTCATAAACTCTAAATGACAAACCTTTATCATAAAGAAACAGAACTTAGTGGTTAATGATGCACAAGCATAATACTGTAATTTGACTACTTTATTAATTAATTTTTTTTAAATAATCAAAATGGATGCTTTCCAGCAGTTTTATATATAAGTTACATTCAAAACTGAAACTAGGTTTTAAATTTACTTGCATCACATTCCACTGGTGATAAATTAATTTCCTTTTATCACAGAAGATGGTACACGCTTCCAATCCATTAAGCAAAACCTTGGAGACATCAAGTTTATCTGAGCCGTGTGCATGATCCCATAAGATATTTTCGGTTCATACTTTTACGAAGAATAATGCACTTAACTCAGCTTTAAAAAGAAAAGTATTTGACTTATCTTGCTCTAACCACAGATAAGTCAACATACCATATTGGCTTATACCCCTGTTGACCACCTGGTGTCAGAAACAAAAACAGAAAAATTCACCCCAAAACAACGACAAACTACAGCAAAAACTTCCAATTTAAAGATTTGGGGAGAATACATATCATAAAATAGATATATTAATTTAGAAAGGAAAAAGTCTACTTTGGTAGTACCTACATGTAAATAAATACCAGAATTCTTTTCTTGGCATAAAGAGTATCTGATTTTGCTGCCATACTGAAAATCAATATACATAATTTTCCTCTATCACCGTGCAAGGTGGATTCTTGTTTTACAAACCTCAAGTTTATCATGCAAGTATTTGGAAAAGTAGTAGTGATCAGGAGTTCTGTGTAAAGTTAGATTCTTTCCACAGGGTAGCCCAGTTTAAGTCAGGTCAACTTTCCCCCTTTTTTGATTTTAGCAAAAGAGACTGACAAGGCAGCTAGTGCTTACAACTGGCATGCCAACAATTTTCAAGGCAAAATAATTTTTTAAAAAAAAAAGGGGGTGTTTGCTTGCCCATCAGAAAGCGCTGATGTGGCAATAGCTAACCAGGCCGGTCATAATCAGGTAAAATAACCAGAAAGAAATAAAAGTTAACGATGTCGGCCATCTCCATTTCTGTATCCCACCAAGTTCACCCCCAATGATTTTGTGTCTCCGCAGCATCAGAATCAGGAGACAAAATAAGGCAAGGACACAGAACACAGTCAGCGAAAAGGCCAGCGTGCCAGGGTTGACCAGGAAACTTTGCCCCTTTACTGCATGATATACGGCAGCAATGGTCCAGGCAACTCCAATCCCCAGAAAGACATTGACAGCATTGCTCCCAGTTATGTTTCCTATCGATGAATCTGCATACTTGTCATTAATGGCTGCAACTTTGCTTGCAAAAGTATCTATCAGAAAATAGAGAAAAAACAATTTAGTGTGTGTCAATAAAAGGTTAAATAATAATAAATGGATTAAAAAAGCTAAAATTATGCTTTTTTTTAAAAAAATAACACTATCAATGACATACACTGACTGGCCACTTTGTTAGAACCTATTTGCCCTTTTAGAGTGGTCTAACTTGAGCTGCAGATGCAAATTAGGTTGAAAAACATGATATAACCAACAGGTGATTGCTGCAACACTGATTTAAGAAGCACATCTGTAGTCAGTCTAACATGGAGAAAAGCAAAAGCATTACAGCATTCAAATAAGACAATTCTAAGTAGCAGCCGAGAGTTTCATTTGGTAGGCTGCTCCAAGACATCAGTCATTTGAGTTTATCAGCAATGCGAAAATTAAAGAAAATGTCTGCTGCATGGGCGAATTGTAGCTGCAAATTTGACAAAGAGAAAGGCAATTACACGATAGTAAAGTCTATCATCAAACAACTGACAACACATCCAATCCACACCCATCTCCAACTGTACCTTGTTAAAATGCTGCAACAAGTAGACTGTGGCACCAGAAGACCTTTGCATAAACCAATGATCACAGACATTGGGCTGAAGATAGCCTGACTTACTGACCATTCTCCTCTTTTTTTTCTTTTTTTTTTTTTTTTTTTTTGCACAGATGAGAAGACAGATCTGGAGAAAGCCACATAAATCAGTCCAGCCCCTCATGTGGTCTCAACTATTGAAGCCACTGGTGGTGAAGTCATTGTTTACGGCATGTTTTTCTGACATACTCTGGGCACCTTGGTTCCTGTCAAAGCTGGCTTCAACAGGATTCCCAATCAAGTGCATCCAGCCATGCTTCCTGTGCATCCTAAGGAGCACAGCCACTTCTAAGATGACAACGTTCCATCCACTACACTCACATTGTGCAAAACCGACTTTAAGCGTCTCAAATGGCCAACACCACCTCTGAATCTCAATTCAATTGAGCATCTATGGGATAAACTTAAAAGATGCATTCCTCACCATGGTCATCTGCCTACCTAGGTCATTCCACACATTACCGCTTACAGCATTAATAATAATAATAATAATAATAATAATAATAATAATAATGGGGAAATCTCTCTCAGGACACCTTCCAGCACCTTGTGGATTCTATGCCATGTTGTATTACGGCTGTTATTCAGGCAAGTGGCCAGCCAACATAACTTCACTTCCAACACTGAAAAAAAAACACCTAGTCTGAAAAATAATGCTGCTATACACTAAACTTACTTTTCATTTTCAAGGAAGGAAGGCTTTTTTGTGAAATAAATTGTTGAAAAATATACATCCAAAAACTGACTTTCTAACGTTGTAATCTTTTGAGAATTATTTTTATACAAAGAAAATATGCATCCACAAACATGTATACTGGCTTTAATTTATGCCCTTGCTCCAATAAATGTCCACTCTTTTTACCTTCAGGAATATTTTGGCACATGAATATAATCTATCAAAATATCTAATCTGTGGACCTGACATTTACAGATACTAGATAAGACAGTCACCTCAATTTAAATCAGTTGTAGCTTACTTTCAAGTCCTTTACATCACTGAAGATTGTTTATTCATGATACTTCTCCATACCTGGTGTGCCTGTAGCAGTCACAAGATGGCCTCTTTCCTAGTAATACTTAGGAAAGCACTGTTTGCTGTTGCATCATTGATGCCCTATATTTAAGTGTGTGTGTGTGTTAGATTGTTGTTTGATGTTTTTTTAATGTATAAAGGTAAGGATACATAAAATTTCTGACTTGTGTGCTCAAGAAGTTGGGCATATCTGATGACCAGATAGCACAGAAAACATTGTGAAACAGAGTGATTAAGGCAACAATAAATTGGAGTTTTCAGAATTTGTATTCCAGGACTGCAAAATGTTATTCATAGTGCAAGACCAAGCATGTCAAGAATGAGGTGGTAGAAAAACAATCTACAGTTCTCAGTGAAGTCATATCTCGTAATAAAACCCAGTGCAATTGATCCGTGTCCATTCATGTTATATATATATATCACTCCTTTCTCAGAGATAGAAAACATTTCCAGGACAGTTTGTTTTATGGATCGTGTGTTATCATTTTTCTTCTTGTGCTATTGATGAGGCAACTGAGTAAAATTGCTTTGATGATTTTTTCACCACCTTCTCTCCTGTATCATTTCATACATACTTACCACGTTTCTCATTCCCAGCCCCACTGTCCAGCCATCTTACTCTCACTGGCATAGGGATGTCAATCAACTGATGCACCTCTCTATCATACCTTCTCTTCCACTGCTGGTCTTCATCACATATTGATCCCCATATCACTTTTAGACAGGTATGTTCAAATCTTGAAACTATTTTCCATTTATACTCCATGGTGTACTATTGTAAATTCTCAATTGACATTTCTGAACAAGGACCTGCTGCTGAAATAGGTTGCCTATTTTCCATTCACATGTGAAACCAAAATGGCAATGATCAAGAGGTCAATTTTTCTTGTAGCTTGCTGAAAGACAATCATTGCAGTGAAAAAGTTTAGGCCACACTAAAACAAGAATCCACCATCGGACATCTACATTAGGAGTTTGGCAAAAGAACATGTTCAGTCAATCAGGCACTAGTCAAAAGATATCTGCATCTGTCGAATAGCACTTTTAAGTTCCTGATAAAAATCATACTATTGTGACTCAAGAATTAAACATTTCCTTTCAAAAGTCCATATATTTTGAAATCTTTCATCAACAAGTCATGAATTGAAGCAGTTATCAGGTAGATCAAATCCAAACAGCTGAAAAATGTGTTTAAGGCATTGAATGCTGCATCACTAAAGATGGAGGGCTCTGTAGAACTTGAAGAATTCATCACTTTGTAATATCTTTTTTTTTGCTTGATCAAATTCTTCCAGATTTTTTGCACTAAAAGGTCCATCTGCCTTTCACTGTGTTAGGTCATCTTCATTCAAGATGAGATCTGGGCTCATTGAAAATCAGTGTAAGGTGCCACTATCATTTGTTTTCAAGAGTTTCTGGACTGTTTAAATTTTGTGGGGTCTGGCATTATCATTCTTGAAAACTGGGTCCATAGCAGGAATGCATTTTCTAAACAGAGGTAGAACTGCTAATGTGTTTTCTCTAACATTTACATTTAAAAAGCCCAGCACCCTGACCAGAGCCATCTCGCAATCATAAGGGATGTAGCCACAGACCATTATGAACCCTTATTCAAAAGCAACTATATGGGCGATGTTATGGATTCCTGTCTTCAGGAACTGAAACCATTCACATGTCCTCAAGTTCCACATTAATGCTCCTTGTACTCATTCATTTGTGGATGCCTTAGAAATCACAGCTCTCCTACTTACTGTTCTTAAATGTCCAGTGGTGGGTATGTCTAATTTTGCTTTTTGTTAGCAAAATTCCCTTAACTGCTTACTGGCTGGTCTTTTTGAGATATCAAAATAGGGAACTACTGGTTTTCATGCTTTGTCCACAGATAGCTGATGAAAAATCTGACTGCTTCCCAGTTAATGACCAGTATTTTTATTATTTTGTTTTACTAGAGTTCGGTTAAAATGACTGAGTCAAGCAATACACTGAGCAAATGCATAATTTTAATCACATCTTTTAGCTGGCAAAGAAATTTGAAATTCTTGCCAAGATACTTGAAAAAGAAACTCCATGATCCATGTGCACACAACCTGTTAAACCTGACATGAATACATGTAAGACTATGCATTGAGTAAAGGGTGTGGCTATACAATTAAATGATTTTTCATTTTGTTCCTCTCAATAATTGTAAAGAATTAATGTGGTACATTTTTTATCATGTGTACATAAAGCTAATTATTTTCTTGAAATAAATTTCCATAATTGCAATCAGCTAAAATTCAGAATTTAAAAACTTTCAATTTCTAATTTATAAATTGTTTTACCATTTACATTAGAATAAACAAAATAGTTTTTCATAAGTTCCTAATAAGAAAAAATAGTGGACATCAAATTGTTAACAGTCTATCAAACAAAGGTATTCCACATTTACCAAAGAAAAAAAAAGAATTTTAATTTCATTATAAGTAGGGTTGAATGGTAAAGAGCTAAATATATATGCCGACCCCACTTTTATGAAATACATCGTTTCCATATCTCACCTGGAACACTGGTGCCAAGTGCTACAAAAGACACTGCAGTTACTGTATCCTTCAAACCAATCGTGCAGCCAAAATGAGAAGCAAAGTCTCCAATGAATGTAGTCAGAAGGCCAATCATTAGAATAGACACAGTGAAACAAGCCCAGCCGCCCCAGTAGTCTGGAAAAAAGAAGAGGTTTTAAGAATAATAAAAACAAAACAAAACATATTATATCCATGCATTCATAGACAACTGTTTTAGAAATAATACTGTAAATTTAATAATATTTTCTTTCTTCATCAAAAATTTTAAAATGTGCTATACAAGTTTAAACACTTCTGAGGAAAGAAAATAATCTCAGCTGCTGTACAAGTCAGACAGGTAGCTGATTGATTTGAAGAATGCTGGAGTTCAGCTTTCATTTTACCATAATGTTATACAGTGTAGTTTAAAGCTCTTTAGACCCAAATGTTAATAAATTAAGTTGGATTAAAGTATTTAATATTAAATACTTATCAATGAAGATGACAACCATTGTTGAATTAGTCTGACTGATAACTTCAAATACCAAGCTGGATCAGAGAGGTATTATTTACATTCCCAACTGAAATGTTATACACAATCAAACCAAAAGTCTATTTGAAAAGCAGTAATTGTGTATAGTTAATATAAAAATTTAAAAGATTAAAAAAAGAGACTAAATATTTTTTAAAAAAATGAATTTATGGTATACAAATATCTAAAAACACTAATATGAGCAATAACAGATACTGCCACAGAAAGGGACCATAAATACTTTAAAAGTGAAAAGAAAAAGATGTTTAAGATATACTCCATATCTTGTACATCCAATTTTTAAAAATGGACTCTTTCATTTCATTTATGACAAATGAAAATGCTACAATATCAATGTGTCAAATAAAACATGTTATCCATTCATGGATTAAATTGATTTTTGTCATCAGTCTCTTGTCAGGAGAGAGAAAGCAGCTTACAACTCTATAAAAACCCCTACTGACTGGAAACAGGAGGAAATCTGCCAGAAAATGACAAGAAATGCAGCAAGCAGCCACTGTGAGGTCCAAATGCAAGAATTTATTTCCCAGAATTAAAAAAGTCAAGTCAACTAAGCAAGAGTGCTACCTACTGGCTTTAAAAAAGCTCATATATAAGTCCTGACACTTAGAAAGCTGCAGATTTATTCTTTTGTTTCACAGAAATTATAAATTGAAAGGTTTGTTCAAATTTTAAAATAAGCCATATATACTGGCAGATCATTATAAATAATAAAATTTGTCATTTCACTGCATCCATTTTACAAGACTACATTTTATTTTGTTTCTATCAATAAACTAATCAGTAATAACTGCACATCAAGGAAATTTACCATAAAAAACCCCCAAAATGTACTATTTATAACCTTACCTCAAATTCCACTTTACAGAGAATCTATGGTTTGATCAAATTTGCATATTACACTATACAATGTAATTTTTATTATTTTCTAAACAAATCCTGCTTGTTACAGATTTAGGTTTGTGCTGCATAGTCCAAACATTAGGGAACGAGGCACCCAACTGGAAAAGGATCAAGGCCATGGAAAGATGCTTCTGGTGCACTTCAGGTTTTGAGACAGAACACCTGTTTTTTTGTAACAATATCTTTTTCTTTTGTTTTTTTTTAATTTCTGGTCAAACTTAAATCGTAGCTGCTTTGGATCTTTGCGCAACTTGTTTATTTTACAATCAATGGACAAACGGAAACAGCAAAATGCACTGCAACTTAAAAGTTTTATTTTGCATGGAAAAACAAACCAAACAATCTACAAACCGGATGATTTTATAATTAATTGAAGATTTCATAGTTGCATACATCTTGGCCATTGTAAGGCAAATGCGTTATATGTTTTCAGTTATTCAACTTCATCTGTCTATCATAAACTTCAAAGCTGAATTTTCCCTTTGCACACTGGCACTGCCAACTGTAGCCAGCAATCATCTCCAAAGAATTCCAATTTTTCAGAAAGCTATCAATTGTAGCACATCCCAAATTGTTTCTGGTTTACTAGTCAAAGTTTTCCATCTGCTTAACTGCTGCTGATGAACACAGACAAAAATCTAATATTTCCGGCTCATTTACTCTGACGGTTGTAAGCAAGATTTCAAGAGAACAGTTAAGGCTATTTTATCAAACCTGTTAGCCATTTCCTGAAGCATGCAATCCAGCATCTCCAAAAGTGATGACTCAGCAGGTCCCAGCTGATTCATTTCCCACAATGCCTGGTACTCCCAAGTCCCTGGTTTCCTGATCTCCTTGACGGAAAAAGCTTTGCTCTTCCTTCTGACAGATAAACAATGGAAAATTGTGTCACCTTTCCCTAACGATTTCAAGTTGACCAATTGCGCTTTCAGACACATTGCTGTAGTACCTGCTAAGTTCCTTGGTAAACCTCAGGAAGTATCTTGTGTTGTATAAATTAATGAGTAGCTACCTCCCCCGATAAAAAAAACAAACTAATGCTAGACCAATCAGAAAATCAAGCGTCTGTCTGAAATTGACTGGCAAAAGATGTCTTTTGACATTTTAAAAGATTTGGAGGATCTACCAATCTCCACAAGAACAAATTTGTAATTTCAAATTGATGGGGCATGTTGCCAGAAAGAAACCCTTTGTTTCCTTCAAAAATCAAAAGGCCAGACTTTAGCTTGCCAACAACCATCTCCCCCAGATCCCATAAATGAGAGTCAGAGTGCTCTGGTTTAATAAATCACAATTTCAGAGATTTGGGACAGATGGTTGAACTTCTAGTACAGCAAAGGTTTGGTGAAGTATTTCATCTGAAGTGCACCAAACCAACATTCAAAAGTATTGGTGGGTCCATTATGGTACTAATCTATTTCTCCCAAAAGAAACAAGCCCTATTCATTGTATATAGGGAATAATTGATCAGTTTGTTTACCTGGACATTACCAATATATTACAATCATATTCTGAGGACTGCTTCCTCCTGCTCAACTGGATTTTCCAACCCAATAACAATCTGGAACTTTTGGCTGCCATCTACAGAGCAGAAAATTCCAGTTCTAAAGTGACAAATTCAAAGCCCAGATTTGAATCCAAAAGAAAATCTATAGAACAATTTAGATAAAGCTATTAATATGAAAAAGCCAAGAAATATGGATTAATTGTTCCAAATTATTAAGTCAACTTGAGCTGATGTTTACACAGACCAGCATATTTGTCTTGTGGACTCCATACAAGCACCAGGTTACAAATGTTGTTGTTTATGGCTATGTGGCCAAATACTAATTGTCGTTGATCTGTCTACTCATTTAATTCCTAATAAAATTGAAATTTTGTGACAGAATTTTGAATGTGTACAATTTGTTCTCAATATTTTTTCTCATCATGAAATTCTGTCAAATGTAAGAAATGAAAGCACATAAAATGCCAACCATATTAATCTCTGTCAATCAAAATTGTTTTTGTTGTGCCAGTGTTCTTAAACTTTTGTCTTCCAATGGCAAACAGTGATTGTTTTCCCACTTCATCTGACACATGTTGCAAGCTTCCTTTTGGAAGTAGCCAAGTGAGGTGGGGGGAGGGTTTCTTTTTCCACTCAGTGCTATTCCAAGGCAGCCATGTACTTGGGATACTAATCATAGGTTTCCCATCATGCACTGTATTGCAGCGATCTTACATGCAAAGCAAAGAACCAACACAGATTGTGCATAATGTATGAATGGTGCCTTGTGTGCCTCTACAACATTGAACCTGGCTGGACCAGGCATACTGCCAGCACCAATATAGGTTTAAACCTATAATACTTTAGACTGAGTTCAACATTCTTTAGCACAGACATTGTGTAATTGCTTCTCCAGTGATGTTCTTACATTGCAAGAAAGCAAGCTACCTCTCTTTTGGTGCTCCACATAGTGCAGAACCAATCCAAGTTGCTCTCTCCCAGTCATGAAGAGTAGAGGGATCAAATTCCTTGTTTTATAATTTCCTGCACTATGTAGAATTGGACAACCACCCTGATGCAATCTAAAAATTAATCTTGTGCTGAAACACAGGTAAGCGTTTTGCAGCAATTAAAGTCTTCTTATGCAATGTAACTTCATTTGGTAAGTAGTCATAACATCCCAGAAAATCCACCCCCATTCTGCACAGGTGGTGGCACAAAACATCAAGGTTCTAATAATTTATTTCACAATTTTCCTATTTATATCCACCACCTGCCTCCCTAAGCCTCTTGCCAGGTTGTTGTAGCAATAAAGCTTTTCCTTTTGGCATGTGATGTGTGTACTTCTGGAGATCTTGTGGGGCACCTTTCCAGTTTGATTAAGAATTTCTGCACTTCCATTTTTGCCATCAGTCGTGAAAAGACAACACACCAAGCATACAACTCACTGTGGAAGGGCTATAAGTGAGCCAGTAGTATTCACCGAACCATTTTCTCTTATTTTATATTTGCCAGCCAAGATTATGTTCAGTGGAGTACATCTTGTGTCAATAGGTTATCATCATCATAATCAAGCAAACATCTGACAGGTTGAAAATGTTTCTTGGTTTGGATGTACATAGTTGTGGTGCATCAGATATAGTTTGAGGCAAGTTCAAGGTGTATAATGTCTATAACTTTGATTTCAGTTTTAATTCAACAAGTCAACATATTCCTTTCAGAGAAGACAAATGGATCTTCATCCAAAGTAGACCCTGCTGGGAAAGGCAGCATCTGTTTTGTTGTAAAGTTATCTTGGTTGGTTTGTAATTTCTGAAGTCTTGTGCCACACCTGATGGTGCTGGCAGTGAGAGTGTACATGGAGTTGGCAAACCTAAAATAAATAAATAATAAAAAAATGATTAAGTAATTATAATGCAAAACTTGAATGAATGTTGCAGGTAAAATATTGCAGCATATTTAGAACTACATTTTCTCTTGATAGTGCAGTTGAGTTCATACACATCTACTCTCGAATGTTTGCAACATATGAGTATAAATATATGGTTAAAATCAAACAGGCACAATACAAACGTTACTATGACAATAAAAATGTTTCATTATGCATATCCATTTACAAAATTAATACAAGGGATTATTAAAATGTTACATTTTGATGTAATAAATAGTGTATGTACACATACCAGTAGTCATCTGTAAATACTTAAGCTTCTGCTTATACAGTGAATGACTGGAGGAATAAATATTAAATGTGCGCTCAAGATGCATTATATTTATTATACATTCAAGCATAATGTCCAGGAGTTTAGTTGGGGAGCATCGATTGTCCCCCATTCCTCTTTCTATTCAGAACCAATTTCCTTAGTGCCTTCAATCCACAGCAGATCTCTGCCACCATCTTGAGGCAATGAAATATATTATTTACCTAGCGAACTACATAAAGAAAAAATTAATTAGTAGCATGTGCACGAATATATTGATTATTGTTTTCTAGGTCAGTGTTTCTAAAAGTGGGTCACAAAGTAATCAGAACATAGGGGGAGCCACACATTTTCACTGTCGGGCATACAATTTACTTTTTGGTGTTGTAAATATTAGCACTTTTCCAAACTAATTGACAGTTAACAGTCAGCCCCCATTCAGTTCTTCGGCTGCTTTATGAATTACTGAGAGTAACGTTGTTATGTTAAGCGACAACCTTCCTGGACCTTCAATCAACCACAGTACATTCATAAGGTATATAAAATTTTGGTGGGCCCCAATTACATGTCATACTACATTTTTTATTTTTCTTATTTAGACTTCAGAGGAGCCATGAGGGTATTGGGGGGGGGGGGGTAAAAGAGGGCCATAGACCAAAAAGGTTTAAGAAACCCAGTTCTAGGTGACAAATAGACACAAAGCTACAATGAACTAATTTCTATCACGAATTACTTCTCTAACCAAGCAGGAAAACAGCAAATACACATCGCCTGTGGCCATAGGCAGAGACATAACTCAAAGTGAGATGTCTACTGCAGTGAAAGTGAATTGCAAAGATAACACGCATCCACCACACAACCCTGAAAATGATGTGCCTGATCAAGTAGGCCTAAAAGACTCGAAGAGCAACAATGTATCACCTTTGGCTGAAGTCACAAACAAAAACAAAACTCTTAGTGAGAGCAAAGGACATGTCAGTGTCTCATCAAAATTCAAAGCTGTCCATGACTGGCCTGATAATTGGTTAACTGACATAAAGGCAACGAAGAAAGATTATCCTTGGATAATGTGCAGTGGTGTTAAGTTAGGATGCAATATCAATAGCAAAGTTTCTTCCCTTGTGGTACACAAGAGTAAAGGCATTTCCATAGCAAAAGAATGAGCTGAATATTCTTCTGAGATATATTCTGGATCTACCTGATTTGCCCCATTAGCATCTATATAGAAGAAAATATAGAAACAGATTATGTGCTATCAATTTTTTTTATCTGTAAAGATAATGGAGCAGCAGAATGTGAAAAATGTGACAAAATGGCAAATTCAGATATTTAAGTGTCAAACAGCATACTACAAAAAAAATGGGGGGTGGGGTGAGGACAGACTCTCATCTGATTATTTTGATCTCATTTAACTACAGAATCTAAGTCATGGAGACATTGGATTTTGTCTATATTTCCAATATACTGTTACAGATCTGCTTAGACATCTAGTCTGAGATACGCAAAAATGCCTCTGCTCAGATTAAGGAGAGTGGCAAAGATTTTCTTTCTTATTGATGAATTAATCATGCTAAGCATTCAAAGACCAATTAATATCTACCTAAAACATGAGATCTCAAAAGAAGTAGATTATCGTTTCATTTCTCCTCACCTGACTGGACTAGAAGATCCGACTGCAAAGACTATTGTGGAACTGTGCTGAAATGCCACAAATGTTATGGAGTCAGAGACAACTATGGGTGGAGGGAAGGGGGAACAGACCTGGAGCATCCCCCACCTTAAAAATTAGGACTATATTTATGATAATGTCCCATTCAAATATCTCCTGCACTTAGGGACAGTGCATCCAACACAAACGTATTCCATATAATGGAGGTGAATTGTAACTAATTGTCACACTTTTACCAAATAATTTACAGATAGTATAATAAAATTGAAATACAAAATGAGGAAAAAAAAATTACTTCGTAAAACATTAGAAAGAGCCTAATTACCTGTTGGCTGTGATGTTGGTCTTTCATTCACATCATCGTCATCCATGGTGATTGGTAAACAGGAGGAAAATTCAGATACACTGTTTAATTGGTGTATGGACAAAAACTAATCAGTGATCAAAATGTTAGATCCTTTTGGGTTTAGACGTTTCCATCTGATTGGTTTCCTCAGTGAAAAATCTTTCAAAACAACTGAATAAAGAAACCTTTTTTGCCAACGTGTTCAGAGACCACATTGATGTATAAGAAAAAAAATAGCGAAGAAGTGGTAAAACATGTGTGTGTGTGTGTGTGTGTGTGGGGGGGGGGGCTCAAACAGCACCAGAAGTGTCTCTTTAAATTCACTGTTGCAGAGGTTCTATTGTGTGCATTATGATTTTTTTGATTCTATCAAAGATCAATCAATTCTTGTAATTGATTCATGTAGTACCCAGCATCAGTAACTTTTGGAGAAAATAAATTAAAATTTGTACCATCAAAAATAGTCAATGGGAGAATGAAATTCAAACCATTTCTCCTGATTTATTAACCCTTTCCCTGCCAAGGTTTTCGATGTCAATTCCATTAACTCCTCCATTGACAGATGATTCAGAATTCCCTCAAGGACATTTGCCAATGATTAAAATAACAATATTCAGTGCTACTGACCAGCCATCTATCGAGTGTCACAAAAACTACATTATATCAGTGATCTCCGACTTTGGCAGGGAAAGAGTCAATTCTCTATTTATGAAAATCATGAACATCCAAGACAACTGAATATTTTTTTCTTTCTTGAACAACAGGGACTTTCCAATTTTTAAATCTCCTGAAAAATGATGCACACAATGCCATGGTTTTCTCTTGTTAACTACAAAAGTAATGGAAGCACAGTAGTCAGGTGATCAGTCCACTAGACTGCTAAAGTCAAGAATTTGAGTTTGCTTGCCAAGGGAACAGTTTGGTTGGTGAGCTTCCCTGGTAGTTTCATCTCACTTTTCCTCCAAAGCCATCCATGTGGCTTTTACCTTTCACATCTAAAAACAGTTCTAATATGGATTTTCTTGCCAATGTTAGAGGTTTAAGTGCCATTTGGTGTAAGATTGGCAAGGCTTCCTATCAGTATGTCCAAAACTAAAAACAAAGTAATAAAATCACAAAATAATTACAAACACTAAAAAAAAAAATTATTTAAACTTGGCTACTGCACTTTTGGATAAGGTGTATTATCTACCTGTTGGTGGAACAAAGGCAAACAAAACTTTCCAGAAGAGACAGAGGAAATGCATCACATAATCCAGACAAGATGGCAACTTCTCTTCACTTTCCTCATCGTCGTCACCTTGAAGGAAAAAAAAAAATTTCGGTTAGAATTATTTACTTATTACTGCTTTCTTGTGCAGATATAAATGAAATTTCAACCAAATTGAGTTAGACTAATCTTAGATTTAAAACCATCTTGGCATCCAGTTGACAAGAGAAAGAGAGAAAATAGGGATGGAAAGGAATATTTTGGTCTTAAATCTCTCAGATTATGAGGCCACCAAGTCAACTGGATATGATACAATATACATAAATCACAGATTCTGTCAACTATGGAAAATGACACTTCTTCTAAGATTGACTTTTTTTCTGATGAATACAATTTTCTTAAAAAGAGGCAAAGGAAATCTTTAGTAACCCAGCACAAACAGTTAATACATGATAACTCCCGCCATCTATTAGTTTAACTGTAGTACAAAAGGTGACATTTTCGTCAACAGATGTAAATTGTACCAAAAATACAAACTTGATAAAATTCAAATTTTATCATCAAAGTTTTCAATTTAGCAAAAATAAAATATGAATGCCCTAAAGAAATGAGAGAAAAGAATCAAGCATTTGAAAAGCAATACCTTATTTGAGGTCTGGAAACATTTTCTCTGATGCTAAGTTTTGTCTTTTAGTAGTAGTAAGTCAGAGCAGAATATCATCATGCTGAACAAGGTAAAACCCAGGGTACAAGTCAATTCTCTCTCTACCTGATACCGTACAATTAACAAACTAACCTCTTTTATTTATAAGTTTGTCTTTATATTTCCATTAAGTATTTTTGTAAAATCAGCTAAAGGTAAACAAAACCTCATTTTGCAGAGTTAATTATTTAAAGCAGGTAGTTTTAATAACAGACTCATTTTCCCTAATTTTATTTATACATTCCCAATAAAGCCACCCTTCTTCAGGATTATTACTGACAATAGGAAAACCAACAGTTAATTTAATATCATCTAAACTCCTTTAAATATGATGCAGACAAAGACCAAGAAACAGCTGCTCCAAGCTTGTCGAGCTACAGTTTGAAAATGACAAAAAAAAGGGGAGCTAATTTTGCTTGAGTATACTGCAGCAAATAAAAGCTAGAAATTACTCAAGTTGCTATTTTACATACACTAGTGGTTTAGCTTCTTTGCCAACTTTTCTGGAATTGGTTTCTGACTCAACTCTAAGTGATTCAAGAAGAAATTAAGCTAGTTTTATTGAAACTTACATCCTCTCAGAGCAGCCCCACACTTAACAAGCTAAATATACAAGGTCTGTCCAAAAAGAAACCAAACTTTTAAAATAGCGCACCAACCAGCCAGCGCAGCGTGCTTGCGACTGCAGTGCTGTATATTGGTGGCCTTGACCTTCAGTCTAATAATAGCTGCATTACACTCTGTTAGTCATCGATCTACATGCACTAGAGTGAACATATGTTTAGTGCACTTGGCGATTTGTCGCAAGTTGAACAATGAAGGATCTTGAAGAGCAACGTGTTTGTGTGAAATTCTGTTTGAAATTGGAAAAAAAACTTTTACGTAGACATTTCTAATGTTGCAACAGGCCTATGTGGAGGATTGTTTGAGCTGAATGCAATGTCACAAGTGGTACCTGCGTTTCAAATCAGGAAGAACATCCACCAAAGACAATCCCAAATCTGGATGACCTTCCACGACAGTGGATGACGATCACATTGAGAAAGTGCGTGCTGTGATCCATGGAAATCATCACCTGACTGTCCATGAAGTTTCCGAAAAAGCAAGCACCTATAAAAGTTTGTGCCACACGATTTTAAAAGAAAAACTGAACATGCATCGTGTAGCCACAAAATTTGTGCTGCATCTGCTGACAGATGAACAAAGAAAGAACCAAGTCACAGTTGGTCAGGAGCTCTTTGATCGTTCGAATGCTGATGAAAGCTTTCTGAAAGGTGTCTAGCAGGTGACAAAACGTGGGTGTACGCTATGATGTTGAAACAAAAAGGCAGTCATCGCAGTGGGTTGGATCATCGTTGCCGCAACCAAAAAACCAGGTCAGAGTCGCTCAGATGTGAAGGTGATGTTGATCGTCTTTTTTGATTGGAAGGGTGTTGTTCATCATGAGTTTGTTCCACATGGTCAGACGATCAATAAAGAGTTTTACTTAGATGTCCTGAGGCGGTTGAGAGAGGCAGTGTGAAGGAGGCGGCTTGAGGCATGGAAAAACAAAACCTGGATGCTGCACCAAGAAAATGCACCTGCTCACGCGTCACTCCTTATCCATGACTTTTTGGCAAAGCACGAGACGACTCACATCCCCCAGCCGCTGCCCTACTCTCCATATTTGGCCCCTGTAGACTTTTTTGTTCCCAAAGTTAAAATCCACCCTGAAAGGTCATTGATTTCAGATGATAGAAGAGATCAAAGAAAATTTGTTACGAGAACTACGCACTATCCCTTAAAACACGTTCCAAAATTGGAAAAAATGTTGGGAGCAGTGTATCAACAGTGGAGGGAACTATTTTGAAGGAGACAAGTCTGATTAAATTGTAAGTAAAGCAATAAATTTGCTTTTTAAAAAGTTTGGTTTCTTTTTGGACAGACATCGTATATACTGAAGCTACAAAGCAGAATTAAAATGCTGTGAATATTCTGTATCTGAAGGATAATTAACAAATCTTTGTAAAATTTTTAAAAGTCAGAAGAATCTCTCTCCAGCAATCTCTGAGAAGTAAAATGAACCATAACAACCAATCTCCTGGACTAAACAAGTTGTCATAGAAATGTTTTTCGTGTCATTTCACACCAACTAAAAACAAGCATTATCAATTATAATATGGTTTTAATTATTTTATAAAAACAGATTATTATACTTTCATGTACAGCATATTTGATTTATATTTAATAAAACTTTGATAAGAAAAATAAAATACCTACAGAATTACAATTCCATTACAATTATAATGCAAAACTCTCCTATCTAGCATTGCACAAGAGTGAAGTGGTTAGTTTCTGAAAATTTAAATTATAAAATTCATAAAAAAATAATAAAATATTAATCTAATACAGTTGACTCAATTATCTACAAACATCAATTACCCACACAAAATTGGCATGGACCAGCATCCATTTTGTATGTTTTTGTAGAACAGAACTTCCTTTTGCATCTGAAAGAAGTTCTCTTATTTGGCCAATAGCACATGAGTATGAGCTAAGGGAAGTGAGGTGACCAATCAGTACTGGTTGTAACGACTGTGCATCAAAAAGGGCAGGCAGTGCCAGTTCAAGCTAGCTTCCATACCATTTGTAGCTTTATTTTCACCATTTGGATTTGTATAGCAAGTTATCATGGGTCCTAAACAGCCTTTAGATAGCCCATTGACTCTGGCAAAAGGAAAATGAGTCATACTGACAGCAGAAGATAAGTTAAAGCTGATTCAACATTTCAAGAATGAAGAAAGTGCAGCATCCACTGCCAAATCTCTTACACAGTGTATGATGTCTGTAAGCAAAAGCTGGACTTGAAGTTTTATGCTTAAAACTCTCTAGGGATCTCAGCTTTCTCTCAATGATAAAGCCACATATGATTAATTCAAACAAGTTCAGTCTGTGGGGATAGCGGTGAGTAGGCCTACAGTAATCAGCAAAGTCAAAGAGTTCCATAAAAAAGACAGACAACATCCAGTAGAAGTGTAAATACTCATCAGTATGGATGACATGTTGGAAGCAGCATAATGCTGTGAACATGTGCTCTCTGGCAAAAAGTGTTCAGCAAACATCGTGGCTGATGAAAACTATGTTGCAGAGTTTCAATGCTTAGTTGAAGCACATAACCTTATCTGATGTATTGGTGCTGCTTGACACACAAGACCCTTGCTGATGGTGACAAACTTAACTTATACAAACACTGCTGGTTACCATAGATTAAAGTTACTTGTCAAAAGTCCAAGAGACTCTTGAGGAAAATCAAAATCCTATCTGTCCATTATTTTCAAAACAAGACAGCTTAGATGATGTGTAACATCTTCAAGAAGTAGAATGATACATGTGCCATGGTGGAATGTGAAAGCACTTCTGGAGAAAAAAAAACAAAACAACACTACCTCCTAGTACCAAGGTTCTCATCACCCTTGATGACGTAAAGGTGCAGCCACAAGACCAATTGTGTAAATATTGTCTTCTGCAAGTTCCTCCCTCCTAATGCTACAGCCTTCATCCAGCCCATGGACAAAGGTGTTATCTCAAACAGGAAAGTTCATTATTATAATGAATTCATTAATAATATTGTTACAACCAACCTCAAGACAGATGAAGTAGTGAAAGCCTTCAGCTTAAAAGATACCATATAGGGTGATGCAGCAACATGGGAGAAGGTGAGGCCAATAAATTTACAACATGCTTGGCAAAGACTGTAGCCGAAAGTAATGCTCAAGATTAATCTTGAAGACAAATAGCTTGAGGTGAGAAGGAAAAAACCAGCAGCTGCTAAAATTGTGGAAAGGTGCCAGAAGACATCAAAGATGATGCCATTTCTGCATGACTCAGTCACCAAGGTTATAACAAACAAACAAATTGTTACTATGGTAACAAACCTAAAGCAGACAGCACAAAGACGACGACAATCAACTGAATGAGGAAGGAGAGAAGACTACCTTCAAAGATGTCATCATGCACCCATTCCCTGAGACCACAAAAAACGTTATGCCTGGTCATTCTTGCTGTAGACTGTGTTTGATGTTTTATATTTATACACTTTCACACTTTTAAAATGTATTGCCTACACGTATGTCTAGACCTAAGACACACACCCCATACCTGTATCTTTAATGATAATAAAATGCCTTTTTAAATATTTAATATTTTATTTCTCATTATTCATTAAAACAAACAATAAAAAGTTACAATACAAAAACAGGTGTTATAAAAATATGACAAGTAGCACTATCCTAGAACATCAACTATCCCCAAAATCTAACTATTCACATGCTCTGAGGACCAGATGCTTGCAGATAAGAGTCAACTGTAACATCGAATTGTGATTCATGGTGAATTGCACTCATTTCAAATTTAGTGTTATACCATTTTAGAAATTCCACATTTAACATAATTACTGATTTACAATTGTGAACTGTGCAAAATAAATTTCCATCTGATAATGAGAAAACATTCCCACAATGCACCACTGTATAACTCCTCAGTGTGGTGCATGCATCTTAAATGTTACAACTGCAGTAATTTTTGCAAATGAAAAGCTGGAGAGAGAGGAGACTGCGTTTGTTTATTTTAGTACTGGGGTTAGCTTTTGTATCCTTGCATTGTGGAAACAGACAATTGTTTCTAATTCCATAAACACTTGTTTCAAACATGAACAAAGCCTGTAGTAAAAAAGTAGTGTTTATAGCAGCTATAGCCTGAGATATTCCAAATAAACTAAGTTAGGCACATCCACAATGAGCCTCGTCTACTTGCTGTGAACAAACTACTTTTATTTGCACACTTTGAAAGAAAATCCATTTAAAAATGTAATGTTTTCATAATATGTCAATGTGTTTGGTAAAATAAGTACAGTATTTTAAATAATTATAATAAAACATAGGATATGCACAAATAATGAGTAATTCCAACTGAGAGACAATACATACAAAATGCATTAATATTTGGCATGTGAGCCCTTTGGTTTATGTAGAGCATGACACTTTGTTTTCATGCACCTATACAGGTTATCAATGACTGACTAGAATGTTCTAAGTATCCTATAGCACTTTCCACAATTCATCCAAGGTGTGTGGTTGTTATTTTACTTTCTTAATAGCCATATAACCTCATACAGCATAAATTGTGTTCATACCCAAACTTTGTACAGGATAAGGCATCTTTGCAAATGTTTCATCAGCTTGTGTGTGTTCCAAATAGTGTTTCACCAAATTGCAATGACCTCGAGCATATAGCCAATGTTGGAAGATGAATCCCTACCCAATAAGATGTCTTCCTGATGAAATGGCATAACAGATCAGATGAGAAACTGCCTGCACCAGCAGTCAGTGCACCTTTGATTTTATGCAAACCACCACCACCCTTGGCTATGCAGGTCCACCCACTTATATTGATTCTTCCCCATGCCTCACTGTAGCTGTTGTATGCTGATTGTTATAGCATCCAAGGTCTATTTTTTAAAAAAAACAAACAACTGCTGTTGATTATTACTAAACAGTTCGAACTTGGATTCATCTGCAAAGAGAAGCTTCTTCCAGGTTTGGTTATCCCAGTGTTTCATTTCTGCTGTCCATTCCAACCTTGCCATTTGTTTGCTTCTCTTCAGCAAAGGTTTTCAAGCTCCACTGAAATCACTTTGCACTAGTGATCTTATTGTTGTTGAAGAAACATTAACACCCATACTTGTAGCTAGACCATTCACAGTCTCTAATGGCTCCTGGTCTACCACACAGAAAACATATCTGAAGTACATAAGATCACTTTTGGAGAATTTGGGCTTTATTCTTAACTACTGCTATTGTCAACTGTACCAATTTTGCAAACAGCCTTCTGAAACAAAGTCAAGCTGCAACCTGCTACATGAAGTAGTAGCCTTAACTAGCTAAGTCTGATTTCAAATATGATCGTCATATTTTTCCTTTCCAGGAGCCACAGTATTCACCATACTACAAGGATATCACTGCCTGTACTTTTATAGTCCTCCTACAGGTGTAACACTTTCTGATTGCTTGTATAACAATCAATTACACTGTACTATGGAGCATTTCATTTTTATATGAGATTTGCATTTTATACCAATTTATTCTTGTTTAATAATTACTTCCATTACTAAATATACAACAGAAAATTTCTTTTACTGCCAGAAGCATTCATCAAAGAACATAGTTAAATGATCATCACTATGTAATTCTGTTCTTTCTATTGTCTTGTTAGTGTTCAAAAGTACAAAGAAGAGAGAATGCTGTGAGAATTTAAATTAGTAATATATTTGTTTTTTTAAATTTCAACTCTGTGTGAAAATATAAGTGCACCAGTTTGTTAAAATTAAGAAACATTCTCTTTTCAATGCCAATTTTAGCCAAACAGCTGAAGAAAATGTAAGAAATATAAAGCTAATTAGTATCAAATCATTTTGGAAAATAACTGAATTGAATATTTACTACAAATTTAAAAAACAATGAATAATTTGTTACACTTTTAAATTTAATTAATATGCTCAAATTAAATACATTTAATATATTTCTAAAAAAATTCTACATCTTATTTTTATAATAATAATTTCCTTGATATAAATCTCGAGATGTTTTAAAAGAAAGTTATCAAATCTACAGAATTACAGCATTATCTTAGTCCAGCAAACTCACCTGCATTGACTGTGATAGCATCAATAAACTGCTCTCTCCAGGATGAAGTCCCAACAACCAAAGACAGATTGGCTTTCTTCAGCAGTTTGTCTACAACACTCTAGAATATATAATTAAGGGTTAATAAAAATTAGCATAATTCAAAACCTAAAACATTATCATTACAGGAATTCAAGTCTCTAATGCTTAATCATAGTCTTTACTTTATGAATAGAGTTAAGCCTTCTGGAAATTTAACAATTTTCTTCAGAAAACAGAATAATGAACAGAACACAGAAAATTCAAAACCAGCAGAGTTTCCAAAGATGGAATTAGTGCAAATGAAAATCCCACTTTGAAGAAATGTTTCCATAGTTTCTCTCATATTTTGATCAAACATTTTTCTGTGATTTTAATCTGCATATTTTCCTAGTACATGATCCACTGTGCAAGCTGTGTGTTAATTACTGGCATTTTTATTGTGGAGCCAGTTTTAAAGCTAAAATAGGCCTTTGTGATTTTCATACCCACAAAGCCATTAGTAGACTGTGCATGTACACCAAGATAAAATCCATTACACAAATTATCAAAAAAATGTTAATGTCAAATTTTAAAGATTATTTTTATTTACTCTAGTTAATTTACACTTACTCCTTTAATCAAAGGGGCACTTGTATAATATAGTGTTCTTCATACACATCAAAGGCACAATCTATAATTTAGGAAAATATATGTACTTAGATTTTTAATGACATTTTGACTTTTGCATATTAAGTGGATGATGAGGGAGGGGTGTACTTCGATTTAACATGTTAATGTTGAGACATTCTCTGCATGAGTATAGTTATAGTGTTATATACTAGCAGCACTTCAAAAAGTCCACACATATGCATTTCATTAAGGATCATGAAACAGGCAGATCTAGATGTTTTAATTATTCTGAATTATCTAACTCCCCATATCTTCTGAAGTGGCTTATCTGCTTCATTAACCCTCTCCCTGAAGCAATATGGCTGCTTACAGATCTTTTTACCCCTCATCTTAAATGTGCTGGTTTTCTAACAGTAATTTGTTAGCACATATAACAGAAAATGTAGGTAATATGCAATGATTTTTTTTAAATTTGTACTAAATCTTTCTTGTATGTATCTCTTAAATTTCATCCAAAATTATATCAATTCAGGTGTTTGCCACTCATATACAAAATCATCATTATAGTTATTGATACTCTATAAACAATTTTTCAATATTATAAATTTATTTATAATTTGTGTGGTAGGTTTCAAAGCATGTCACAAAGATGAACTTAGAGCACTCCCACTTTCTATCAGCATGTTTCTTGTTTGTAGCACATTGTTTACACTGGTCTCTCCTTTGGCCAGTGCCCGTGTCAATGTGGCTGGAGATTCTAAATTGCCCAATGAGTAATTTTACTAGATAATTCTTTTCCCCCCTTGTTTTGGTCAGCATTTGGTAGTTTGGAGACTCTCTCATTAAAATCAAAGAATTAGTGACGGCTAGTTTTAATAAAAAATAAAGAATATAGGTCCACCACTTTTAACATATCACAAACATTGGACACTCAGTTCTGATCTGGTCAGATTTATCCACACCATCCATCTTACATGTTGTAGTCTTGAACTACACTTGGAAGTTGTTTCTGTTGGATCATTAGCTGACGAGAGAGAAAGAAATAAATTATTTTGTCCTTCCAGGCATAGGTAGCAACTATCCCTCTGAAAACTTACATCTCCTTGCTGTTTTATGCATTTTGGATGGAGAACATGCCTGAAAAAATTTTCCTGTTAGGACTGGCCATCCCATGTGCATGTGTCTGGCATTCTTTTAGAAGTGAGAACAACTATGCACTGGTAAAAAAAATGTCTAGGTTCACAATACGGTGATTATTATTTCATTTTATTTCGTCAAATCTGTATTTTTTGAGTTCATTCCAATATCCATCTCAGAGTTAGCTTGCATCCAAACTTTGGTGTAATACCTAGATGGGTTTGAAGGTAGATACTGACAAAACCCAAGTCAAGCTCTAAATGCAATCACTGCCTCATCCACACTAATATTCTGATGTAGATAATACTGTTCAATGCATCCTTTTAAAACAGCAGTTATTATGGGATGAACATGGTGTAATCTGTTGTGGCCTGGTTCTCCTTGAGGCAAATTTTTTGTAGTTATTTACATGGAAATACTGGAATAGTGTATCAAACTAATTCCTTGGCATAATATTGGGATAAATAAATTCCTAAATGTAATCAGTTGACTAGTACATGTCCACTATATGCAACTATAGGATACTTATAAAAATTCTAATCCCAGCAAATGCCTTGATCTCCATAGAATTTGTTGGTTTCCATCAACCTCCCTGTTTATGAAGTTTGTTGTTGTTCTGCATACAAGTTTGTTCTAGTGGCTATAGTAGTAAATAGAGATACAGAAAAATAAGAAAAAAGTCTAATTTTTCTCCTCTTCTAAAATAGTGGCTGGTCCAACACAATCCATAAAATACAGAATTTTAATAGAGGATAAATTTCCGGATCATGCGTCCTCATCCTGACTCCAAGCCCTGGCTTTCCTCCTTGCTATCAGATGAAGTACCAGAAAAACTTCACATAAGTTATCTTTTATTTTTCTGGTATTGGCACCTTTTTCAATACCTTGTAATTATAATCCTCCATGCTCATTGTTTTGACTGAGGGTTTTCAACCATGTATTTCCTTAAATAGGACACCTAAAAACACCACATGATTGTCTCCTCATAATATTTATGACAGGGAACTTCCAGACTATGACATAGTTATAAAAATAAAGACCAATCATAGCCACTGTCACTGGTTTTCTTAACCAACTGAAATGTTTTTCTCTCATTCAAAAACTCCAACATGGCAAACTAGAAATAATTTAAGTGACAGTCAGAAGTAAACAACTTGAAATGACATGTAAAGGCAACATCAGGGGTCAATGAATTAAAGAACCTTATACTAAGGCCTTTCTAATAACTTCCATGTTATTTTTTTAAAAAAAGTGGTCCAAATTTCTGTTTTTATGCATGTATATCACTGTGGTTAGTTAACTCGAGTACACTGTTCTTCCTACCAATAATTACTGCTGTTTTCAGAATCAAAATTACCTCACTCACTCCATTCACACACAAATTTCTATTTTCTAACCAACTTAATGCTCTAGTATTCAGTTCCATATCCTCTCTCATTAATCACCTTAATAACTTAGATGTATCATTTACATGCATGCAGTACAGTTCTTTGAACTTATATTTAATCAAAATCTATTGACAAGTTCCAGGTAAAAACAGAAGGAACCATAATAGGGCCCTAGGGTGCTCTAGGAACCACATTTTAAAGATAAATAATAAAACTAAAATTATTTTGTGATGTCTATTGTTCTTTAAACTGCTTCTTTTGGACATTCAGAATGCTAAGGATGAGAGCCAAAATTTGATTACTGCTGAGGATAAATTTGATTTGGTGTACCCCTCAGTCTACTTCACCAGCTTCTCATGCAAATTTCTTCTGGGAACTCTGGTTTCCTCCTACATCTAAAAATGAAAAGTACTAGTAGAGATCTTCCTGCCAAAATCAGAGAGACCAATTCCCATATGGCACAAGATAGACTATGCTCTGGTGGATAACCATAGAGTTACACTTACTTACCAAAGTTGTCTTCAGTGTATAGACTGATGTATGAGACAACCAAAAACAAAAGGAATAAGTAATATGTTAAGTTCTACTTGTGAAATTTGTTTAAATGCCTCATCAATATGAAAATAAACAGTGTACTTGGTTCTTCTCATAAGCTACAGTAGCTGACTCACATAATTTAACAGTCTGAAAGACAAGGTTATGGGTCTTGAATCCATACTGACAGACTTCTAAAATGTCATTTTTCATCAGAATTATTTACCTGTCTTAAAATAACTCCTAAGAATGCATTACAATCTTCTTCTAATAAGTTTAAGCAGTACAGTTTTTTTCACATTTCAATAATTACAATAACCAGCATAAACAACATTTTTAATTGACCAAGATTCTCTCACCTTTTTAAAAATACAATGAACAAACATACACAAGTTACACACCAACCAATTGTACACTCATATCTGCATTTCATCTTTAGCTGTTAAGCTTCAGTGCAGGTAAAGATACATAAGCAAAGGAGACTTTGGTGCACATAGATGTATACAGTATTCTCCACACCACTATCTGAGTTCCGCCGAGGCTAAGTGGATTACGTGTCCACCCATTAAAAAAAAAATTTTTTTTTTTTTTTTTGCACATAAATCTCAGGGATTTTGATCACCGCAGCTTAAGGGTTAAAAAGACAAGTACCAAAACATTACCACAGATTTTCTGAGTTCCTTTGTTTATTAAAAACTGTAGTGAAATTAGGATGTTACTTCCAGGCATCTACAGAATTTATTCCAGTGGAGGGGGTGGGGCAAAGCAAATTGATAGAATAATAATAGCAAGTGGGGGAAATGTGCCTAGAGATTAGAGCACACTAGCGTCAAAAAATAAAAAGTTACTAATATTTGTTTTTTCTTCCTGATGGCCAAAAAAATCTGTGTCTTTTTTTAAACATTGAAAATCTGGATTATTAATTAAATCGCTAGAAGAGTTAATGTGTTGATATTAAGAAATGATATACACATCACTGGTACCATGACATTAAGAATCTAATAGATTGTAATTATCAGTTTAGAAATGCCTGGACCAAACTTCTGTAAATGGCTTTTTTGGCTAATAGGTTTCCTGTTCTATAAGGATGGGTTGTTTAGATATGGAGATCACACATCTCGCAAGAACCGTTTATAATTTAATTACCAAACTAATCACCCATCTAGATATTTCACAGTAACCATGTTTTACATTTCTGGCAAAAGATAAACAAACCAGATTCTTTTAAATATTTATGGTAACATGAATGGTAAATTAATGTTTACCTCCTTTTTTGCAGATAGTGAACACCTCCATCACTAGGATATATTTTAATGTAGAGAGACTAAAATCCCTTTGATTTATTTACCTTAAATTCTTGACTCTCTTCTATATGGATAGTTGTCTTGACGAGTTCACCAAGACACGGCTTTCCAATGTCTGGCACCGATGACTTATCTGGTTGGGATTCCACATTCTCCACGGAGTGACCTAGAAACAATGAGATAGTGGTCTTACATCGCTTTTTTTTTCAGGTTTTTTTTATCAATATACTATTGTGTAATTTATTCAGAGTTCTACTCCTATGCCCAGCCTGCCTACCTACCCCTGTGGAAAATTAGCCCCACACTTGGACCTTAGCCTCTATAACAATCTGAACATCTGCCAAACCAGGAATGGACTAAAAGATATATATGTCGCACTTGATAATAATTGAGAATTTCATTGATTGTTAGCTGCCTCATTTGAATGCTTTTCAAACTAATCTCATAAGAGAGAATAAACTACAAAACAACTAGGGACACTAAGGAATTGTTTGGTTCAGTAGTCTTATTAGTTATATCTAAAAAATGCTGCCTTACAATCAGTTTCGCAGATATTTTGTACCACAGTTGTTTCATATACACACACCAAATGGAAGTTAAAGGTGTGTGTGAAATGTTCTGGAAGAGTTGTTCTATACTTGTACAAGCATGCCGTTGGGAAAGATCCAACAAGTACTACTTGATGGGAGGGATAGACATCAAAGAGGATCTGAGCAAAGCTTGATGCAGCTCAGCTGTATCTTCAGTCTAAACATTTCTACTACAGTAGCAACAAAAAAAAAACTATTAATAATAGGCAATGATACTGTACAAAGTGTAGTATTACTAATGATAATACATTTATAGTGTTTAGTATTTTACTTATTTCAGTCACGAACAAGAAAATACTAGATACAATTATTAATATTTTGCAAATTGTCCAAGATTTAAAATAAATACTACTTCCTGAGTTGCAGTAAAACGTTTGTTAAATATAATTTCTATAGATTTATGAATGTATAACAGCATCCATGTTAAAGTTTTACATATGGAGCAGAAAATTCATTACTAACTGCATATACTAAGTTAATTGTGGACGTAATTTTTAAACCTCATAACAAAATCAGTAAACTCGTAAAAGGCTGATATACCACTAAAACCGGTGACTTATACTCGTTGCTATATGTAAATCTATTATGATATTAAGATAAAATCCAATTGGAAATTACACAAATTTACTGAATGTTGAAAATGTATGTAAAATTACTGGTTTCACAATCCTACTGAACATTATAAACACCTATAACAAAAACAATAAGAAAATCCTTGATAAACAACAACAAGCAAATTTGAGAGTGGATATTTAAGATATTATAAATATTAAACTAATAACCTTCTTATAACCAGCCAACAAAGACAAACTAACATTAACAAAGAATGAAAACAATAAAAACATGCTTAACATGGCAAGATAAAAGATGCAAGTAATCTTTTCTTCTTTTTTTTGTGTGGCTTGAGATATGTCCATGGAAGATGTTCAGGGTAGAATGAGAAAGTTACTAGAGTAAATAGTATGTAAAACTGATCCATGTACAGTGGCTGGCCACTTTATTAGGGGAAGGAAAAGGCATTACAGTAGTCAGGAATGGCAGTGGGTGCGTGCAAGGTGTTACAGTGGCTAAGACAGTTACCCACAAACACCTCGCAACACCCCCCCCCCAAGACAGTTCCACTGGTAGCTGCTACAAGATATCAGTCATCTGAGTTTATCAGCAATGTTAGATGATGAAGAAAATGTCTGCTGTGTGGAGGAATTGTAGCCACAAACAGTGACAGAAAAAGGTAATTAGACAGGACAGAAACTTCCAGTGCAGGGTAATCATATTCCATCTCCACTGGTGAAAATCATGGACTAGTCACCAACATGGCAGAGATGGTTTGTGTGTGTGTGTGTGTGGAGTGTAATTTGATGAGACATGCCTCACTTTTCTTTGCACAGATGTGAGAAGACTGATTTGAAGAAAGCCACACACATCACTTGACCCATAATGTGGACAGAACTGTCCAGGCTTCTAGATACCTTCAGAAGGTAGAAAGAATGTCAGAGTTTACTTTAGCATCATTTCTGATCAAGTACATCCAATGATGCTTCATGTGTACCTTGATGGATGGAAGTGGCTACTTCTAAGACTAATCCACTGTGCTCACTCTTTTTATGGTTTTAGGAGGGAGACAAAAATTTCAGGCATCTCCATGGCCAGCACAATCCCTGAATCTCAATACAGTTGAACATATATGGAATAAACTTGACAAAAGCATTCATCATCATGATCTATGTACCTCACTCCATAACAGTGTCTGCAACATTAATGACTAGATACAGAAATCTCTCCAGGAGCCTGTGGCTACCATGGCACAACTGTTATTCAGCTACAAAAAATGGCAACAATCTGGTTCTGGGGTTAGATTCTAATAAAGTGGCCACCCAGGCGGTATAGTCAACTGCTACACTTTAGCAAAGTTTTTTGAACTCATTGCACGAGAAATAAACTAAACAGAATTTAAAACATTAAAAAGCATTCTACTAGTATTTATTAGACTAACAACAGATGCTAGCCAAGTAATTACACATGCAGAACTGCCAACATCACATTTTGAAAAATAGTATTCCTATTTTAAAAAACAACAACAAAAAAAATAATCCTTCCTGTGACACGAGAAAAATTACAAAAAAAATGTTATATTATATTTTGCTACTAATGAAATTCTAATTAATAATTGCTACTAATTGTAATGTACTACTGACTAAGAGCCTTGTAAGTAACACTCTTTGGGGGGTGTGTTATTTTTTGTTATTTTAAAGACAGTCATCTGTAAATTCTTTGGAGGATCATCTTCCTTATCAGGACTGACTTAAGGTGGAGTCTGACACTGATCCTCTAAAGTCTGCCAAATTCTCTGAATGAGAGGAAACCCCCTCACGACCTGCATTGGTTTTAGCTATTTCTGAATCCAGAAAAATTTTGGTAAAGATTTTTGGAGTATGGTCCAAAACCACTAGAGGAAGATCATGTTCCACAATGAAGAAAGTGAACGAACATCCTGTCACATCATTTTATAATTTGGCATCAGATTTTATGAAAAGGAGTCCAGTTTATTAGTTACAGATGCTCTCAAACAATTAGTGCTGGTGTTTAGGACTGTTGAAATGTTTTTAAATGCCATTAAGCCTAAATTGTAAGAGTTGGCAGATCTACTACACATGCCCCTTATAGGAGGATTTGAGCAGCAAACAGTAACCAAAACTGCAGATAACAAAAATTTGTACTAGTAATCTTTATGTTCATGCAAAGAAATAGTAGTAGATAATACATAAATCATTCCTCTGAATATATTGTTTCATTCCAGCAATACATGCAATGATGACCTGTAAGTTCCATGCCAACCTCTTATACATGAACTTTATATGTATTTAAGTTAAATATTTGTAAATATGTTGACATTTTGTTTATTTATATCTTATAAGAATTTCTAAACTCTAAGAGAAACTGATGTAAATTAACAAGTGTTTTTAGTTATGGAGGAAATTACAGTTACTAGGGTTAGAAAAAACAAATGTGTAAACTTTGAAAGCTTGAATAGCTATATTTATAACAAAATCGTAGTAAGCATGCACTCGCCAATCCCATTGAACATTCTAAAAGCAAACTCTTGTTTTGAAGACTAACTACGCATCCTATTTGGCAGAGTGCCTTCTGCAACACACATCAGGCAACTAGGCAGGCTATCAGCAACAAATCACCACACACAGTTTACCTGATTGAATGGAGTCAATATCTAAAAAAAATAATTAAAATATACAAAAAAAAATGAAGTAAAATGAGTTTAATCAATAAGTACAACTTTAAACAAATTCTCAAACTTTATACCACAGCACTTAAAAAATTATAACCGATATTATTAATATGAACTTTTAAATTCATTAATACATTTTTTTTTTCCAGAATGTGTGACTATGTTAACCGCAAATAATTTATTCTTTATTTGTATTTTATGGGTATAAGAGCTGTGGTGTGAGCAGGCACCAGAAAATCTGGCTGAGTTTATTATTTGGCACAAATTCCAAGTCCCATTAATAAACTTTCCAAAACATAAAAGCAAAACCTCAAAATTTTTACTTACAACTTCAAGTATAAAAAGTGGTTAAACAAACAGCAGAACTATGATAAATAAAGAACATTTTAATTCGTCTACAACAATAAGATGCAGTAAATGTTCAGTTTTAGACGCAACATCTGAAAAACAGTGAAGAAAACAAACTCTGTTTAAGTTAAAAGATTCAAAGATAAAATTAAATTTGAAAAGAAAAAAGTTGCATGAGAAAGTTATCTAGGTTTCACTAAAAACAACAAACCTATACCTGAATACCAAAAGACACCATCCCCTCAAAAAAAAAAAACAAATTTCTCAGCTATTCCCTCCCCCCTGAAGTACACGAAAAAATGAATGTTCCATTTTTCCAAGCTACAGCTAAATGTGCTTGTAATTTTTAGAACTGCCAAGTTACCAGTGACAGGTGTTCATTAATTCATTTGAAAAATAAACTTCTTTATTCTGCTAGAACTGTTTATTAGAGAGAGCTTTATGGCATCAACAGTTTCAAAAAAAAAAAGAGGTTAACTCAAAATATATACACATTTTGATAATAGAAAACTTGTTTATTTTCCAAAAAGAATAGCCTCTTTTATTGACGAATAGTTACAATCCTGAGGTGGGCAATATAAAGGTTGCCTACAGATGAAATTAGGATAAGCAGCATTAAATCAGGTAGTAAGTACCTCCTTAGCCCGCCTTTGAGGTAAATTAGGAATTCCAGGCAATGGAAGAAGTAACTGGCCAACACCTTATTCCCTAACCCTGACTTGGCCAATCTTTTTTTCTTCTTCCAAGGATGACTACAATGAATTGTTGGAATGTATAGTGACTATTGTTGCCAAGCAACACAAGAATACATAAGAAAAAGGTTCTTTAATATCAAAAACTATCTTGCATCATGTTCAGCACAAATGATGATCAGACAAAACATCTACAATCAACATTACCTGCAGTTAGAATTTTTTAGCCACTGTGTGTGCACAGAAATTTTTTTTAATTTCCATATAATTTTAAAAAATAAAACCAACAGTTGCTGTCTCCACAGCCAACAAAAGAATACTCAAATTAGAATGACTGCCATTTACTGAGATTACTTTGGTCTTGATGCCTTTGTTTATAGCTAGAATGGTCAATAAACACAACATTCTTTTCTTCGTCTTCACTTGTCCCTGTATAAAACACCAAAGCATATCCTTGGTATCTATAACATTCCATGGAGCTAGGAACAAATCTACATCAGTCAAGCACAACATTCTTTAAATATTAGGGTCTCTGAACAGTGAGAGTGATTACCTCAAATCTCCTCATGCCTCGCAGATGTCCCATTTATTCTGACAGCAAATCTTAACATACAAATTCAACAAAAATCTGAGAAAAGTAAAAGAATCTCTTCTCATTTCCCTACATCATTGTGGAAAACCTGTGGTCCATGTTGCCTTTTAAAGCTGCCGTCAGCACTGCACAACTATTTAAACTAAATATAGCCTCTAAGTAATCTTTAGTTTACCAGTTCCAAACCTGATCACCCCTAGTTTAAATCACAAAATGGACTTATCTCCTTGTGTCAATACTGTTATTAGGGCCTAATGAAGAGAGATGTACAACACTTGTCTAAAAGCAATGATGTAATATAGCCGGCTGTGAGTAAACAATATCCTGTATAGAAAAAGAAAACAGCATAAGTCAGTATGTAGTAAATCTAGAATAATCTAGATCTGGCCATGCAAACACATTTCATCTATTGTTTTAACAGACCTGCGCAAACGATAGATCCAATTTTCCATTGAAGCTGAAATTCCCATGACCACAGTTTGTATTAATTTTGTTGTGCTTATTTCTGAATTTAGATCTAACTGAAATGGTGAGCATTAACAAAAAGCAAAAAAAAAATATCAAAGAAGGGTCACATATTCCAAGAAAATTGGATGCCAGATAGATTTTTTTTGTTATCATTAAAAGAGAAACCTGTATGTAATAAAGAACGAATGTTTTGTTGTGTAATGTCAAGCTGACTAAGCTTGAAAAAGCAACAAAAGATGAATCATTAAGTATTTATATAAAAAGGAAGGACTTTTTGATAAGACTAGTGAGATTGAGAACACTGTCCATGTTAGTCATACCAGTCAGTCAGTTTACTGCACAAATTTATTAAGGAATTTTTTATGGTAGCTGAAAAAATTCTGTGGCCTGTGAAAAAGAATTTATTTCAAAATGTGATTTTGTTGTGCAAAACAATGTCGGACTATATTGGTGATATAACCAAGAACAGAGTCTTCCTTTAGATGAGAACACTGATGCCACAGCATTGCACAATTAGCCATTTTTATTCATGGAATTACAAAGAATTTCAAAATTGTGAAATTAAGTTGCTGATGGATATGAATTTAAAATTTGAGAAGTTGAGTGGTGTAACCATAAATATAAATGGTGATCCTGCAATAACAGGACCAGAAAGAGGGCTGGTTGGTTGGAAAGATAAACTAAACCTTGATAACTCGCAGGTGATTTTTCTGCCATTAACAAAACTTCCATGCAAAGTCAAATTTTCTTTTTTAAACTAATGTCTGTTGTTATTTCAACCATAAACTTCATTAAGACAATTTCTAAAATAACCAGCAATTCCAGGAACTGCTAAATGACATTGATACAGATTATGGCAACTTTGCATGTATTACAGCAAAGTGCACTAGTTAAGTCATGCAAGCATGCTTGGATGGTTTTGAGCTGAAAGGTGAAGTAAAGACACTGAAGGAAATGAAAATGCAAATGATTACCATGGCTCATTGACAAGAAGTGGATCACAGGCATAGGTTAAAACAACATTTGCCAGATCTAAATGTAAAACCTCAGGGGAAAAAAGAAAAAAAGTCAGCTCATGTGATAGTTTGTCTTGACAACTTTATCTATGGAAAGTTAATCTCCAAAAAAAAAAGAAAGAAAGATGGTGCATTTCCCATTAATTGCATAAAAAACACCCACATCAATGGATATATATATGGTGAGAAGTTGTGTTCACTAGCAGAAGTTTTCAGTGAAAGATTCACAAACTTTGAATCTGAGATAAGGTTCATTTCCATATTCATGCTGTGTGAAGTAGAGGTTGATAAAGCTCCTGAAAAATTTTGCTAAGTTAGTTAAACTATAAAGCAATTCTGAAATAAAAAACAAGATATAGCAATATGCCTTTATTGTAGTTTTACAAGATACCTGTTGACAAAAAAGATTTTACAAACATTCGGATGCATGCTATCAGAATGATTTCAGTATTTGGAAGCACTTATGTGAACTTTTCTTCAAGAGGATAATTGGAAAAAGCAAGATGAGAACTTGGCTCTTAAAGATGCACCATCAAAGTCTGATGCTGATAGCCTATTGACTCACTATGTGATTATCCAAATCAGCCATTTTCATTATTAATCACAACTAAATTTTTGAAAGAATACTTTTCTATTTCAAGATCATTTACTTTATGCACTTCTTTTTATCTCATTTTCATTAAATGCATTAATATTTAAAAAATTATGTAGAGCAATATCATCAATATGTGGCCTGCTAAATTCCCCACCCCCTGCCCCACATAACACTAACAGAACCAAAAGTCTTCGATTTGACAATGTTTAGTTTTCTTTTAAAAACAAAAAATTCTGCAGTCAAGTTATAACATGTCAAAGAGTTAATAAATATTCTGCTAACAGATTCCTAAAAAAAAAAATTTCTTTTGAACCCATTTCTTTCTTGGAATATTGTTTTCATTATATTGCTGAACACAAAGTCAGCAAAAGCTCAGCTTTTTTCACAACTCATGGTGTTACTTCCATTTAAAGATTATACTATAGGAAAATGTGATTTCAGAGTGTACACCAAGAGTAAGAAAACGAGGCAGACTGAAAGCTAATTGCATGATTATTCCCCACCTAGATAATGTGAAGTTTTAAAGGATTAATTATTTAATATGTTCAAGATCAATATTTAATTTAGGTATAACTAACTCCCAGATGCAAAATAACTATTTTAAAAGGGGGGGGCCTTCAACAACAAATACAGTATGCCACTAGCCTCTGCTTAAAAACAAAAACTAAATAAGACAGTTGTTATCATAATATCAAATACAAAATTTAATTTCTAGAAATTTTGGGGGGAAAACAAATCTAAATGATTAAGCACACACAAAAGTTTACAAATATAAAACATGTTGATGAGATCTCCATAAGCTGAATAGCTCTGCTAACTGGGGAAGTAGTTGACATCTGCCATTTGAGTGCTATTCCAATGGATTTAAAAAAAAAAACACACACACAAAACTGGGCATTTTTGAAAAAAGAAATCCTGAAAATGATCAAACAACAAGATCATCTTCCAAGATGATTTTTTTTAAGCAAAACAGGATGATAAAACTCTCCAGTAACATATCAACAAACTTCTGAAATATATGAAGTTATTAGATGTGCTTGATCATTTTAGAAATCTAGGAATGTAGTGGAGTGTACATTACATAATCAGATATGTAGTGAATATAAATCATAAGAACTTTCTGCTTCACCTACTGCTTACAGTAAAGTCATTAAGACAAGAAAATGTTAACAAGTTTTAAATCAAGGAATAATGTTTGGTAATGCCTATTTATAAAAAAAAAAAATAGGACTCATTTTGGACCTTTCCCACAAATAGTACGAGTATAGTTTGTGTCACCATCAAGATATCTATCAGTTGCTTAGGACCAATCTATTTATGATAGTATTAATAAAATAGAAACACCGTGACAACAGAAAATGATTGCTTCAAAAAAGTTTTGCTACTATTCATAATGTAGAAAAGGCCTGTCAATTCTAGGTGAATTAACCACTTTGGGGCATATATTTGATGAAAACTCTAGGGGTAAACGAAAAAATGATGTAATGCACATTGCAATCAAAAGTGTACGTACTTATACAAACCCATTGGCTGCCCTGAGATCACTTTCCAATATTTTGAATCTCTTTTTTAAGAATTGCTAATAGTATTCACAAGATGACAACAAAAAATCTTGCTAGTAAGGATGAACCACATATACACCATGACTGATCCATTCAATATATTAATCTTAAAGTTTTCAATGTGCATAATTTATGAAATTCAAGCAATGCTACCATGAAACATTAAAAGTTTGCTTTCTTATCAACACCATCACCTTTTGCTCAGCATGATGGGTAAGAAAACAAATTTAGAAATTAACAATCATCTCAATGTGCATGCTTGGTTTGTTAGTGGTCACAGAAAAAGGTCAAGAAATAGCTGCAACAAAAAGAATTTTTAACTAGCTAAAGGAGTACATAAAACTTTAAAGTATTTTTGGAAAGAAAGCAGAACACTCAAGAAGTGTTGTTCATAGAACAGATGAGAGAGAGAAGAGTGGACTGAGTTACTGTTGAAACAAGGAAATAAATGTATGGCCAGTCAAATGTAAAAGCTTCTTGTTAGCGTTCATTTTAAACATAACGGATCTTTGCCACAGAATTACTTTAATTTTGTGCTCCGTTAGGCTAGCCTAAATCAATATTCTTAAATACTTCAAATTACAACAATAATTAAGGGTTACAAATAACAGTTTGCACAATATGTTTGGTTTCCCATTAACTTATTATGACAGCCACATTAACAAATAAAACTGTAACACAAAGGTGGGTGTATGTATGATCATTGTCAATCCCATTGAGAATATGAAATAAAAGCAAAAAAAAGCAATATACATGAAGGCCTTGGATAGTTTTCTTAATGAGCTGAAAGTTTTACATTAGCACTTCGAAAACTGTGCCATAAAGAGACACACACACAAACAGTGCTGAGCCCATGATATTACCCAGATAGTATACAGTAATGGCTTAGGTAAACACATGGGAAAAACTTTGTTAGCCGAGTAGGAAGATGGTATAATAAGCTGTGCACATACGTACATATTCTTCCTTAATATAGAAAGGGCAGCAAGAGGGTTCGAGATAGGAGATTCTTTGGACGTGTTAGAAAAACAAAGGTCAGAATAAAACCATCTCTAGCAGCTAACAATTTCTAATCTCTGGACCTAGTTAACTGCTGCACGTTATTTGGCAAGACACTATGCTGTTAGCTAAATTTGAATTATTAATATTCCATTAAATCTCATGTAAAAAAGAGAGAAAGAAACAGCAATAAAACACGAACCTGTGCTTTTAGTTTCAAGATGAAATTTAACTTCTTCCTTTTAAAGAAAATGACATTCCATGATCTGATTGGCTTCTGGTGAAATAAATAATCTTGATTGAACAAGAGATTAGAATTTTAATAGGAAGAAAGAAACAATCTCATGGCTTTGATAAGTTTTTTTTTTTAAAAAAGTAGACTTTTAGAAGCAGCTATCTAAAAATAGTAGTTTAAATCTTATTAATTAACAAAAAACTGGTAAGTACCACTTCAAAGTTAGTCTCTGCATATTGATTTTCTAATCTTTTATCCCAATAGATGTAAATACCATAGTTCATTATTATTTTTATCTATAAAACTCCATCAGTAACCCAAAAGAATGGCAGTAACCCTCAGGTAGATCTGGAGTGGAAAATGTGAACTATACTCATACAAAGTGCAAAATCAAATATTTCATCTTTTGCTGCTAAACTCATCAGCAAATGGTTTGGAAAAAACTGCATACATATTGAATTACGCCTTTTAAAGATATTTCTAAGAAAGTCTATCTTTGAACATTTTTAAAGTTTTGTTTAATAGAAC
The DNA here is from genome assembly GCA_018389105.1 of Nautilus pompilius. Lineage (NCBI taxonomy): Eukaryota > Metazoa > Mollusca > Cephalopoda > Nautilida > Nautilidae > Nautilus > Nautilus pompilius. Next base: position 896,961 of record JACATO010000321.1, read on the forward strand.
TCTAGGGATAATTACCTGAACTGTCGAACATAGAACCATAGAAATTTCAGATTCTGGTGTGTCTTTAGTCTATCCACACCTTGAATATTCTGCACAGGTATGGAGACTATTATTTAAGAGGACTTTCAAATATCTGAAATAGTTCAGTATACATTTAATAGAATGTATACTATATGATTAAAAATCTCAGTTAAGGATTAGATGATTGAAGGAAAGTCTGCTAGATTATTTTAAACAATGTGCAGTCAGTCATATGTTAAAAAAAAATTATGATGGTTTACTAAAAGAATCTAAGCCAATACTTTTTTAACTCTGGAAATCTGAGCTTCACCTCATGCTCCAAATTGACTTATCCTTGGGCAGTGTCTTTGAAATTGCTCTAATAAAAAAAAATTATTTTCTGAAATAAATTGTAAAATTGTTCATTTGAAACAAACTTCAGAAATTATTGCCCAACGAGTAAGCAATTCACCTTTAGTGCGCTCACTAAAGCATGCAAAATTATCCAATCAATAACAAGTGCTTACCAATTATGTTCTATCCATTCTTTTCGATCCTAATTATATGGATAAATAACCCACCTCATCTCTCCTGTAAAGTGAGCTTTTCAGTTAGAAGTTAAGTTCACTGAAGAGGAATACTAGTTGTAAACCCCAAATGTTGGACAATTCTAAACCAAGCTGGATATCAAACCAGTGCTATCAAAAATTAAATTGAGTTGAATTTATGAATTTGAGTGTGCTGTAATATCTCAAAATCAAATAAGTGTTAAAGATAGATATTGTAAGTGACAAGGGATAATTGATGATCACTGATGTCACGCAGTGACTAAAAATAGACATCAAGCTTTCAATACCAAAGCCAATAACATTCAGATAAATGGGATATTGAAATGGTTTTTCAACATGTTTCTAATCATGGAGAGAAATTTGAAGTAAACTGCAAATGTTCATCCCATGTAGTAGTTCAATAGCATATACAAAATATGCCATTAATGAGCCAGGAAACATTATAAAAAGCAATGCAATGCAATGCGATAGTGTTTGGCATTATTTTGATTTGGTTGAAAGTTTGGCTAACTACTGTAGTTGATCTAGCCGTGTCTTAAACTCTATATTGACTTATTCTCTGAAAATATGATGCAGTTAAAATACTATGGTTCATGTATCAGCAGGGGTTGAATTTACAAGCAAGCATTAGCACTAGAATTGTAAATTGTACAGTAGTGCTAGCTCTTAGTATTGATGGTGGAAACAATGTGTAAGCCATGGTTGCTTCTTGCCTCCATGCAAAAATACTTTTCCTTTATTATAAATATTCCACAATATCTAACAAAAGAAATATTCATCACTAACTAGCTTAAGAAGATACCTTTGAACGTGTAACCAAACGTGTGCACCTTTTCTGCACAGATCTTTAACAATACACTGGACCCTTTTGCAAACTATTAATATACTTTGATGTACTAAACATTTTACCAGTTCTTTTTCTATCAGCAAAAGCATGTGCCACCATCTAGCTGTTTACAGTAACTGATGGCATCAAAGTCATACAACTAATTGTTCAATTTGGATGAAAAAGGTCTCTTGTAGTATTTATTGTAAGTAAAATTAAACAGTTTATCTGAGACTACCCAGCATACTGTACATTCCGAATCAACTGATTCCAATTAGATGCATCAGTCAACCAGATGCTGATTTGCCGCCTTTTGGTGGTTTAACAGTCTTGATTACTTCTACTCATTCTGAATTAAAACTGATCAACTAAGCTGCTTTCAACTCAAAAATAACTTCCTTCTACATTCAAATATTTTTTGACATTTTCAATAAGTTACAAAACAAAAGAATTTTCTTAGATAATCTATGAAGTTTAGTCGCTAATAATTTTATAGTTTCTAAATACCCCTAACCTTCTGCCGTAACTAAAATAAAACCAGTCTCGCTCACAATAGTCATCCACATTTGACAATTTCATAAATCACAATTCAGAAATTAGAAAAAGTTACAATTCATGATGCGGTTAATTAGTTCTACACATACATATCACTATTGCAATCAAGATATACAGAGTGGTTAAGCAAGGAATTATAAGAGAACACAACAAAAACTAGCAGACTACATTTTGGGGGGAAAGGGTTAAAGAAAGTTTGCTAGTTTTTCTCAACCTGGAAAGCTCATTTTCCTAGAGTTCTGACAAAAATGCACACCAGAGACAAGCTATGTGAAAAAAAAAGAACATCTCAATACCAGCCTAGAAAAAGACATTTATTATTAAGTGACAAACTAACAAAAGGATGCTTCTAGGATACTGTAATAAAAAAGGAGAGTTACCTAAGACAGCACTGAAATAAATATATGGTACACCGCAGTCTTAATTTGGTTACCCCTCAAAAAATGAATCTGAGTGAAATCTACATATTTCACAAGTGGGCAGATAACCGGTGTGCAGTTATGACCGTGCTGAAAATAGGCAAATCCCATGGTATCTGTGCTGCTAAAGATTATATTATAGGCTATTCAGTATTGCCACAGTCTATGATAGAATGCAAAATATCATGACAATTCTTGAATGATAGTTTCAATGAGAATTAACTGACAAAAACGCCACTGCCAGAGTTAAGGAAAAAGCCCTTCATCAGTGATACTACAATAAGAATGTGCTGCCATGACTTGCCACACCTGCACTCATTAAATATAAGATTCTGCCGCTGACATCAGCCAAGCAAGGCGTCCCACAGGGGTCGGTCCTCTCACCACTCCTGTTCCTCTTCTACATCAACGACTTGCCCACTTTCATCAAGAACCCGCAGATTAGCCTGTTCGCAGATGATGTTGCTGTCTGGGTCCAAGATGCAAATCTACAGCAGGCAGAATGCCAATTGCAGCAGGTCGTAGACAGAATCGGCGAGTGGAGCCACAAATGGAAGATGGAGATCTCAGTCCAAAAGTCTGAGTGCTCCTTCTTTAGCACCAATACCCATGATGCGAAATGACGCCCGACTCTCACGCTTAATGGTCATCCAATCCGCTACAACCCCAACCCGAGGTTCCTGGGGGTTACGTATGACCGGCAGCTGACCATCGCTGCCCACGCATCAACCATTGGCGGGAAGATGCGGTGGCAAGCAGAGGCCCTGAGATGTCTGGCGTTGACCGAATGGGGTCATGACAAAAAAAACGCTGCGGTCAACGTATATTGCCACTGGTCGTTCGACGGTAGAATATGCTGCAGTGGCTTGGTTACCCTGGGCGTCAGACTCTACAATGGAAAAGCTTGAAACCTGCCAATGCTTCACGGACTGAGCGATAACGGGGCAAATGAAGACAACCCCGGCTGAGGCGATCCTGGCGGAAGCAAACCTCCCCTCCATCGACACACGAGCTACCCAGCTGAGCACCATAGCCCTCGAGAAATCACTGCGGCAGCAACCAGAAAATCCACGCCATGAAATAGCAGAGAAAAGAGTCCCCCAGCGCACGAAGAAGCCCAGCTGGCGTGAGAAGGCCCGTATGACCTGGAGAGCGATCTTCGGGACCACGCGACCGCCGCAGAAGCCAGAACTTCTCCCTCCATGGATGGAGACAGGTGACCATATCTTCGAGACAACCGGGAATAAGTCTGGGGATGTGGAAGCCGACAAGAAGTGGGCATTGCAACGGCTGGAGGAAGGCTGGGACACCTACGACCTGGTCCTCTACACAGACGGATCAGCAACGAGCGGTAACGCAATAGGCGGTGGTGGAATCGTCGTCACCACTGGCCATCCAAGTGATCCTCAGATCTACCGCTCCTTCGCCATTCCAACTGGCAGATGGTGTTCCTCCTTCCAGGCGATGATGAAGGCGTTGCAGATTATCCTAGCAGAAGGGAACCCCCAGAAAGCCCGGGTGGTCAGCAACAGTCTTTCCGTCCTACAACGCATCCAGTCCATTCATCTGTCGAATCCATTACGCAACAACGACGAACAAACAATCCTCCAACTTCTCTCTGACCTCAAAGAGCGAGGGTGCCAAGTGACTTTCACCTAGTGTCCGAGCCACTGCGGTATCATCGGCAATGAGCTGGCTGATGCCCAAGCGAAAGAGGGGGGCCAACTCCGATCAAGCAGATGTCGATTGCTACTACGAATCGGCTAAGGCGGCGATCTGGAGAGCGACTAGAGGCGGCCCGGCATCCCACAAGTGAGTAGCGAGAGTATATGGCAGCTGAGGTGAGAAGGTGAATCGTCTTGCTGAGATGGTGCTGTGCAGAAAGGAACAGGTCACCCTGAGCCGGCTACGCAGCGGTCACCACCCTGATCTGAAGTACTGGCTTGCAAAAATCAATCGGGCGGTTGACACCATCTGCAGGAAATGCGGTCTCGGGGAGGAGACTGCGGAACATGTCATCTACGACTGCCCCCGTATTCACCGACCTCCGGCAGAACCACCCCCGCCAGACATCCTGGCGACAAACCCAACCCTTACTTTGGCCATCTGGGAGAAGTGGACCTCTACTCCAGATCTTCCCGACGTGTCAAAATCCACCTCCCCATCCTTCTAACCCTACCTTCCCATTGCTCAACAACAACAACAAAAAAAATCTTTAAACATTTTCCAATGTATGAAGAAACAACCAAACCATGTGATTGGGGGGGGGGGTTGTTCTCAAATTGTGTCGCCCTTACTCTGCCAAGGACTGCAAAGTGCCCCTTTTCCTTTGCTGTCTTCATTAATGAAGCAATTAAATTTACATTGGTTCAGAAACAAGTAGCAAGTTTCATTTCTTATCAGGTTTCTTAGTTCAGCATGTTAAAAATAGATTCTATCAGCAAGCTGTTCCTTTCTAAAAGTACACTGACTATGTACCTAAATCTAACACCAAGCTCAGGTGTAAAATTTTGATGTGTTCAGTTGCATTTCTCTCCTTTATGAATCAGCTGTGGCCAGCAAACCATTTATTTAACCTAGGTTTTATCTTCTGCATCCTCTCTCCCACAGGACTGCTGGTTTTAAACTCATCTATAGTTCTGATTTATCTTGCTGTCAAGATAAGCCCTCTGACTCTCAGTAAGCCTATTGGGAAGTTTAATCTAGCTCACAAATGCATTCCATAGAGTTAAGTACCACACAGAAGCTATTTACTTACTGTCTTCACCCAACAGATGATGAAGTTAATGTTTTTGCACATCTTTACAACAACAGAAACTTGCTTCTACAAAGCCATAGCAGGCAACAAGCAGAAAGTGCTTATTACCAGCAGTCAAATAGGAAAATCTATTCTGGGATCTCCAATCAGTTCTATTGTCAGTATGGTGTCAAGGTTGTGGCTTACAGTTTCCCTCCAGTTAAAAGGTTTTGCTATATTCCAGCAAGGCTAAGTCACTACACACAACATATCACCATCCATGTGCAGTTTCTGTTTGTTTCAAAAACAACATTAGATCCCATTGACAATGCCACAATCCGGAAAACCAAAAGTCTGGCACCGCTGTGCATTTATTTGAAGGTGTGGCTGAGCACTTAGGATAGGTTAATATGCAAGGTCTATATTTTAAAGGCATGTTAACATCTTGAATACCCTGCTGGCCACAAAAAAAAAAAAAAGCTATCAAACAGCTGCATCTTGTCAGTTTATCGGATATTCTTTGCTCCACAAAACATGGATGTGTGGAAAGTTTTTGTTATATACCTCACACCTAAAGTCTATTTTAAATAAAGTTTAAAATATTTTACAATTTAGTGTAAAAAGAGAAAATGGCAGTAATAGTGAACCAAAAAAAAATAAAGATTCAGAATCTTTATTCCATAAATTAAAAAGTATTACCTATAATATTATAACTTAAAATGGCTCAAAAATATTCCAATAGTGTAAGCTAATCCTTATTTTAAAAAAGCCTGGTATTACTGACTAAATAAGTGTTGAAGATATCCTGACAACTATATCAGAAAAAAAAACAAACTTTTTGCAAGTATAACTTCATTTTCATTTGCTTGGTAGTATAAATATATGGTAACCTGGATAAACTGATTGAGCATTATAAATCATACTGAAAAATCTCTTACCTTTATTGCAGTGACAATTGAAACAATGTCTTGAGAATAAAGCAGTTTGTGTATTACACAGCCAATAATACACCATGGCAGTGATCAGATGACAATGTACAAAACACTACAGATTTCATGGGGTGCAAACTAGTTTCCAAGGATTTCTGTAGCTCTTCACAACATATCTATTTCCTCGTGTAACAGAAGCATCAGCTAATTGACATCAGTTTTTGTAGAGTTATATTAGGGTTTCAACTCTTGTACAAGCTCAAGTTGAGCAACAAATAAGGAATGGCAAAAAATGTATAATGCCATGAAAATATAAAACCAACCAATAAAACAAAATGAATCAAGTTCTTCGGGAAGAAGGGTAGTTGTAATTTAATGAAGGGCTGCATTTATTCAGCAAAGGGGCCATTCAGAGCAAGCAAACCAATTAAGTGTTAACTGGTCTGAAATAGTAATTTGTCTTTGTTTCTCCATTTGTAATTCCTCCCTTGGTGAGGCCCTCTTCCAATCCATATCTAATAAGAAGGGATCCTCTCCGGTTGGCAACCAGATTCTACATAGCACATTGTGCAGCACCACAAACTAGTCTGAGTCACAAGAAAACTACAGAGATGAATTTCTAAAACCTTGAGATGCTATTGTAATCAGAAGAAATTTTGGTCGCAGTTCCAATTAAATTTACACAACTACTAAAATATTCTAAAATAATCAATTCTTTTCATAATTTTTGAGGGTTAATATTTGTGTAGGAAAAAAACAAAATTTCTTTCATAGCTATTTGAGACATTCGTGTCACATTACCAGTTTATGTGTTTTGCTATCTTACTATGATGCAAAAATTCCAAAAGAGTATTAATATACATATCAGCTCCTTAATAATAATAATAATAATAATAATATAATAATAATAATAATAATAATAATAATATAATAATAATAATAAAAGTTTTAATCTCATTTAAGTAATGTTTTAAATGTCTTCCCTATTTAAAGATAGATACCTACAGATCGATAAGTAGCTAATGCTGGTTCTTCTGATGCCTAGAGTATCAATTTAAAACTACCTTTTGGTTTTAGATATTTGGAATCATCACAAATTCTAAAGGAGATAATACAGATTTTTCATATATCTCCTTCCACTCACTAAAACAAACAAACAACAAAGTCTCTTTCATCCATACTGTTCATCTATCTAAACCATAGCAAGACTATTTTTCACTCTATTTTTAGAATATAGCATTAGACATTCTAACATGTTAATAACACAGATATTCTGCTCATGAAAGTTCACCATATACTTATGAGTACTTTAAGAGAAAACAGTCAAATGGTCCAGATGAAGTAAGTAAAATGCACTGGAAGAATTTTGGAGAGCACTGGTACATCTAAATATCCCGATAAACAATTACCGTTGTATTGTGTGTTGTTCTATACATCTTTAAACCAAACACACCGCTTCCGAGATCTAAGTCAGAAATATAGCAGATTAGTATGTAATACAACAAACAGGTGATAGGTTAAGTAACATGAAGACATCGGGTCTGTGACTGAAAAGGCATGCTTTTTAATGATTGTTAATACAATCAGAAAACTGAATATTTCAAGAACTTTGCGGTGTGGGACATAAGGCTCAGCAGAATTACAGTTTTTTTGCAATTATTCAGCTTAGAATTATCATTAATTTTCAGTTTTTTTTAAAGGACAAAAGCAAACATTAAGGAAGAGGCACTAAAATTTTCTGATGCAAAAAAAGGAATAAATATGAATGATTTTTTTCTGTATATAAAACAGAAAATCTCACAATAAACAGAGAACATGCCAACGGTAATAATAACAAGACCATAATAAGAGAGAAAAGAATGAAGTCTAATCTTTTACATTCATCACTGACAAAGTCACTATTTTTACAGCTTGAGTTATTAGAAAAGCTGATGATGACAAAGTAGGCTTAGCAACCTGATTTTTTTCTCTCTAATGTTTATCTAAATGGAGAATTATTTTTTTCCTGGTGGTACAAACATCTTATTTTTTTTAAAGTGCATCTCTATCAAAAGTTTCTAGAATAACATGAGTAGAGTGAAGGTTCCGATAGTCAAAGCAGCTCCTATAAGTCACCGTTTCCCCACAGATAATTGAGTTCTCTTTTTCTTCTTCTTCCTGTGAACTAAATTTAAGACTAGAACTATTTGGACAAACCTTCAATTCAGGGTTAGTTAAGTTAAAAATTTAATTCTGCAGATTTAACAGCAAGGTTGCACAAATTTTCTGAGATGGTGATGCCTGATCTAACTTATTTACTCAATAAATTAAATCCAAAGAGAAGCTAAAAACCTATTTTTTAAAGTCACAAACAGGGACAGCTTAAAGCAGCATTAAGTTATCTTAATAAACAAGCTAAATTTTTTTTCTTTTTAAGTAATAACTAACCTATATCAGTTAAAATAAAATAAAAGTGTTATTACTCTTCAGATACCGGTGATGCCAAAGCTCTCCTATTAAGACAACTACAACTGTTCATCCAAGTTTCATAGTTGAGAAGATGGTGGGCTATACAGTGTACACTGGTTGTTCTGACATTACCAACTTTCTACCTACTTAATCAATAGCAGTCAAAACCCAACTACTACCTTTGAAGGATGAGAATATTTAATTAACTCTTATACACACTTGATCTCATTAGTAATCCTAGCTTTGATATCAGATTGTTAACAATAGATAATACTGTATGTGATAAACCTGTTGGACTTCATTGTTCTTTTTATCTTGTAATTCTGCAAATAGGCACGGAATAGTTTGGATCCTAATATATATGGTCTAACATATGACAAACAAATATATTTGACAGCAGTAGTTTAAAATAATTACAACAATACAGTGTAATTACAGAGGAAGATTATAAGAATTACAAAAAGGTATCATTATGGAATTAAATAATTTCCGAATGTTAATAATAAGATAGGCATGATGGATCTATTAGAGTTTTAAATAAAGTTTTATAGAAAATTATTTTGGGGAAGTAGACCCAGAAATCATACTTCTGCATCACATTTAAATTGTTTACCAAGCACATTAAAAGTCAACAAAAATTATGAGAAATGTCTCTCCTTTTTTAGCTATTTGTTTTATTTTCGTAAATTTTAAAATAAGCTTTTTAAATTTTTTCCATAAAAAACATGTTGACATACAAGATACTGAATAAAAAAGCCAGTTCTATCAGCTTTTGTTTGTGACGTACGTGTTCAACCCTGGGCAACTAAAGAGCTGGCATTTATTTCAGAGAAGTAATTACATATTTATTTTTGCAGTTTTGAAGATAGACTTAAAGCATTACTTTGATTTTTAAATCATGCTAATTTAAAAATTCTATTAGAAGTTCCAGCATGAAATATTTGTTTGCAGAGCAACATGCACTCAGTGTGTGCAATATTTGGATCATACTCAGCTGGTGGCAACTAAGAATTCACAGAAAAACAGGACGAAAGTAAAAACCCCAAATTCTGTTTTATGTAACTTACAAAAATAAAACACTGATGAGAATTTTCTTTTACTATAATAAAAGCTACTGTTCAAATGAAGTTACTTTTTAAAATCTACCTGGGAATGTTCATTTAAAATCCATCTTAATTCTGATTTACATCCGTCAAAATAATAAACAACAAGGCGCTTGATATTTAATCTCAAACTAACAAATGTTTCCAAATTTACATCAGATTTGCTTTCTCTATAAATGCTGATAAATTAAAATTGCAGAGTTTATTCAGTAATCAATGACAAACAGAAATGCAGATTAGTCCACCTATGTACATGAAGTAATTCATTAGTAGCAGAAATATTTAGGGGCTTGTTTTCAAAACAAAATTCTCATAGCAAAGGAAAGCTCAAAGCTTAAAATGTCAAGTGGCATATGAAACATCAAATAACTATAACATCAATGTCTACCATGTCTCCATAGTCACAGCATGAAAATTGAACCAGACTTGAGAATTTACTGCCAATTTAAATGGTGCTAACATGAACCAAGACAGTGCATGACCAGTCATGTCAAATAAATATATGCTGCATAACTAATATTTGGCATGCTGATATTCTGGGAAAATAAATTCAACTCTGGCTGATAATGACCACAGAAGAATACTGCTAGCCACAGCTATAAGAATCTTTAAAACAATTCTTTAAAGTTATAGAGGAACTGTTTATTTTGTAACAGAAAATAGGGTTAAGGATCTTCTCAAGAATGCACAACTGATCCATTCCTTTATTTTTAATTCTACACTAAACTCTTCATAGCATTTTGTTGGACAACATTCCACATCAAATCAACCTTTGAGGAAGGGGCCTATATCTCACCCTCTCAAGTCTTGAAACTTCTACCGAAGGTGCAAAGCTTCATCCTCCAACCCATAGTAGTTCCAAAGATGCAGGATAGTCAAAAAATTATGCTTAATTTTGCACAAGTTAAATCCATATTTCGTTGATCAGTAGCTACAGGACAGCTGTTGTCATCAAACTCTAGATCCTAGGAGAACTTCATATAAATTACAAACAATGTCAGAAATAATCTGAGTTATTTTTTATAAAAATTAGATTTATAGCAGTCATTTCATCGTGTCATATACTGAAGATGTGGAGCTTAATAGTGACCAAGCTAAGCATATTTTCTTCATCCTGGTCTGAAATATAACCAGAATATAGAGTATGAGCATTTTATCATTCCCATCTACAGAGTTTTGTACCTCTGAGGATTCACTCACCAATGCGACCAAAAACATTCCAACTTCCAACCAAATTACATATACTGAATGGCTACATCTGGAGATGTAAGAATCACTGAAGACATGTTTGGCCATGCTTGTAAGGGATGGAAATCATCCAACAATGTTTACTACTGTGTGTATTCATACATGTACTTTGAAATCAGACAGGGGTCTCTTTAACCTACCGAAACTGGACGGCTATCAGCACAAGTACATATGAATACTGTTTTACATGCAAAGTACCTTGAGACAACACCAGCAATGCCATTGGTTGCTCAGGAAATTTATACCATCTTCCTAATTGTATAAGAAATTAGTGTCACTCGTTAATTGAACAGCTAGGCAGACGTGGTCTACTTTGAATAAAAAGGCATAATATGGAAGAAAAGACAGATAATTTGAAAAAGAAAATGAAACCGGGTGTCATCACAACAAACATTCCAAAAAGAAAGAAAGGCATGAAATAAATGGAAAGATTGTCAGCTGAAAAATTTGCAGCTGTCATTATGCCAGTGAAATTAGCACCAACTTAAAATCAGATGAACTATCACTAAACATTTGCTTGCAGCATTAACAGGAAGATGCTAATCTTGTCAGAAAAAGTGTTGCAATTCATTTCAAACTCACACCAAGAAAACAAAATAGAACTGTAAAACAATTGATACAGATACTGCTGACTTTCTACAAACTTTGATCCAGTAAGAAGTGAAACAGAAAATCTATGCAAGCATTGTTTGGTTAAGTTATCAGAAAAGCAAAAAAAAGGACAAATCTCAGTATTTAGAGTTTAATCCTTAAATTAATTTATGAAGTTGAGAAAGAGAAACTAAGTGACAGTTTCACATCATGGACTACTCTCCTATAATACCCTAGAAAGGCTGGAGAGGAGAGCTACAAAAAGAAAGCTTGAAGATGATCAAAAGATAATAGGAAAAGCTGATACCAGGCCCATTCCAACAATGTGAAATGTGATGATTGATAAGATGATTAAAAGGTAAAATAAAAATATTGAGAATCGTATCAAAAATTTAATATTTATTTTGGCCACAAAAGAGTTGGTCTATCTAAAAAAACAGCAAAAGAATTTGCTATCTCACAATGTGATTTGAAAAGCTCTGAAGATCACAAAAACAGAATAGTGCAGTGCCAAACAAAGAAAATCACTCTAAGATGGAGCTATATGAAGTGGAACAATTTGATGAGGTTGATTAGAACAACTTTGTGTCTATTTAAATTGATAGAGAAAATTCAAATGAAAGTGATTGTTGCTATGCAACTTGAAAGAGCTGCACAAAATTTAAAAAACAATATATACCAGAAATTGGTTTCTCTAAATTTTGTGACCTGCAAGAAAAATTATGTGCAACTGCAATGTCATGAAATGCATAGTTTGTATGCTCCAGTAATTTTAGCAGGTGGTGGTACTGAAGCATGTTTACAGGATAGTCAGGACTGCATTCTTCATCAGCATGAGCAATGCCCAGGCATGGAAGACCTATAAGAGTACCTCAGCAAAACTGTCAACAGTGATCCAAAGCAAATTGAGTTCAATAAGTGGACACACATTGATAGAACACTGATTACAAAATAATTGCCTGTTGAGGAATTCAGCAAAGAATTGGCATAAAAATCTATTCCTTACTTGCCAAACACTAGTGCCTATCTGAAGGCTTCAAAGGAAAATGTCAAGTTAGAGAAACTGGTTGTTTTGAAAATCTTGTGCAAAATCCATCAGCACTGTAGCCAAGTATATGCTTTTTTGTAGAAGGTATCACATGTTTAAAGAGCATCTTTGGAAAATTCAAACATGTTCATTACTTCAGAGATGGCTCAGCAGCACAGTACAAAAATTAAAAGAATCTCATGAATCTGCGCAGTTATAGCAAGGACAAGTAGAATGTAACTATTTTGTAATTAGTCATGGCAACTCTCCATGTGATAAAGTGGGAGGCACAGAAGATTGGCAACCGTGTAAATCTTCATTGGCCTATAGAGCCATTTCCTAATAGTGCAATCAATCTTTTTAGCTACTGCAAAGAGACAGAAATATCCTTGTTTTAAATAAAGACAAAGAAGCAGTTCAGCCATTACTAGAGAATAGATTTAAATTTGAGCATACATTAGCTGGAACAGGGAGGGGAGTCACCATTTTTAAGTCAATAACAAGTTAGCTGGATATCAAAGGACAATAGATAATTTCAAACAAATGCTATCATTTCCACTAATTTGGATATAAGAGATTTAAACCTGCAATCAGGGAAGTATGTCACATGCATCTATGAGGACTGGTGGATAGGAAATGTGAAGATTCAATAGAACAGAAGGATGCATATTCAGTTTATGCATCCTCATGGCCTAACCAATGTACTGTGCACTATTCTCTGCAGTGAAACCTCATCGGATAGAGTACATATTACCATTGGCTCTGTATTAAATTGATTTTTTGCTGTTATAGCTAGCATTGTTTTTCATAAGGTACTTTATTGCTTTTCATGGTAAATAATAACTATGTATACTTTATGGATAATAAAAGAAGAAATAAATAACAAGTTGTTGTTTTACTTCAAAATTAATGGGAGCAAAATATTGGCAAATAAGATATATGGACAGGAACATTTGGAAAATGAAATGCTTTTTCCCTAAAATATTTCTTCTATAGTCAAATGAATGATATTTATGGCTGATGTTGATGACAAAATAGTATTTTATAGAAATTAAATTATTTCTCTAGTAAATAAAATATCTAGGTGATGATTAGTAACTATGAAAATGGACAACCACTTTTCCATTTCGTTTACCAGAAAAGCAATAAACATATTTAAAGCTAAGTGTAATGATGAAAATTTAACTGAATCACTGCCTGATACATGCATGTTACTATTTCAGGTTTTCTAATGAGTTCCATTCTAAAACACGAATCAGATTTAAATTTGCATGTAATGTTGTTAATTAAGTGAATGTCTCCATTCATACATCTGATTACTTTAACACCCTAAATACCTCAACAAAGTTTGAAAAATACAAAACAAGCAAGCCCCATAAAACTAGTGTTATGTATGTATTTATTTCAAATAATTGACAATTTACCAATCACAGAGTAATATCAGTTATGAGAAACGGTGAGAATAAATAAGATGACATGATGAAAGCAATGTTGATACAGAAGACTAAAGTATAAATTTAAAATAGAAAAGATATAACAATAACTCTGCGAACAAACAAACTGTATTAAAATTAACAATACAGGAATGTATTTTTTCATCCAATACACTGCATTACAATAATATTATTCAACTAAAAAAGATCCACCCGCTAATATAATCAATGACATTAATGGAAAACGTTTACCCGTTAAAATGAAAATGAACGCAGACTAAAATTTCAGTACAACCACATTTATAATCCAGTTATTCATATCTGAAGTAAGTTCCTTTCTCTACATGATATTAACACAACCAACAATGACAGACTTGTACTGTATTTATAAACAATGTTTTAATTATGAAGCTTTTATGTCCATGTTGTATACCTACCCGCCTTTCTTGTTAAAATGTATTTCTAAGTTAAAAAAGGAAATACATTTAATGGTGATAAATGCCAACAAGTGCATGATACAATTTTGACCATTAAAATAACTCATAATACACATCAGATGTGAACAAACAAAAACATATTAGTCCATGCTTCACAACTCGTGAAATTTGCCTGAAGGTAAAGAATTATCTTCTCCATTTTAGCCCGTTACTTTCAAAGACCATGACTCAACTAATTAAGAGACATTAACTATTTATTTAAGCATGAAAAACAGTTTTGTTGAGGCTGTCAGATTTACTAAATTTAATACTTTTATGTTGGAAAGGATATTCTTTAAAGTAATACAGCTCCTAATCCTTTCCAAAAATCCTCAAAACAAACAGTATGTATACTTACCAGATCCTTTCTTCACCAAACATGGCTCATCCAACCAAATGAAAAAGGTCTCATTCTTCTCATACTCTTCATCATCAACAATATGTACACTCACATACTTTCTGCAAAAGAAAAATTAAGAAAATTCAATAATAGTTTGAGTTAAGAAAGCTATAGCTTAAATAAAAACAAAATTTAAAATAAGGTTTCTTACTATCACCTTGTCTTAGGGCAGCCAGTGGTTTCGTGGCATGCTTTGTCACCAGCCAAAAATGATAACCAAGTAGCTCTTCTGGAAGGCACTTCCAGGAATGACACGTTTTGGCACAAGAAGTGTTGGAGGAAAGTAGGCAAAACTGCATACCTTATGGGTGGTTCAAACGTGAAGGTCTACAGAGTTTGCAAATCCCTATTGCTTCAAGGAAGTCAGTCTGTCCATGCACTACCAGAACAGATCATAAGCCTGGATAACGTTTGTCCTGTTTGAAGAGTATATCCAAAATTGGAAAATCTACATGGTCAACTGCCAATGTTACCCAACCATTTCAGGCCTAAAGAACATTTATTAGTTTGTCTTCCCAAAAACATGACAATATCACTGAGACACCAAGTCATTACTGCAATGACTATCTTTAGTTTCAATGGGGAAATTCAATGATGAAGCCAAGGAGAAAGGAAGAGGTGATGCTGAAGAAAAAAAGGGGGAAGGGGGGCATATGCGTGATCAGAAATCTGCTGCCAACTGTCTTGCAATGGTGGTGAGATCTCACTTTTTTCCATTGCTGACGGTTCTTTGGTTAGCACAATGAAATTTGAAGCCTAAGAGTAATGCTTTTTGGTGTGCTAATGATAGATAAGTCTTTCATAATTGTGTCTTTTGCAACTAGTCTGGTGCATTTTGCCTAACCTGATATTTCACAATCTGAATTTCTCTCTCGCCCCCAGCAATATCAGTTTGATACAATGCATACATACACTACCCAAACCGACTTAACCCAAGGTGTCTGGACAAACAAAACAATAGATAGGCATCGAAACTAAACCGTAGTCACCATGATAAGCCTAGTGCTGGATGAAAAATATTCTAAGTGATTGGCATTAATTTTCTTGATTTTTCTTAAGTTATTTAGATGCATCTAAGTAATAACAAGAGTGTGCATCCATGTAATCTAGATCTATAAGACCATACATTGTGATAGTTGATCCAATTGAAGAAACATCAGATCAATCCAAGTCTTAGCTGAATTATGTAAAAAGACAGACTTACTTTTTGATGTTTACCTATAGCAAGCAAACATTGTTTCTTGCCATAGCTTTATTTTTTTGGAGACAAAAGAAATAGTAAAACAACAATAAGCAGATCAAACTGATTGACTTGTTGAAGTGAATCTTATCTTAACAGAACTCATTGTTGTTTAATTTTTTAATGGTGGCTCTGAGTTGAATAAAGTTGGCAAGCTATTTTCCTTGCAGATTACATAGCGAAAACAGGAAGTTTTTCAATGATGGGAAGATAAAGTTAAGCAAATGTAGCATGTAAACATTAAATTAATTGCCGTTTCATTCAACAGGATTTTAAGATAATGTTCTCAAGAAAAAAATTTCTGGGCATTTTCTTTGTAACCTGACAATGACACCTATATCTGCTGATTATGAAGTTTAGCAACTGCAAGAACTATTGATGCACCTGCATTTCGAGCTATAGACAAACATGCAAATGTGTTGAATATCTTATGATGATAAGATTACAATCAATAAAAGCATGATTGTTGCTTTAGTAATATTCTCAGGAGATTATCCTCTGAACATATTAATTTGGCTTTGAAACTCTTATAGCCATTTCGCATTTTAGAACCCTAGGATTGTTAGAATCAAAATTGAGCCAACCAGATAATGGAAGACATACCTGTGAAATGCAAACTATCAAAAGGTTCCTTGAACTCTATACCTGCAAAAATACGAGTTCCAAGCTGGCTACATAGCAGATGACCACATCTCACTATGCCACAACAAGATTGGTGTCTGAAATTTCCACATTACAATAGATTCTTTTCTGCAACACTGACAAAAAATATCCCTGGACCAGCTTATCAGCAAGATGATTTGGAATTGCCTATGTTTATGTGGATTATGCCTCCCCAATCATACTTTAGTGGGACATGGAGGAGAGATTCAGCAGAGGACTGAACCGTTGATTGACCAAGTTCGGATTTGTACACGAAGAAAATGGCTAAAAAAGAAAGTTTTGTGAAAGTAGTTTTTGGATGTTGAGATGCACCATGACATTGCACAAAATCTGACTTGTCATTATGGCTGGCTATTTTACAGTTTGCTTTTTAATATTAGGATATCCTGTAGCTCATAGGTCATCATCTTCCCCCAACATCAGAGTGCAAGTGCCATTATATAGCATGACAATGTAAGGCCACATGTAGCCAAGGTTGTTTAGGACTTTATGCAATAAACCATCCAAATCTTCCAAAGGTGAGCAGTTTACCAGATCATTCCCCATAAGTATCACTCCATCACATCCCCCCCACAACATACTTTGTTAACTAGCTAAATATTCCTAGCGTTGGAGAAAGAAGTTGGTCCCAGTTCAGAATGTTATCCTTTTGTCTTCTTGTAGCATTTAGTAGGATCCATGAGACTTTGTTGTGAAATGTACATTGCTGCTAGATTAAGTAAAGAGTGTGACCTAGTCTAATTCTAGGAGTGCTGGTTGTACTTAATGTGAAATTTCACATTGCATACTATCTCTTGTCAAATGCATAGGTACTTCTTTCTATGAATACAGTTTAACTTCAATATAAAATATTTTAATAACTTTAATTTTTTTTGTCATTGGACATTCAGAAAAAAATGAGGTGGGACACCAGGCATGAGAACTGATGGATGGTAATTTCTTTCTACATTTGCTTTACTCTCATTCAAAAATTGATGATTTATATTATTGGAAGTTGTATTTACATTAGATGCCAGTGATACAGATGAGTTCATTACACACCCTGAAAAAGCTATTGAATTTGACTGACAGACAACTTAGGGCAGAAAAGCATGTAGCATAACAATGCCTATAAAGGTAAATTAGCAGTCATTATCAAGCCTGGATGGGAGTCAAATTGTCTGGCTTCTGTTCTACCAAGACTTTTCCCATATACCATTATTCATGGATCATCCTTAACAAAAGGAATACCCCTCTGTAAAATGACTGTCTATTCACATCTTTTAAAGATATGAATCATCAACAAAACAAGGAATGCTCCTACCAGAACTTTTGGAAAAGAACAGAGGCTACAAGAATAATCAACTACATACATGATTGAAATAGGAGATATTGCATTATAACGGTGAAATGGCAAAAGTGTCAGTGTGCTAGTGCAGATCAAAAGAGATTTAATCAGATGGATCAGAAAGTATCAGAGAACGATCATTTTCAGGCTGAATTGAAGATAACTACCCACAATATCAATGAAGCTGATAACCTGCCCAGCAACCCATCTGGTTGTTGTTCTAGTGATAATATAATGTTAAACTGGTATTGTATCACAAAATGTAATCAAAAATAAAATGGTGGCAGTTCAATATGGTTCTTCATTTTTTTTTTTACAACTGGTTTATATCAATAATAATGGCTGAAGTTAACAAAACAATCATTACACATGAATAAAGATGATTAAAACTTTCAAATTGCAAAATACTCTTTCTATATGTAACTACAGGAGTAATTAAGCAACACTTTTTAAAGATGAACATTTAATTTCATCCAATGCATACATGCCAGGAGGAGATGAGCATGGCCAGCCACTTCGTCAGAGCCAGTCTGGGTTTTAACGTACAGGAAGCGCTCCAGATGTGAAGTTAGGAGTCAGCCACAGAAATTTAAGTAGGAGATGCAATACACATCATTAGCAACAAGGATCCGATTGTTGATTGAACAAAGGTCCTGTTGAGTTTTTTTAGTTTTCCAGATCTCAGTGAATTAGTAAACCCACAGAAAAGCATTTTTAAAAAAAATGACAGCACAAACTGGATTTTGAAATTCAATTTGCTTACTGTATATTTAATGCGCACCTAAACCAATCTACTGCGCCAATAGAGTAATCTGATAATGAACAACAAAGAAAAACGTATCTCCAGATAAATTAACAATGTTAAAGAATTGTATTGCTTGTGGCAGAAAATATTTGATTTTAAAAATTCACTTAATAGATCAACTTAAATGTTTGTTTCCTTAAATTGGATTATAACAGGTACATTAATCCTACCGCTTACCTTAAAAGTTATCCAAGCATTTAAAAGCAAGGAAAATAAAGTGATAAACTACCATGCAAAAATGTCACTTTGTAATCACCCTAGTGATGTTCAATAAATTTAATTAGAATAATTTGAGATACATTGGCATGAAAGGAATACCTTTCTCTCCCTGTTATCTATGGTATATCTTAATTCTGGAATCTTGTGCTTTTAGCAGAGTTAGCATAAAGCCTCTGCCACCAAAACAGCAATTAGAGGTGGTAAGCTGTTGCCAATGGAAAAAGAAACAACCATATCTGTAGAAGAGAGACCATCAGAACAAATATAAATTGAAGTAACTTAGTTTTTTTTGTTTTATGAGCATAGTACTCAATACTCAAGATTTATTAGGAAAACTATCCTAGTATTTATAATAATTAAATACAATTTTCTAGACACGAAATTATTTCATTTTTACTATCATTATCCAAATTCTTAACAAAAAGTTCTTATTACCTTGACCACTGAATAATTATTTTTTTTAGATCTTTCTTTTCTCCTTTCTTGAAAAATTCTGCTAGTAATTTGCATAAATCCTGTCAGTTTTTGTGAAAAATTCTAAAAGATGAAGCAACACTCATTGTGATACTGTGGTGCTTATATAGTCCTTGACAGGTTTTAAAAAATCACTTAATGTGCTTGTATAAAGCATGGAACAAATGCCATCCAAAGTACAATTTTAACTTATAAAGCCTGGATGTACAAATATTAAACAAGATGGCAAAACAGTTTTCACACAAAGTTACTTTAGCATTGCACGCACAAATACAGATTTTCATATTTCTTATTTCCACATTTTCATGTATGACACTAAACAAAGTAGTTTTATCAATTACCCTAATTCCTTTTTTAAAATATTATTAATTTTTTTAAATTATTTTTTTTTGCATAGCTTAATAACAGAAGCTAGAACTATGATTATGCACTAGAAGGCTATAGCATATAACTTAACTGCTATACAAAGAAACTCTGTCTGCCATATCAGGAGATATGTAAGAATCAGGACTGACTCAGCTGAGAAACTGGCTACATTTGAAAACATTGCTGCATGATGAACATAAATAAAGATAAAGAATGCTGGAGGAATAGCAAGCCCAACTTGGCTGATTTGCACCTGTGACTTTTTCTTCTTTTTTCCAACTACGTAGAAGTGTTAGCTAACTCATTTTGATGTAAGCAGAAACTGGCCAATAAAAGAATCACTGGTTGATATGTCTCTGCTTAATGACAAGGCCATATATACAAATTCTCCAGATTATATTTCAGTTTAAAAATTTTTAATATAACTTCCAAACTCCGGGTCTGTGTTTATATAGCTATCTGCTTGCAAGTAAATGATCACAGATGCCAGAATATATTATCTGGACCACCCACATAGGATGGAAAGACTGAATTTTGTAGCAAACATAAATGCTTCAAGGTCAAGCATGCTATTCTCACACAAAGTAGGTGATAATCTCACGAGGAATTAAAAACAAAACAAAATTTCCTAACATTGAATTGTTTTTAATACTAAAAATTCTAATATCAATGACAACAAAAGGTCTTTAAAATACCACTCAACATTTCAATAGTTATACACAGTGCTAAAGCAGATTGTGGTCCCTTTAAATATACTACTGAGATGAAAATGCTTAATTCAAAATAAAGCAGAGGCTAAAAAAACTGAGTACATAAGCCCTGAAGATCTATTGAGAAAATAGAGAGCAAAAATACTGGCTAAAGTATGGCTAACAGATTTAACATAAAAAACAATCATACATTGATTTTCTTTGACTAAAGAAACTTTCAAGCAAACTAAAAAAAGTTAAAATTAGAAATGCTTCTGATTATCAAAAATAAGATTTAAAAATTTTAACTAAAACATGTACAAAGATGAATGAATGCTTCCTTATCCCTGAAAGTGTCTAAGGTATCTGAATAATTAAAGATACTATGGCAATTTAAAACAAGAGTTAAATTTTCCTTTAGAAGTTCTGGTTAGTAGTAGTAACACTGCCTAATCTAATATAAAAAATGTAAGTTAATCTTAAAAAACATGAATTTGTACCTCCATAAATACATCTTGACAAACACTGAAACATTTAAAAATAGCAAAAACTGTTTTTTTGTCTTTAGCAAAGACCAGAGAAAACCATAATCTGCACTTGTTTGTTTGTTTGTTCATTCACCATCTTATGTAAGTAGTTTTTATTCTTGCAATATCAACAGATTTTAAAACCACAAAATAGACAGCCACTATTCATCAAAAAAATAAAACTGCTACCAATAGGAATCTAGCCAGAGCTTAACAGTGAGACACATTATGCAAAAATCCTACATCAAATACTGTTTATCCAGCATAAATTTAAACCCCAAAGAAACTTATTTTAAAAAATGCAATGCATTAACATGCGGTAATTCAAATATTTTCCAAAGATGCAAGTTCTCTTTGTGCTGATAACAAAAGAAAGTATTAAAACTCAAACTTTTAAAATTATAATTACCTAATGTCTGCATAGAGGAAAGAAAAACAAATTATAGTTACTTTTGCTCACTCCATATTCCAGTCTCTATCCTGGGGAGAACACTTATAATGAATGAATGCTCAATTAGATGTATTCAAATAGAATCAAATTGTATTGACCAAAATGATTCATCTCTGAACATAAAGACTACATTTAAAAAATCACAATTCAGATGAATACTAGCAAATACTTCATAATTACTCTAGCATCTTATCACTCACCTTTAATGAAATCATCATCTGTGACATTTAGAATACTTTCTCACTGCCATTTAATGGCAATGACTATATTTCCTTGGTAAACACCCACATGGACAAAAGGAGATTAAATGATATTAAAATAAAAGGAAGAACAATTATAAATACTTTTTGCTTTAATAAACAATTCATAGGACTATTGAAAAATTGTGGAAGTGCTTTTTTTCTTAATCAAGAAAAAAAAATTTAGTAATTAGTTGTGTATTCTTATAGTTACATTTTTTTAAAAAAGCAACAAAACTGAATATTCTGACACACACACACACGTGTGTGAGAGTGAGTGAATGAGAGATGAATCTTCAAGATGCTGTTCTACCATAGTGGTATTTTCAACCTGTTATCAAGACTGTTAATAAAAACTGACTTCATAATTTTGATCAATCCTTGCAGTTCCTACATATCCATATACTCTCAATTTATAATAATGTTCACAATACAGAATAGTATTCTTAAATAATAATCCCCAAAAAACAAAAGGTAAAATTTTCAGAATTACTACTTCATATTTAATATACTGATTCAAGATATATAGATACAAGAAAATGACAAAGCTGTTTACTTCTGAAAGATTATTTTTCATTAAAAAATATAAACTCTTTTCATAATGCTAAGTCAGCGAAACAAGCAGCCTGACACGAGTCTGCCAGAAAAGCCACTCCAGTGGTGGAAATTTAAATGTGTAATTTAAAATTCTAATTTTTCTTTCAAACGATGACAGTAGACAAAATCCACTTGACACCTCAAAATTCCTATATCAGAATAAATTTTATATAGATGGCAATGAACAAAAAACAGAGCTAAAGTCTGATAATAAACAGATTTGTTTGTTTATTCTATCTTACAGATAAATTTAAACTCGTGATAGGGTTCAAGGATGTGACGCGATATCTCACTCATGTCGAGGGGGTCACAAATTATGGGAGCTGCCTAAGATTAGAGTTTGTATCAACAACAACATCTCTATCCTCACTTCTACAAAAAAAAAAGATGGAACCTGATTAATAATTTTATACTTTTTAAACAGGTTTAAACAATAACAAAAATTAAGCTTAATTCTTGTGTGAAGGCGAACAGAAAAAGGAATTAAAGTTCATCCATCTCCATATATACATATGTTAATAATCTTTTCTGATCTTATTTTATTAAAGCCAATGGTGTATTAGAACAGTTCCTTTGGTGACCAGTCTGTGTCGTATTACCAATCATGGAGTCAGCAAACTTTAATGTGTGTGTGTGTGTGTGTGTGTGTGCAATGCTACAGCCATTCAGAGCAATGAGGCTAATTAAAGCTCAACAAGATTTCAGAAGATCAGTAAAATTCAGTAAAAAAAAAAAAAACAAACAAACAGCAGCAATCTTCTTCCAGAATAAATTGTGCTTTAAGAAGACCCGCCAGCACTCAAATTAGCATAATGCCACATTTATTATTTAAATTAGTTTATTTATAAAAAGCACAAATTATGATAATTTTTAAATTAAAGAATCCCACATAACTAACATTGGTCTAATAATTATGAATATATTCATATAAACAGCAAACAAACGTAATTTCTAGCAGCAAGCTGAATTCTAAATATCTGGCACCATAAGATACAATCTCAAAGCCAATTGGCGTGGTGTGAAAACTGGTTGGCTTGCCCATAAAAAGATGATTACTGAACAAGTCGGAAATTGTGAAATGTAAATGTAGGCACCAAGGCGGAAAAATTAGAGCTGAAAATAAGTTGTTTTCTTTCATTTTAAACCGATTTATCAAAACTAAAGGTGCGCAGCGAGGGAGATTCTTAGTACAGTCTTTCTATTTCTCTCATTGCCCTGATCTATTTTCAAATATTTACCTAAAAATGGTAATAAATTAATGGCATGAACTGACTGCCTTTGCTTATGGATGCTGTTTGACAATCGGTGAATCTATACAGAATTATTAAGCCAACAATGCCACAATTAAAATAACCCGCTTAATTAAAAAGTTAACTTGTATCAAAGTTCTCATAATAAAAACCACCATTTCTCTAGAGAATTATTCACTGTAGCCAGCCAACAGTTCTAGTTATTTATACTGATAAACATTGTTAATATATAGCCCAGCTAAAATGTACATCATTAACAAATCAAAATTGTTTTCAAACTTGAGGGTATTCAAAACAACAAGCATTTTTAACCAGCTAGGTTTTATATTTTAATTAAAAAAAATTTTTTTTTAAGTCAAATACTTTACATAGTATTAACCTATTTAAGCCAAAATAATATGAAAGTACATCTGCTGTAAAACTACTGTACGTAAAAAAAAAGAATTTCAATATGCAAATCTGAGTGCCTTTGCACGTGTAAAAATACTAAAAGGTTGTGACCATAATCTGTTTCCCTCACCTATATTAAAACAAACTTGCCTGCTTGGTTTGGAGAAGGTTGCATCACTTGAGCTTATGACCCGTTTATATTTTGTACAACCTGCAGTACAGCTACATTTATCTGATAGTGTGCTAGCTAATATTGAACAGGTTCACGCTGAGTTTAAGGGAATTCTTATCAGAGCAGATAAGCAAAATGAACACTCAAGATACAGATGGAAATGGTAGAATATCAACAGTTAAAAACATTTTTAAATAATCCTATTAATAAACTAAAGAAGAAATGAAAGTGATTTAGCTTATAGAGCTTCAAGCCTTGTAGATGTTTGTAATAATTAATACACCTGATGTATAATTTAATAAATCACTTTTTTCTGGATGCAGCAATCATTTACTTTCCATAAACTACGAATCTGACTAGCTTCAAACTCTCTACAAGAATACTTGAGCTGAGAAGAAACAGGATAAGCTAATTCTTACAACTCATTTCTGATAAGCTGCATACAACTGTAAATGGACTTGACAGGGGGTTCACTCAGTAGTATGTTGTGCCATGCGGTCACTGTGTTTCACCATCACAGTTGTAAATATTCCGAGTTGATAACAAAAGCCTGCAATTACACAACACATCATTCACACCAAATAACTTTCATAAGGTCAAGTCTGTTGTTAAATAAGAGATTCTGTATCTGGGATTTTCTTACCAATGAATAAACAAGACGAAACATAATCTGATTTTTTTTTCTTTTTTATATCTTCTTTCACTACTCCATGTGTGTGCGTGCTCCACTCTCCGAAGATTCTTCTAAGGTGGCTTCCATTAGATCAGGTTTTATTTTGCTTCACCATGGTTACTGACAAAAATCCACACACACACACACGGTTTTCTCCTTTCTTTCTTTAAAACCAGAACTATTACATTGCAGTTCAAACATCAGCCACTTAATATTAATAGGCATATCTGTTTAAATGTTGCTATCTATTGCAAATCTCACTCCGATTCATTTTTTGCCATGCACATGAAGGAAAGAAAATCAAAATCCTCATCAGATGCACAAAAAAAATTTTTTTAAATATTAATTATAAGAGATTTTTTTAATTTAGATTGCTATCTTTTTTATCATTAAGTTAAATCTTAACTCTTGGATAAGTTGCTTTAAGAACTATAACTAGAAACAATAAATGAATGCATACATGTCATGGACAAGACAAATTTGCAATTGTGACATGTTCAATCAATATGAATTACTGCATGGAGAAAGCGAAATAATATACATACTTCGTGAGAGAGAGGAAGTGAGAGATAAATGCTTCGAAAGACAGTTTGTAAATATGAGCAAAGTATGATTTGTTCACTCAGCCTTTAGCCTCATTTTTATTTACAAAACTAAGTTGGTGGGAAAACTCAAGGTGTTCTCTTAACATTTGCGAGATGTGTTTCTAAAAAGCATGGAAGAATTCATTGCTGTAGGCAAGCTTGATGAGAACTGGATGACAGTATGAAAAGATAGAACATGCCAAAAATAGGAAAGTGTCTGGCAAAATGAAGACTAATTAGTTCTACTAACAAGATGGTAAGAAATAACTGAACTATTCAGTTTCTAAAGCCATTTGTTACCATTAAATGAGGATTGAGTATAAATGCTAAATAAAGGAAAGAACCAGTAGCCAGAAAAATCAACTTGGAAAATTAGATAAATGAAACTGATTTAAAAGCTAAAGGAAGCCAGAAGATTCTCCTATCTGGCATCTTCCCTTCACTTAACAGACCAAAAAATCAAGAATTGTTTTCTATTTACAAGTATTTTCAAGTTGAGAGAGAAGCTGCTACATATCTGCACACTTCGATGGACGTTGTACTTGAAAACTAGTTTCAGTACGTTTCTACGGGTTCTGAAAAAAAACTGTCACAATAGTATAAATGTTGTAAATCAGCAAAGTAATTTTTTTTATTACACATCATATTCTTTTGGGAACTTAGAAAGTATTCAGTCAAATAAATGCTAAAAAACTTGAATTAAATCAAAAGCTAAAAGCATTATCAACCATGATTATAGACACCACAGAAATATGGGCTGACCCCCTATGACTAATACAAAAATGTAAATGGGGTGTTTAGCTACTGTAAATTTCAAATACATTATAAGGCACATAATTCACAATAAATTAACATAACATAGCCAGCATGATTTTAGTCTGTTTTTATCCTTCCAAAAATCTTAATACTGAATTTCCACCAACTACACAGAACATTTTCAGATCTGTTTTCCAGGATTTTCAGTGCTAATGGCAATTTTGAGACAAGTTAACGTGGAGCAATAATGGAATATACATGAACCACCTTTAGCTGTCTTTGACTTAGAGCGAGCAGAAAGGATCTATTTTGATTATAATTTTAAAAAGATAATACTGAAACACCATTTTAAAATGAACATCCAGTTAATCTCTTATTTGTATCAAAGTAACTATGAAAACAAAGCAAAATATCACCTGGTTTCCATTTCTTTTGCTACATACACCACTAAAGAAGAATTACTTGGAAAGTTTTCTAAAAAACAGCATTTGACTAACATTATAAATTTCTAGATTTATTTTAGATTAAACTAACATAGCACTAGAGCTAATTAACCCTTGGAGACCTTTTGCAGAAGTTATTGGCAGATTACGTAATCAAGATTCTCCCCAGGCCAGCAGATCATTTACATAAACTGTGGGAACGAATATCCAACCAATATCCCTTAATACTTACTGCAGTAAAGAACACCCCACACAAAAATGATTCCATCCATAATTGTTCGCCATAGTGAAACTATATGCAATGCTTAGAAGAGACTGACCTAGGCACTATCCATTACATGCTGGCTGCTATGAATGAAACGGTTAACTGCTTATTATTTTATTACCATCACCAAAAATTCTAAATCAGGCGCAGCAGCACTCAGAACGAAGAGAATCTTGGAAACTAAATCGATGAGCAGGCTATGAAATTCAGTGATTTAATTATCACTGACGTGAATAATGCACAAGCACTTGATTGATTTGTGTGTATAATGACTGATCAACCTTTACATATTAACATCTAAAATTATTCTAAGCAAATCGAAAATATTTTTTTTTTTTGTAACACTAAAAGAACCAAGATACACAGAATAAAATACAACCCTGCCTAATTAAAAGACACCTAGACTGCATATTAAACAGTTATTTTCATTTCTCGGCATAAACTAGTGCAATCTACACATACTGATAAAAAAAACAACGTTCCTGGAAATATTCCAAATGAATACAAATTCTACTATGTTCAATAAATTCTACAAAGCAATCTCATTTGTTTACGATGATTACAAGATTAATCTTTGTAAAGAAGAAAACTAATTTTAAACAAGTTTTAAACAAAAGACTGCATGACTGCTGCAGTAAATCTGTTCCAGAAATATGGTAAAAGACCGCCATAAACTAGAAGTAGCATAAGCAATCTCTAAAAGTTCTTCAGCATCCACCTATAGTAGCAGTACTGACAGATTTTAGCATAGATCAAAGCATTCAATATTTTTTTTAAAAAAAAATCATAAAAGCATAAGCTAATACACAATGAAATATATTCTTCTGCCTCCATTGTCTGCCATTTGTTCAATTTTATTTAAAGAGAATAGCAAATTACATTCAAAATTTCTGCTTTGCTGTCAAAGAAAACTTAGAAATCTCTACAAAATGCTAGCCAGGAAAAGAAAATAAAACCTGAGAGCAGTGATGCTAGATTAATTTCTAAATAAACAAGTAGTGCTCAAATGAATTTAAATGAAAAAAAATTAATATATATCAAATTTTAAAAGAGCATATAGCAACTTAGAACTACCCTAAGGTGAAGTGGATGCAGCCATAAAAAGCCTAAAATCAGTCATTCAGTTATAAACAGGCAGCTCTACACTGATCCAGTTCAGGTCCTGCTTTGCTACAGCAGGCCACGCGTTGTGGCCAGGATAACATCATTGAAAACAGCAGCAGGCCCAGAATTGTGGTTGGCCAAACTTGTTGTAAAATGGCCGCTTTGTTCGATTTGTTAACAGCAACTTTTTACAGTGAAAAATTATGCAGAGAACTTAGCAGCAAAATAGTTTAAAGTCCCTTTTCAAGAAATATTATAATATAATGATGGTTGTTGACTTCATCAAAAAGAGTACAATAAGCAAACAATTTTATTTATCAATTTTTTAAAATTTAAACTTCTATCACAAAGTGTCGAGATGTTATAGATGAAGGGCTTCCCCATAGATTGGTGCTGGCACTCCACTAGGTGTGCGCCTCAGTTGTCGTGTACTTGTTACAGCATCACACAAGTCTAGGTCTGGAGAAACTGTATTATGATGTAGCACTGCATCATCTAGAT
Organism: Nautilus pompilius; assembly: GCA_018389105.1. NCBI lineage: Eukaryota > Metazoa > Mollusca > Cephalopoda > Nautilida > Nautilidae > Nautilus > Nautilus pompilius. The sequence goes on from JACATO010000321.1 coordinate 925,457, forward strand.
TCATGCAGTAGGATCACAAAACACAGCACTGAATCCATTCATGAGACTGGGAAGATTCTGGCTGAACAGATAAGCTCCATATCAGTGGATTTTGACTAATTGATGGTGGGCTCCTCAGTAACCGCCACCCACACAAGATTTGGTAACGATAGCATCACAGCACGAAGACTAAATTTTGCAGTCAGTCAGTGGTTCTAAACCAGAATCTGAATAATATTCTCCATCTAATTCTTCCTCTCATACAGCAATGTATGCTATTTGCCCACATTGAAGCAAGACAATGCTCACTCCTCTTAAGCATATTTGGGATGAACTAAGGCTTATCACCAGCATGTCCTACCACAAAGCTAACAGCAGCTTTTTGCAGCACTGTGCTAATTATATTTGTAGTCAAGACATGATGGACTGGCATTTGCATCAAATGTAGACTTTATGCAAGTGTCAAGGCAGGTACCAACTTGCTAGAATGATATCAAATGGTATGTCAGAAATTTACTAATGTTTAAATTCCATTTCTGCCACAAATGTCACTAGTGCTTATATCATACCCAGCCTAACCAGGTGTACATAATTTCTAAAGTCTTTCAGCATGCATTAAGATTTCAAAAACATCAAAACTACTGTTCGCTAGCAAGTTTCCAAAATATCTTTGGATTATTGTTTTAAAGAAAATAAATGTTAAAAAAAAGTAACAAACCATGTTTATTAAGAAGCTTAAGAATTTCATTTATAGGAAATAAAACAAAGAAAAAATCTAAATTGGTTAAAAGACTGACACGATGGTGCTTTGCCTTTGCATATCCATTCTACTACACTATTTTCCTACTTTTGTTTTACTAGTTTTATTAGTCTACAAACAGAAGCTGAGTAGGAGACTCCCTTGATTATTCCACTTAGAAGCAGAGAAGAAACACGCAATACATTCCAGATCAAAAATAATCAGTATGGTGGTGTCAAAAGTGCTTATCATCAAAGAACACGGTATGCATCCACCCCAAAATATCCCGAATAAATAAAGACAGCTGCAAACATACATAGTACACACAAGCTTATGTATTGCATATGAGTAATGTTCATAACCAAAAAATATAGATAATTTCTTTCTCTCATGTTAAATGCTCTATCTAATATAATTAAAAGTAAACAAAAATAATTAGAATATAATCCATTATGCATCTAAATACACATTAAAAAGTTGAGTCATATTTAGGAAGCTAAAAATAGTACAGCATCTAGAAATATACTAAATTGAAGCTTTATAATATATTTTAATCACCAGTTATAAATAGTTGTTGTTCCATCTTTTCAGCAGCATTATTACCAGTCAGGTAAATATAGGTCTATATTAGAACATTTCTTAAAGTGGCTGACTCAAAATTTTAAAATAAAAAAAAATTCTTTTCAAGTGTAATCACGCATATTAGACATTAGTGGGTACTATGAGTTATGTAGTAAATATATGCTAACCAAGGTGAATGCCACAAAAATCTATAGAAACTCATCTAAAGAGACCACACACCAAATCATCATTAGGGAGATACTATTTTATTTCACGTTCTGGAATACTGCCAATGGTTTAGTTGTGAGAAGCAAGTTTGGTTTTGTAAATGTCACAGCCCCTTTTTCTACAAACAGTCTCTGTACAATGTATCCTTTGATCGTTTAGAACGTATAACTGAAAACCAAGAAAATTACTAAAGTTCTGGACATACACATCCATCCGTTTTAATTTCAGATTGGTACTAACTTATTTTTAACCCAAGTAACTGATCTTAAAGCCAAATTAAGCATAAAATAACAAGAGAAAACATGTCTGATTTTTAAAAAAAATAAATAAAACAAACTTTTTTATAAAATATGTTTTGTAATGCCACCATTTTTTTTAAATATCAATAATTGTTTGATAGTTACATAGATCACCTTACAACATTAGCAGGGGCTATAAGCAATGGTATAACTGACAAACATGATCTGCACATTATCTACAAGAATAAAGGAAATGATGAATCAAGTCAAATTTCCATCAATGTTGTATTTAGAAATGATTAACTTTATGGTTTTTTTAAACATCAGTCCTGAAAGTTAGAGCTCAGATGCTCAACCAAATTATGAGAATCTACTGGTGTATCTCAATGACAGCAGTGCATGGTGAAGGTACAAGTAAGCAGTTATTATTGATGATTTTAAAAATTCTGAGAAACATTTACAGAGTATCCAGAGAACCAAATTACTTTTTTGAAGAATGAAAATCCTCTTAACTGCTTTAGCCTTTTCAATATAAAGCTTTAAATTTTAAACATTCTAATTAGAGCAGACTATCTGAAAAACAGGAGGGATGACAGAATATACAACTTTGTGCTGAGTTATCAGTAATGCCAGAGGATCTGTACAATTCTGCCATCAGCAAAACCAACCACCATTCATAAGTTAGCCATGTTACAAAAGTTTCCAATCCTATAAAACTTTTGTTCATACTAATAACTATATATATATATGCAGCTTATTCTCTTTTCTGAAAATATATATTGTACTCTATCCATAAAACCAGTTTAAGTGAAATATTTTATTAACAGAATGTAGAAGTCTCATCTTGAACTAGCCCATTAGATGTACTGATCTAGTAGTCCACTTATCAACAAGCATTCAAGTTATTTAGCATGGAAAATAAAAATATTCTAAACTTTATTTCATATTTTTTCAATTAATTTTAATTAATCATGTTTTTCAAATTATCTTTAGGGAAAATTTAAAAGAACTTTTTGTTGAATGTTACTGTGTACCATTTCCACAATATATCATTCAGTATCAAGTTATTTTCAAACAATATTAATACATATTGAGCACTGAATATTTTAAGCTACAATATTAAAACTAATAATCCTCAGTTCATACACCAGGGAAAGGTGAAAATCTTTAATGTTTGAAATCAGTTTTTCAAAACAACTGTCCAAATACAAAATGTAACTCATGGTAGCATATTAAAATATTTAAGAGTATGCTACTGCTACTTTCATTAATAAACCAAAACTGACGGCAAAGCAAAGACGGTTTTGCCATCTATTAAATCTTTTGTGCTACTCTCTAAGCCAACAAATTTTGCTTATTAACTAAAGGTAAAGATGGCAAGAATTTTAACCTTCCAGTCAGTTTAATAAAAAAGAAACAAGAATCCACTAACTTGGCTGATTAAAACTTAAGCCATTGCATAGTACACACGACAAAGTTAAATGGCTAAACATACAGTGGACTAGTCTTCTCAATTTACATCTGCTGCTAATAAACAATCATGATTAGGCATATAGATCTTTGTAAAATAAAATAAAATCCTTTAAATGCGATAAACAAAAATACTAATATTGTAACTGCTTGAAAAATAACAGATTTACTCAGAATCAAAGTTGTTTTAATGAAAGATTTAACTTTTAGTAAACAGACTTTCAACTACATTCAGGGTACTTCTTTCTAATAAAGCATGGCACCCTTGGGATAGTGGACAAAGTCTGTTTTAATGTGTGCATGTTTTCTCCTTTTGAAGGGGGAGTGGGTTACTGAAAGTCACAAGTGGTTTCAAGGGGGACCAAAGCCCAGGAGTGCAATGCCCTCCAGCAGTATTACGATATGATCCCCAACACTACACCAGGAGCCATGCTGCTGACTGCTCCCCCCCCCCCCCAGCTAAGGGACTGGCAATACAAGCCCTTAGACATCAGGCCCATCAAAATGGAAAAGCCATCAGGCCCCACTCCATGTATGAACTTCTAATCCATAGCCACCTTAATACCTTTGGCACCTATCTTGATAAGAAACCAATAGTTTGCAGAGTTCCCCACCCTCCCAAGTAATCCTCTGAAACACTTCTAATGGAAGAAAAAACAAAGCACTTTCTATCCTTTCTTGGCATGTCTTCATACTTTTTCCTTCTTACATTCTGTCTACTCATGGGACTTAACTCAACAAAACATACCTAGTCATCTTTGATCAAATGATATCAGCTCTCGGGCTTGTTGAACCTACAATGCATATTTTGATGAATAGTAATTTTTGTCTCATCTGCCAGTACTGGCCAATCATTGCCTAATGTTAAAGTACTACTTTCCAGTATTTCTACAATGCTCCATTCTGCCACCACCTAAACAAATTTTGAGTCTAACTTCTTGACTTACATGTTTTCACCTTTTATTTTGTTTGCTCATACCTGCAAAACTTATGGCATCATCTATATCTTTCAAGTGTTAGCACTACCATACAATTTAATGTGCAAGAATTGCTCTCTTCTTACAAACCAAACCACAGAGGAAATATTGTTGTGGGGTAAAACTGAAATGATTAAGAACTGTATCCTTGGTACTTCCATATCTAACCACTTCAACCTTTTCTCTACCAACATCACATCCAGTTATCATGATGCTTCCTTCAGTCACTACTTTTGTTTTATCTCTTTCTCTCATTTGCTTTAAATCTTGTAATAAATCCACTTTTCTTGTTTTACACGTATCTCTGTTGTGTTTTCCACCCATGCATTGTAGCATGAGCCTTCATTCTGAATTATGAACTATTTTGACTGACCATTTCCTACTTGTCTTTATTTATAAACTTGTTCCACCTATCTTCAGGTCTGCTGAATTTTGTATTATACGTATAACCCTTGGCTTCTCCAACTTAAATTTTTCTACTAAAGACGACAATGGTGTTTGTAATTTACTGGATTTTCTATAAATACATGCTACATTGAAGTTCTTCTCTACTCCTAACCATTTCCTCAGTTTTACACTGATTTTATTTTATATTGCTTTTTAGTATGCAACATATTAATATTAGTACACTGACAACTGAATTCTGGGTAAAAAGTCTAACTGATAGTTTAAATGTTGGCACTTTCCAGGCAAATCAATGGGGTTTTTTGTTGTTGTTGTTGTTGTTGTTAGAAGTGTCTCCTCCTCCTCCATCACAGCTCTTGTATTGTTTTTACCTTTTAGGGAGGTAGCATGATTTGTCTAGACATTAAATTACTTGTCAAATAAAGTATATCCCACCTCTGGAATTTTAATGTTACACTTGCGAAGTTTTCTTTTCAGTACCACTGAGTTCCTTGACTTGACGAGCTTAAATTTCATGTATGCCCATGACATCAGTTTCTTCAACTTACTCAAGAGCCACGACCACCAGCTTTCTACAACTCTTTGCACAATGTGAGGTCTTTCATGAAGGTCTGAAATGGTGGGGTGGCCTTACTTCTGATCTAGTTACTGGGATGGTACTTTATGATACCATACCATTACAGATCACCTGCCATGTAAACAGTGGCTTGCTAGTTTACAACAGATAAGACTATTGGAAACTATGCCTAATGAAATGATAAATGCAGCTTTTTTTTTTAATCTATATTGTGACGTGTTTTAGAAAGGCCTGGAGTTCACATCTCTCACACCTTCCTTCAGCAAACCACAGAACCAAGCTGCCAATTTTTAAAATATTTGCCCCCCCCCCCATCACTTTTTTAAGCCACATCAGTACAAAATACTTTTATGCATCTATTTAAAAAAGAACAAAAAATGAGCAAATTTGGCATAATTTACAGTGTTAACAGATCCTTCAAGCCAAATTTTAATATTACGAGTTAAATATTTAAACATGCTAGAAAACATTGGAAATAATAACTAATAATTTAAAAAAATACAGGGCATGATAGCCCTGTTATGCTAAAACTAAAACAATTTCTATTGGAAGTTTCACAGCTTTTAGTTACTATTGATTCTTTTTCTAATTTCATATATTTATATAACTAAGCTGCTTTGAATGATGTAATCTGTTTCAGCAAACCTTTTAGTGTATGAATAATTTGTTCCCAGATTCTATATACCTAGCGCATAAATATATAAATTCTGTTTCTAATATAGAAGAAAAAAAAAACAGGAAAATGGTTATTTATTTTTTTAAAAAATAAACAAAATATGTAGAAGTACTTTGAAATGAAAGCTTCCCATAGTTAATTGATGTGTAGTTATTTCTGGTGACAAGGTATGTAAATCAGCTAGCAGCAGTAGCACCAGACATCCATTTATCTGTATCTTACATAACAAAGATTGCTGCATCCTGAAATTAACTGGAAGCTAGCCAGCTGGCATTCTTGATTCCAGTAAGTGATGTTAACTTTAATTCAACAGAAAAGACCACATCATCACTGGGTCAATCTAAATTATCCAAAGGGGGCATCAGTCTTTTCTGCCAGTACATTTGTTAGCAAGATTAAAACAAACTGATCCTGATGTCAGCTAAGCCTGCAGATACGGCAAAAACCAAACAAACTTCGACATGCTACAGTTTACAGAAATTAAACAGTAGCACAAAAGTCCATTACAAAATGTCTGCAAAGTAGCGTGACATCTTTTTTAGTAGCTAGTGGAGGTTCTGTCTTTGTAATCATTATAAATGCATCTGTATCAGACTATTACACGTGCTAAATCAGTATCACTCAATAATTATCAGTGATGTATAGTTAAAATACAACATCAACACATTTTACTGATGAAGCTAATTAGCAATTCATTTTGGATCATTTTATAGTACATTTTCAAGATCTCAAATTTGTAGGAACCTTTACATTAATATTTAAGATAGATAAAGAAAAGTGGAAATCATTTTAAGCAGTATAAATAAGGATTTAAAAAAGAAAACATGCAGCAAAAATTAAATTGTAAGTTTTATCTTCCTAAATACCACCAACTGTTTATTTGGTCAAGCATTCTGAAAAGGCAACAATCATGTTACCTTTGAAGGTTCTGCAATGTTACCAATATGAAAATTTTCAGATTTACTCAAATACCAAATTACCAGCACCACCCTCTGACAAACAAAGTTAGAATTCATAATTTCAGCAAGTTACAAATAAACTGAGTAACTGCTAAGATTAAAGATTTACAAAAGAAAAAAAAAAAAGGCTTATACAGACTTATAATGTAACGTATCACAACCACAGTTTATCCCTAATGCTATAAAATTTCCTTATCTCAGGTGGTCTTGCCAATGGCAATAAACAGCGGACTGACTTTGTCCAGAACCTAGTCTGTTTACTGTGCAAAACATTATTTAGACTCCAGAATAAAATAACTTGAACCAAGGAGTAAACAACATGCAGACACCCCTCCATTACTTTTTATTTTCTTCCAGACCAAATGAATGAACTGAGCACAGGTGAAAGAAAAACCTATTAATACCTGTATTGACTATCAGTCTTGTCTACTATTTATAGCATATCAAGGTCATGTAAGATAAAGTACAGCAAATGCTATACATAAGATTTAATATCCAACAGCACAATAGTAGAGTAACTTTAACATTACACTTAACAAAAAAATTTTCAATTACCCGATTGTTACATGAAGTGAGTTTAATTATTTATGTAGAATCTTCTTGTGTACTTGATAACCTGTTGTGAGAATGATTTACCACTCTTAATTTGTTTCATATTTAAAGTACTCCAATCCACCTGTCGGTTCTTGCTATTTTATATTAAAGCTTCCCCTGTGCAGCAACCTTTACAGAAAAGATGTTTTTATTATTGATAATGACAGATAAACTCATGGCCACATTTTTTAAGATGTGGAAGGTTAAAGGTTATATTACAGATAGTAAAGATAAATCCACATCCCAAAGGTAAGGTAAGGTTTAGGTATTAACTACTATATACATATCTATGCATGCAAACCAAATAGAAGTCCATGGAGTTAAAAGAAGAATTGTTTAAATTCAGTTCTTACAAAATTTCTCCATACATTTTTTGTAGTTGCTATCGTGTGTGAGTTAATCAAATCTACAGTATCTTATACATACATTTTAAGTGTGGTCTTGTACAAACTTTAATGACCATAATTTCACATCATCTTATCACTGAATCAGGGTCCCATCTATATTTCTTGTCATAAGAATAAACAGGTGATTAGAAACCATGAAGGACAAAGCTATATTGGAAAGGAAGCAAGTCAGGCAAATCTGTTCAGAACCACTAAAAACCAGAACTGAATGCAACTAATCTTCTCAGTTGAAGAATTACCTGATCTGTAAGAGAAAGCATGAACTGATGCTCAAAACCGGAAGATAAGCAACAAGATTTTCTAATCTTACAAATTAGAGTTGTGTATTACAGATCACTAAAAAGGCGAAATTAGAAAAAAATAAAATAAACAAACGTATCATTTATGGAGGTCATTTTACTTTTAAAAAAAACAAATTAGCAATATTTATAAGAATAACTTGGATCTATTAGTAACCAAGTTTTTTAAAATTAATTAGGCAATTGTTCACCTATAAATTTTTACTTGAAGCTATAACAAGACCCAATTAATTACAAAATGGTCAAGAATTCATGACAGCAGATAAAGAAATATTTTTCCATAATAAAGTTATAAACTAATAAATTAATCACTACTAGTGATAGCATAATTCAAGTTTACGATCACACTGATAGACAGTCCTCTTTCCTGGACTCTCTCCAGGAGCATTTTCCTGACTACCACTGAATATTTACAATTATTAAACTACTTGTATTTGGTGTTTCAGGGTTTCCATAACAGAAAACAGTAAATTTAGAAATATGAAATGTCATCTTCCTCCTGTATATGACTTTATAACCATAATCTGAGCTAAACCATTTACTGGTTGAAATTTATTTTTAAAATATGCAAGTTCTCTGATCCCTGCCCTGTAATGTGTACTAATCATCGCAAAGCTGCCACTAACCCTTCTCTGGATAATGAATCAGTCACAAATGATCTTCATAACTTACGACTTTTGTTAAGTTCCATTTAGAACATACTACGCAATCTCCCACCTAAAAATAGGGTACATACAGGGCAGATGGTGATCAATGCACACTGTTCAGAATGCTTCATAAAGCTATGGTAATTGTCTATCCTAGCTCGTTTACTGCAGACAGTTGGAGAGAAAAGTGTCTTATTCACACAAAATTATATAATCTTTTCCTTTGTAATACATTTTTGAAAATAATTTGTCTAGATTTTGTTGTTGCTTTGTTTTATTTCATATTAATCAAGTTTTAAAATAAAGATACTTCTGGAAGTGAATAATATTAAACTTTTCTCAGGTGTTAGATTTATACTTAATTCATAAAGAGACTAGACATCAGCAGAAGAAAGCTGCCTGTGTATTCAGTGATGCCATGTCTATCTATATTTTCTAAATGTTATTTTGAAGTAACAAATCATTTTCTGGTCCTCACCTTTGTTTTCCATCCAAATGCCTTTAAATTTAAAATGTAATCTCACCATAGCATGTCAAACCCATTGCCAGAGAAATATTTTGTTACCTGCAGTAGTTTGTAAGTTTTGGGTGAGCATGCCAAATTTTATAATTCCCAAAATCAAACATTTCAGAAAGAAAAAAAATATGTAAAATCCCTATAACAAGACATGGAAGAAACAGTTACCATGGAGACCATACAAATAAAAAGTTGCAAGCCAAACCTTGTGGTAAATATAAAAAATATAATTTTTCTTAGTTGGTTTTTGAAATGCCAGAATTGAGCATATCACCAAATTCATTATTGCTAAGATTTTGTGACAAATGTAGAAACCCTGTATTAGCTTTAACCCCCCAAGTGCTCATTAGAATAGGCGGTGCTTCATGGTAATGCAAGCAGAGAGACTATTCCACTTCTCATTCCAAGTGGTTGGTTGGCTGGGTTTTTTTTAATTGAAAACACTTTTCCAAAAAAGAATGGTTTGTGTAATTGAAAATAGTCACATCTACTTCAAAACAAACATTTAAAAAAATGTAAAATATTTAGACAATTATTTAGTGGCAACTATATCTGACAAATAATTCTTTAGTCCTTTTGTTCTTTTAAAATTCATTAAATATTTATTTCTAAAGCAAGTGATTTTATTTTTTCCTATCATAGCTAAGATACAAGCGTGACAGTGAAAACTGACAAACAAAACAATTTTTCTACAAACTTCCTACTGCATATTCTACTACCTAATAGCGGTTTTATTAGTCCTGATTAAAAAAAAAAAAAAAATGGATATCTTATTTTTAAAACAAGGCATCCCAGACTATCCACTAGGCCCATAACCGCTGGACACCATTACACGGTCACAAGCTGAAGCTTTTCACTCGGCCATCAAGACTTTAGTTTTACCTGACTAACCAGTTGACATTTAGATGACATTTACCGAATATGACTATGCAAACTAAACTTTTAACAACACAGGAAAGCAAATAACCATATTATACTGTTTAGAATTTCTGTTCATAGATCTTTTATTTGGTTGGATTCAAATATCAAATCATCATTTGTTTATCTGCACAAGATGCGCTACCAATCAATGCAAATGCAAGAAACAAACTTTTTTTTCCTTTACATGAAACATGTCAGAGATTTATCTCTTATTTTATCTTTCTGAAAAATATATATATATTAAATGATCAAGCATAAAAATATCAGGTAAAGAAATGTTCTGAAATTTTTTGCTATATAGATTTAAAAACAACAACAATTATTGAAGACCCTCGTAAACTATAGATCATTTAGATTAAAGAAATCTTCAACAATCCGATGAAGCATCTTTGCTGCAATACTTTTAGCCCCCCCCTCTCTTTTGATAATTAAGTTTTATCGTGAAAAAAAAAAAAGAAAGTTGAATAGAGAATTCCACATTCTACTAACAGCACCACAGCCAACCTATAGCTTTGGGTATTACTAGCATGCATGTGTCAGAGCCACTGATACCCAATTACCAAATAATTTGACTGCTTCTCGATACAAATCAGGGCAATCTAGTTCTGGTTTCATTTATTGATTTCTCGGTTTTGTTCCTCAGCCTAAAACATGTTATGTCATCCGTCTGAATCCTGCATAACATCAGAGAAAAAGCTGCTTGAAACAAACAATCAGTTGGCACAACAGCTACTTAGTTTCTCCAATCATCTCAGCATTAAATGTCCAGAGTTAAAATAAACAACTAAAATGTCTGAGAAATTTTTGTTGTGTGAAGAAAAATGGAAGATTTCACTGAGAAATGTACACTAACGCTAGTAATATATTAAGACAAATTAAATCCATTTCTCACTCCGTGAATAGTCTTAAATACCTTACTGTACACTCTTTTATAAAGAGGATTTTATGGAAATTGTCATCTCGGGGTAAGTTACTTTTTATTTTCCTATGAAGTCTTTAATACCGCATGCGATAACAAATTAAATAACTCGTGTAGAGAAAACAGTTTAAAGAATAGTTTCAACTGTGGAAATAATACAATTTGAGGACAGAAATCTGGTATTTATAGCATATGAAGTAGAAACCATTTAAAACATTTGAATTTCCATATAGAAGAGTCAGGTTTACTCTCTCTGGTTATAATGCTCAACATTTTCATTTTGGTAGTGCAGATGTACCTGCTTCGATGAAATAGTAACATTTTTAAAACAATGTTAAACTTTACAAATATTAAGAACTTGTGAGAATCTATTTCAAAATTTTATTTAAATTTTCATGAAATATATGTGTATATATCAGATCCAATTTCATAACATTTAATGAATCAACATTTGTATAATTTGCCAATAAAAACATCTTCACTGAAAATTGTTCTCAATGAGTAACTTAATTTTTTAAACATTTCATTCTATATTTATTTGTACAGTGAAAGCTCTTAACTGACATCTGATAGCACTCATTTTTCCATTGTTTTTGACAACTACCGGCTGGTGGCGCCAGCGTATGTCTTATCGAATGCAAACAAAGTGCACACAGTCTTGCATTGCTAAATGCTGGAGAAAATTCAATCCGGAAATTACGGATAGCAACATGTTACAAGCAAGAAGTGTACAGAAGAGGACGCATGTTGCGTTGACGATAACTCAAACTAGACATTCAGCAAATAGACAAAGGCAAGAAACATAGCCACATATTGAAGGACTTCAACAATGGCCAGTTCTGAGACTAGCAAAGCTGTTGATAAACGCTGTACCTTACGTAAGCCTAAAATGGAGTGGTTGGACAATGTACTGTACGAGTGGTTTTCCTTAAAGCGATTGGAGGGAGCTGCAATTTCTGGCCCAATGTTGATTGAAAAAATAAGAGTTCTATGGGAAAATGGAATTAAAAGAGCTGCATTTTTTCTGATGGCTGGCTAGCTCACTTTAAGTTATGTCTTGGCATAAGAAGGCTAGATGTGTCGGGAGAAAAGCAATTGCTGATCCTGAGGCAGCTGACCAATATTGTGAATTCTTCCGGAAACTGATTGTGGAACATGGCTTAATTGCAACAAACATCTACAATGCAGATGAAATGGGAATCTTTTGGCGCTGTTTGCCAACATCAACTCTTGCTGGTGGTGATGTAACTGTTGCTTCAGGGTTAAAGAACAAAGATCGTTTAACTGTGCTAACTTGGGCTATGCTGCCAGGGGACAAACTTTCCAATCACAAGCAATTTAATTAAGTGTCGAAGAGCTTTTAAAGGTGTTTTTCACCTGCCAGTTAAGTACAAGGCATAAGCTAATGCATGGATGGATAATTAAATTTCTCTTTACTGGTTTCACCTATGAAGAGATACAAAGATTGTCTTATTGCTTGATAATTGCCTAGCTCATCCTTTAGAAGCAGAGCTTATTTCTGGCAATAACTTTACTATCTACCTGCTACAAATGTAACCTCCCTTAATGGATCAGGGAATCATCCAAAATCTCAAGGACATTTACAGAATAGATTTTGTGAGGAAGCTTGTAAACTTTGATGGCACACTTCAAGAGTTCCAGTTTACTTTCAACATCAAGGATGCAAATTTTTTGGTGGCCTGTGCATGGTCTGCTGCCAAGAGCACAACTCTGAAGAGCCTGGAGGAAGTTGTGGGCAAAAGTGATGTTTGCCGGAGGGTCTTCTGATGAAGCCATCAACTTTCAAAGCCTTAATTTAAGGCAGAAGATACCAGTAAAAGAAATAATGGATGTCCTTTATAATGGAAACCTCTCCAACCCAGTCACTCAACATCAAGATGAAGAGGTGGAGAAATGGGTGAACATCAACCAAGAAGTTGAAGTGACACAAACTATGACTGACAGCCAAATCATCGACATGGTTGTAAACCCTGAGAGCATTCTTACTCAAGCTGACATGAATTCTGAGGAAGAGGATGGTGGTCAAGAAATCAAAGTTTATTGGGCTAGTGCTACACAATGTTTGGAAACTTTCTTAAAGTTTGCTAAGCAGCAGTCTTATTCTGCTCATAAAATTATGCAGCTACACATTCTACATAATAACTTCAAGAGGTGGCAAGTGACTTGGATCAGCCAAAGCCTACAAGTGATAATTTTAAGTTTAAAATATTGTAGTCAAATTGTTAAATACTGTACTGTAATTTAACATAAGTTACAATGACTGTGCTGTTAAGTGAAGATCTCTGCTCACAGTACTGCTTAGTCAACTATTCTCAAAGTTCCACTTCAATTTATGATTAACTCACTGGTGAGCAGAGTATATAAAATGTTTTTGCATACAGCATTTTTATGGATTACATTAAACAAACACGCGTATATAAGCAATTTCATAATTTACACAGTCCCTTTCATCTTTGGTAAATGTTCACATAATTGGCAGATTGATTAACCGGCAACACCGATTCCCCGAAGGTGCCAGATAAACGAGCTTTTACTATATTTTGTTTTAGAGGTTTCTATTGCTCTTTAATTAAAATTTTGTACATATCCGTTGTCAATGCTCATTTACTGTTGACAAGAATTCAGAGCAATCTGAATCACCATACTTCAGTGTTAATGTATAACAGGGAGTGTACTATAAAAATTCTCCCATACCCCTTTGGTCAGAGTTTTGTTTTAAAAAGATTGTTTTTTACCTACTTATACCTCACCATGTGTGGCACAATTTTCAGTAATTGTCTATTAGCCAACTCCTCAAATGCAGAATTCAACTACATCTACATGAATTCCAGTCATTGGCCTTTCCTTTTCTTTGTCTAAAATGGCTACGATGTTTTTCTGAACTGCCAGTGGTTTTGAACACAATGTGATCCTCCAATTGCTGGTGCTGAAGCAGAGCTGATTACCAAACAACCCTGATTGACAAAATTTGTATGGCCATTTTGCTGACAGCAATTCCTACAATTCAATGCATGGCCATATTGATTTTTTTTCCCAGGACATGAAAAAGTTGCACTCTCCCTACCTTCTCAAACAAGATTATATCTTGCAAAACCAAACAATAGTAATGACATATTGGTGGTACGCTGCCAAATGTGGCATAACTGGAAAAACAGCATGACCATTTATAGATTAGTGACACAGGCTAGAGGATTGGAAATTGACTTATCATAAAACATCAAATGACAAAATGCTTATTAGGCACATTGTAAAATTACTGAAAGTGACTAAAAAAGGAAAAATGTTTGCAAAATAAAATGTATCGATTTTGCAATAAGTTAAGAGAATGTGACACACTATATGCATCTATTTTCATGTGATGCAAAACAATGCTAAGTTAGTTATAATGGATAATGACAGAACCAAATTGGATCAGTCTTCTGTTTTACTTTAAAATCTTCAGCAGACTATTTCTTGCACATTAAAAACCAGCCATCCAAATTTTACAACCAGAATCACTGGGTATCATACTAACCAAGATATAGTTCTAATTAGTTTTTAGAAATATTTCTAAAGTTTTTCAGTAACAATGACAATTCACTACTGGTATTAGTAATAGCCAAGCATTCATTAGATGAATGGTGGCTGTATACACACTTAGAACTAAACTAATTTACATGAGAGCTAGTAAATGTTAAATTTCATCTGTTTGTCCCTCTTAACTGCCTAGACAGCATCAAGCAATTAGGGTGAAGATGCTGGATAGATTCCTCCTCGCCAGAAAGCAGTTGTCTGGGTGAAAATAAAAAGGACTATACTTTCAAGCCAGTAATAAATAAAATGGAAGAAAACTACCCAGAAGGGTTAATCTATATCTAACAATGAAAAATTGAGATCCAGCTCCTCCTGGCTTCCAAAAATAAAACTAAAGTGACAAAACCTGCTTTCTATAGATTTCACACAGCCCTTATATAGGGTCATACAATAATTTTATTGGAAAATCTCAATAGATATAAAGTTTTGCTTCACTGAGCCAAAAGTGACGATGATTACCTGATGGCATGAAGACCCATGGCTAACTATGAAGTGATCTTTGGACAATATCTCTATGTAACTGAAATTGTCTTCATAGCCAAGAAACTACACCGCTGTTCACATTTAGCAACTCCACCAACTGGGTCAATGACTTTCCAGCCCTTATCCTACCAGTAGCTCTCCCGCCTTAGACAATCTGCCCCATTTGTAACACTGCCCTTCAAAACAAAAATCCTAACAAAGCTAAAACTGATATGAACAGTTTTACTTCTTCATATATTTTTAACCCTAACTTCTACAGGAGGAGTTTGTATTGAACATTTGGTGAATAAAAACAATCATTTACATTTTGTTTAACTTTCAGAAAAGTGCACATTGCCAGATGACATAACTGGTATTAGAAAAATTAATCATCACTATGTCAGACTTATTCAGTAACTTATCTTTACCAGTGAACATCCCTACCATTCACCCTACTCACGAGTAAACTATGGAACAGTTTTAAAGAATCCAAACTAGCAAGCAAAAAAGTTGCCGTTTCCGTACCAGCTTAGGCCACTTACAACACTGAAATACCTACTGCAAAATTAATATCCTTCAATCCAGATTGTTTCCAAGGACTAAACCCTGACAGTCTTTTCTATGGAGAATGGAGATTTCCTATGCTTACTGCAGGAAGCCAGAATAACTGAAGCATTAAGGGGAGGATAATTAGTGTCACCAAATGAGTTGATTTTAAACTTCACATTTATCAACAGTTGATTAATTCAAAATATTAAGTTTGCCCATGGTGGTTCAATCAGCAATTTGAAAATGCAGGCAAGAAAAAATATTTCAACAGCAATTTGACACACCTGTGATCAATCTCCTCTAAAGCTTATGAGTGAATGTTTCCATCAATATGGACCTTTGAAGATGCTTTATTGTGCGTAAACTAAGCTGAATAAAAGTGAAAGCTGTTAACTAATAATACTTGTCAAGAGTTGTTTTCAGTCCACACCAGCTGGTACATTAAATACCCAGACTTTCTTCCCACTACAACCTGACCTCTTAAAAACTCCAGATACTTACTGAAATACAGGAATAACTTTACATCACTAAGAAAACAAAGTATGTCAGCTACACATGAAAATCAATGATCCTTTAGGCAAACTAAAATACATATCCCTGGTCGATGATGCTGTTACCATACCCTATCTACTAAAAGTAACCATTTCAATAAATTTTTGGTGATGTGTTTTTCTTTACTGTATTGTACATGTTATACACACTATAATTTGCACTAGCTTTTATAACAGTAATAGATGTTGTATAGTGATTTTGATCTTTCATTCACTAAATTATATTAGGTAGTTTTCTCTAAAAATACTAATACATAAACACATCTACTCAATGTGATTTACAAATATATGTTCTTAACCCTTTTTCATTGTGGTGACAGTTACATTCTAGGCAATATAAAAAGATTTCCAAGATACAAAGCTGTTCAAAGTTAACCTGAATTTTATTCAAATTGCTAAAGGTTTGTGTAGTGGTGGTTGCAAAGTCTAACAGCTATGTCAAGTGACATGGCTACTCAACACATTCAGGGTACTTTTATGAGGGCAGCAGATGGTATACATTGAGGAACAGCATTGTGTAATAAAGTTTCTGGTAAAGAGAAGTGTCAAACCAGCTAAAATGTAGAGGAGATTAGCTGCACATTTCAGTGATGTATCCCTCTTCATGAAAATTGTGCTTGAGTGATGCAAAAGGGTTACAAAAAAAAAAAAAAAAGATGAATCTGTAATGGATATAACCAAAAGTTGCAACTTTTCAAACATTACTCAAGTTAAGTTTGGAAAATTGTTGCATCAGTGTAGAAAACAACATTGATGTGTACACAAAATTCAATAAAGTGCCAGGCTGGGGTTCAAAAGAATTCATGATCAAAAGGCATTTCATATGGCCATTGTAATGAGGAACTGAATATTACCAGATAAAAAGCAGCAATTTAAAAAAAAAAAAATATTGCAACATGTGATGAAACATGGATCCATTTCACTTGGTCTAAGCAATCAAGCATGCAGTGGCAACACTGCGGGTCTCTACTACTGAAAAAAATTCATAATTCAGTCATCTTCTGGGGTACAATTTGTGTCAAATTTCTTTGCATTAATGGTTTTATTGCTGGTGAGTATTTGCAAATGAGTCAGATGCATAGACCAATGTGACAACTGCAGCTCTTGCAGATATGGGATATGAAATACTTAACCATCCATAGTCCAGATTTAGTATGTTTTCCATCTTTTTATATACTCAGAGCAGCTGGATGTCAATTTTTCAAGGCATAGCAATTTGAAGCTTAGTTTCATTAACTGCTCTTTACTTTCAAATCTTCTACACCAAAAAGTGCAGGTTAACCTTGAATAACTGTAAATGAAAAAGCTTCCAGAGATTAAATTCACTGGACAGAAATGTGGTAAAGATCTTCTGGTACTGTTTTATATCATTCATGTATTTCATCTTTCTGTCAAATCCAGGAAAGGATTAAATATTTCAAATGTCTAATTTGAAGAAATTAACGTTTTATTTATCTTTGCTGTCATTAAGTATATAAGGGGCTTGCTTAAATATTAGATACTACTACTAATCACCATCACCAAAATATTATAAACAAGAACTACATTAACTTTGACCATTGACGAGGAAATCATCTCATGGAGTTTTAGATGTCAGATTAACTTATTTCTACTGTTTGCTATCACTAATATTTTGGTAATTACAACTAAATGAGACCAAAGTCAGACAAATTAACCATACCGACTATCCAGTATTTTAAAAAAAGAAACTACATTTTTTTTTTAATATTTACAATTTAAAATACTGCTCCTAAAATAAAGGGGGGATCTTTCCTTTGTCTGAAAGTTCATACCTGCAGGAGTAGCATGTAGAGATTTGACAGTTACAAGGAAAACAAAAGTGCCAACATAGGTTTATGAAGGGAACAGCTGGTAATGTTTATGGCTAAGTACAGAAATGTTAAAACTACAGACTGAAATAGCTCTGCCAAGATTTATTCAATTCAGTTGTTAAATAGACTTGTAATTTGTCTACAAAGTTGACAGGGTCAAAACATTTGTATTCTTTGTATATCTGGTGTTAAAAGTTTGAACATCTGATCACATCAACCACAATGAAATTCTTCAATTTTTAAATGAAGGAACAGATGGAACCATGTTTGAAACATTCATTTAATGCAGATTTACAGTAGGAATTTGTATTGTTTTAGAATCTTCAATGGAATCACATGTCATTCCTTTTGATGTCCAACCCCTTTATCACCAAACACTCAGCACAAACATGGAACATTTTACTATTAAAATTCTCAAGCAACCAATCTTTATTACGTATTTTTCTGTCATCTGGCTCAAAGAGCGTTACGTTAATAAAATGATTAAAACAGAATTGGTCACCTTTGATATACAATTATATACAGATGCAATGTGTTAGTTATATAAGGTCTGAGAATAAAGGCTACTTGGACAAGTTTAACTGAGACTAATAAAATGGGCATACTGTAACAAACATAAAATCTCACAATATATATATTTATTCGTTACTTATTATTTAAAAAATCTATTACTTATTATTTTGTATATAAGTTCTGGCCATGCGCATGTTTGAGAATATATCGTTTCTATATATTAAGTTTTCACTGGGCACTCAATAACATTCAAATGTTTTTCTTTTTTTCTGTATTAAAAAGCCATCTCAACCTTCAATTTTTTTCTCCAAATTTAGTAACTTAAATTATTGCACCTATAAATAACAAGGTTTTCTCGCTCAAAACCTCAGCCATGTTTTTTCTGCTATGTATTTGACATTAGAAAAGCTAGGAAATTAATTGCATCCACAACTAAATGCCCTCTTTGCTCGAGACCTTGATCAGTTTACACTGCCTCTCTAGAAACAGGATCATTATCATATCTAAATTATTCAGTCAAGAAATGCTATACTTAATCATTGTAAAGGTTTGAGTCACAGCTCATTATCACAAGGTGGTTAAAACTTTCACCCACTAACAAAATCAAGAAGAAAAAAGGCCTAGCAATTTGCTTCGGAAACTCATCCCTACCAAATGAAAACACTGGTAATTGGGGTGGGGGGATGGCTTTCACTGGAAATTAATAAGGAATGTTCTCCTCACAAGGGAGAACAAACATAAATGGAAATTAATTAATTCCCCCAAATGCCTCGCCTGTCATGAGGACGAGGAATCGGCAATCCATTGCTTGTTCTCATGTCCGATGAACATAGAATTATGGTGCTTAGTCAGAGATTTGATATTCAAAATTAAGAGTCCCCAGAACAAATTTGCATTGTTCTGGCACATCTTTGGGTTTAACAATAAAACTAAAAAGGAGTGTCTTTCGAACTTTCTGGTTTTTACCGCCCAGCAGATAGCTTGGGGTAGCCGGAAGACTTTAGAAGGCGGTCGGCCTACCACAACAAAATTACTATTTCAAAACTATGTAACTAATTGGTTACAACAAAAATATATAGTCATGAAATCTAGTATTAATGACAGACTAATTTTCTCATCCACCTGGCTAATTAATAATGCATTAGGACACATCAATAACAACCAACAATTGAAAGTACATTTTGACACATCACCAACCACAACTCTTAGCTTAGACCAACCACCCTGAGTCAACCCTCCTCCCTCCCTCTGTCTAATTTAAATGCTTTATTTCAGTTTAAGTTACCTTAGGTTCCTGGAACAGGTTCTTCTTCACCCTCTTCTTTTCCTTTCCTTTACTACTTTCTTTCTCTTCTCTTTCTTACTCTTTTCCTTTTCTATTTGCATTATATTTAGATGCACATGTAATTATATTTTAATTATTTAATAAATCCTTCTTGAGATTTCTCATAATGAGTCATCACTAGTTCATGCAACACTAATCAATTTCTTAAGTGATCTTACCATCACTTTAAAACGTAACTCTAAAAATTACTTGTAAAAATTATTCCACTAAACTTCCCAACCACCTCCCCTTTCTTCAGTGTAAGCCTCTATTTATTTATAAAGCAATCCACCCCGATATATTATACATGGACTAACCATGATTCTTTCTTCATTTAACTCCACACAATAGTCCAAATAAACATCTATTACAGAAGAAGACTACAAAACATCTAAGTGGTGTGGAATGGGGCAACGGATGCTATGATGACAACCACCACAGCAGACGTGCTACTTCCCGGCTTTACCACCCGCCAGGGAACCTTTGGCCCCCCTATGTTGGAGCTAAACAAAGGTCATAAAGACTTTCTGTTTTGCCAATTACCATCATGGGAATCTCTGATTCCCCCACGAGGGAGGACTGAACAAAATTACCAAAACGGAGGGAGAACATGTCTCCATCCATCACCCCACAAAAATAAAAATAGAACTCTCCCCATCCCATACTTCCATTTGGAAATTTGAAAAATAAACAGAGGCCCAAACTTCCCTCTTCAGAACAAGGACATACAGAGAGAAAACTCTATTCTAGAGAGTCCAGCCAGGAGAAACCTACCCCTCCTGCGTGCAATACGAAGGAGTTGGGTAGCCCGCTGCTCTCGCTAGGTTGAGGTACATATCAAACAAAACACAGGTCGAAATAAGGCCTCACTTGTAAACAGCTGTGGCGACTGGACGTGGAACCGACCCAGCTCACAATCTTACATATGCAACTTCACACACACACACACCCCTAAACACCGCACAACACCAAAAAAAAAAAGTCAAAATCCAATCCAATCCCTGCTCAGAACTGACTGCTTGGCCATCTGATTTCCTCCTACAGCTAAAAAAGGGCCTGACTGGCCCTATACCCTGCTCCTTCCTTGTCTCGTTAGTGCTCGGAATTGTAGCCAGAGTTAATGGTCTGGTGAAACAAGGAATAAAAACACCAGCTACATCACTGGAAATTTATTGTAGTCATGTGATTTCATTGCTAAATCAAACTAGGATTCAAATTTATAGTTGCGTACATAGCAGGTGAAGGAAGTCTCTTAATACTACACAGTGCTATTACGAGTCCTAGGTAAACTATAGTATCCTAAAACTATACAATTCAAATCTTATTAACCATATGGTCACAAAATATCAGACATATCAGTGTTGCTTGCACCCAGCTCCATTTTTCCTGATACGTTAAAGGAGTTAGCAGATGGCTTTCATGGATCTCAGTTTTATTTAAGCATAGAAAAATAAAGAATTCTAAAAGAAAACATCTTTATTTCTTATTGACAATGATTTAAATTAAGATTTACTTCCAGATTTATTCAAACAACTAAAAATGTTGAGATCTTATTTTCTATTCAGCATACAGTATTGTTTAATTATGTTCCCATGCATAAATAAAAGCATTTAAAATTCTGAATGCCATTCTAGCCTGAAATATCAAGTACATTACCATCTTCTATGCAAAAAAAAAAAATTCCAGTATCTTGGCTCAACTCTACAAGTGCCACGAAAATCTAAAACCAACCAAATTAAGAAAGACTTAAAAAAACTAGACTAGTTAATCATTTATTTACAATTATGCATGTGTAAAGAAAAGCAGACTACTGCAGCTCTGATACCTAAACTTTCCACAACAATGATTTCGAATGTGCAGTCGTTGAAAGTGCCATTATTTCATGCTCAAGTTTTATTCAAATGACTGATTCTCAATTAAATGTTAGCATAAAAAATTGTTTTGAAAAGGAAACTATGGTACAGATAAATTTTTAATACTTAAAAAACAAAATCAATAGTTATATGGTAATATCTTAAGCAAAGATACTAGTTTACCAATGAAAAGCAAATGTGGACTGGCTCAAGTTCCAAATGATACGATAAAACATGCTAGAGTGTGTAATTAGAAAGATTTTTAAACAGCACAATCAATCAAACATTAAGGAATTTTCCTCCCATAAGAGGAATGAACAAAATTATTTTCACTATACTGACTGAAAATTACACCTACATGTAAGATGTAGCAGGTGTTCAGCAAAAAAATTAGATTCACATACACATTTTGCAGTTATATACCTGCACAGAACTATTTAATAAAGCAAATGTAAAAAATAAACACTTACATGAGATGGTCGATGAGCTAGCTTATTGAGGCCTGCTCGGTGAGGGTGGAGTTATTCAGATGAAGTGAGATACATTGTCTGCCTCTTCATTGAAACTGGGTCTTCATATTTTCAGCATTTTCTCGAAATGGTTTTGCTGTAGTGCTTTGCCGATATTCACAGCCAATTCCTTTCTTTCCGAAGCACCTTAATATGTCCATCTTGACATCTAAGCTAGCTAACACTTTCTTTGCTTCTTTGGGCAGGGGCTACCACCACTTGAGCATTCATAACTCATTTTGCCAGGGGTTTAATGTTATTTCAACACCAAAATCTTCAGCTCACTCAAAAGGTTTTCACTTGCTTCTAACTGGCAGCATATCATTTTTTTTTTTACAAAATCTGGGTACTTGTCAATATGGTACATTGTAAAAATGCACTACATTTAAAATGAAATATTTTCCTTAAATTTTCAACAACGTTAAAGTGAAACAGAAAATAAAGAGGGCCATGTTCAAACTATAGCAAAATATGGATATTTAGATATCTGCTAGAAAATACTTAGATTTCAGACATCAAAATGGAGGCCATACATGAAAAACATTAACTGTATGGCAAAGGCTTAGAGCAGTTGTCTTTCCAAGTTTTCATAAGCATCATGTTTATGGCAATCTTTACATTACTGCTTTAGATGACTACAGATTCTCAGAAATCCTAGTAAAGCAGCAAGTTTTATTTCATTTTTTCTTTAAAGAAATTTTCACAAAAAACATCCTTTCATGGTTGTTAGGAAAATGTGCACATTAACAAAATGTCCAATATCCCTTAGTTCACTCAACATCCACCATACTAGTAGTGTGTTAAGCAATTAATTCTATAGAAAGACTAGTTTTAACATTTTTTTAAAGTGTACAAAATGGTTAGAGGAGGAGGAAAACCTGCAAATAAAGGTACTACTATGGTACAGATCAGTCTTAAGTGATTACATCTGCAACTTGATCAAAATATCAAATAATCAAGAGAAACCAATGCCAAGTCCATAAATAATAGCTGGTCCACTTGGCCCATGATTTTTATTCTTATATCTTAGAAGGATGGGAAGGTAAAAATATAAATTATGACTGACTCCACAAAGTTACAAAAATATCATTTGAGGAAGTGTTTTAAAAGCATGTAACAACTGAAACAAAGTTACTCAGTGCAAGTTCAGTTAGGACAGACCTTGACAGCACTAAAGCACATTAAATCACAAAAAATCTCAGAAAAACTAGAAAACAGCATCTGATCTTTTTTTATTTTTGAAGCCTTAAATTTATGGAAAATCTGCTGATAGGATATTTTGAATAGTAGCAAAAAAGTATTGAGATTAGTTTTCAAATTAAAATATCAGGATTTGGAATTTTCTTCTAAAAGATCCAATGTCTATAACGATAAAAAGTATTCTTTTTTTTGTAGTGTATTTACATGCAAAAAGTAAATTACTATCCTTAAAGTAGGCAGTCCTGGTGATATCTGCAATCTGATCTGACCAAGTAGTCATCTGTTCTGCCCTGGAAGCCTTCATATCGTTCTTTGTATCAAACTGTACAACATATGGGCTGATTTTCCTTAACAAAAAATGTAAACAAAATTGTTTGGCATAGTTCGAGTCAATATGGTAAAATACATGGCAATGACTCTTAGTGAATAACATTTCAGAAAACCACACGTATAGAGTGAGTAGACCGGACTCGCGAATTCACACTGCATTGTATGTTAGTATTTTATAGAAACTACATGATCTTTACAGCAAGAGATGTAATCTTATACACACAATTCAGGCCAAATAAAGCTCTTTACTGTGCATGTATTATGTTAATGTAATGAAAAGGGTAAATTTATGTTAAAATATTGGTAATCATGACAAAGCATCCATCTTTTTTATTATGCACATACTTAATTGAAAGTTTTTCAAAGTAAATAACACTATTAAAACTAGAATTAAGAGTCAGAATTTGCACAACCTAATGATTATATGGCAAATCTCTGCTAATTATTATCTTATTAAGCAAAATTCAATTGGTCTAAATGTTTTCAGTCCACTCTTTACCAAGCAAAATAAACTTTACCAAAATGTGTTAAGCAATTGGAAGTGTCAATTACAGAATAGAAAACTGGAAATAAGATAAGGAGACTGATTACTACTAAGAGTGACATTAAAAAGAAAATGATTGCACTGTTGTTAGACAATAGTTTAGTAGTTAGTAATCAAAGCCAAATTTATCTATGTACCATATTAACCAGAAAAAATATTTTGATTAGGTATAGAGTATAGTAGATAAAAATACTATGTTAAGATTCAGCTGGTTCCCTAATTAAATGCGAGCCAAAGCAAAAACTTCAGCACATTTTGTGCTAATCTCACAATGTAGGCAAACAGAATCATACATGCACTCTGGCAGTAGAAATTAAGGTGATTTCTTTTAACTTAGAAAAAAAAAACTATTCATAAATTCTGCTTCATAAATACTCAATATTAGCATAAATTAGTGTTTTTTATCTGAGTAGCATCACTTAGTCTTGACTTCTACTCTAATTTGCTTTTCTGTCCTTTTTTAAACAAGTCTTTGGAAAGTAGCTGGATGTTCATGGATCACTTGTTTGAAAAGTATGCTTGACTGGAAAATAAAATGATTACAAGGATTGTTATGCACAATCTGCTAAATAAAGTTAGTATAGCTTCTACAAAGTTAGATTAAAATTATTCATCTGCAGACACTGGTCCTGCTAAAAAGCAATTCTGATCTTTTAAAAAGGAACAGCCAACTGAGTAAAGTGAACCGCAATGGTGGTGTAGACATGGTAATATTTTTATTATATAGGAATGCTGCGCTACAATATAAACACTACCTCTTGCTTTTATTTCAGCTACATTGTTCAAATATTTTATAACCTTAACAGTAAAAGATGTTTAACATTGATATGAAAGTTTCCTTTATTCAATGTATATGGAGAAGTGATTAGATTACTGGTATGAACTTTGAGTATAGATAAACATTTTTGAACAAAATCATAAATTAATTTCATTTTGGAAAACTAATCATTACAGACAGTAACAAATAACATTTCTTGGTAATTCATTAGACAGAAGGTTGCATTATAATTAATGGTAGTGTAGGCAATCAAAAGTGCTCACATAAAAAGGCAGCAATTGTAACCAGAGCAGTAATATAAATTCAAACAAGGGGAATATCTCATTCCATGTTTGTTCTTCTGATCAGCCAATCTCTAGAATACTACAGATTAAATGTTACTGTAATCCATATGGTCTATCCGGCAAGACAATCATGGATTATAAGCACAGCTGCAGCTATAGAGTTGTCATTCAATTTATCTCTGGATATTAACAAATATACAAATTGAACATGTACAATCAGCTGTTTTGAACTATGGTCTATCTGCAAGCAACAATACAGTATGCCATCAGCTTTGACAGTTCTCACAGATGACAACATCCTGGCAATGTTCAACAATCTTCAAGCAATGATTTAGTGCACAGACAACATAGGCACCAAGGATATTCCCGAGTACACAGAAACCAGATGTGGCCGCATCATAGTTACTGGTCAGCACTTTAAATGCATCTGCCAATAAGCTGGACAACCTACAATTGGATGGTAAATGGGTTAGCCGACACCAACAACTAACAAAAACGTTGTCACCACAAACTCAGCTTTCATACAAGTGAATCAGCTGAGGATCTATTGTTTTGTTGATGATATGAAGAAATTTTTGCAAGCTTAAGAGGACTACCTCTGTGTTGCTCCAGTGGCAACCAATCACAGATCTCCATAGTGCCTTCTATGAACACAGTACCTTATCAATATATGCCACCGTTTCCAAAACAATCAATACCAGATGCAGCCAACCAGTGTCAGTTTGCTAGAGCATCTAGGCGTAATTGTAACCATTAACGCTTACCAGCCTTATTTTTACTACATTAAACTCTGTGGATAAACTACGCAACTACAAGTCCAGTTATGTACTTGTTTTTGCTTTTGTTTCTATTTTGTAACAGCAACTATCTCATTAAAGATCAGTTTTTTTTTCATCAATGTTCCCTTTGTACAGCTTTATAACTGCTTCCACTTACATGAACACTTGATAACTATGGTTAAGAGTCATAACTGTCATGACTGTAATTTTCCAGAGATGCAAATGACTGAGCAAACGATCTGTGCTACAAATTAAAAAATGTAATTTGAACTGACTAAATTGTGACTTGATACACAAAGGTAATAACAATCTGGAGGAGAAATATCCAATTATTGTGGACAAATGACTTTGAATAACTGATTTCAGTCTTTATCATTAATTGCACATTTCAATAAATGCATCATTACCACAACAGACTTTTCAGTTGTGTGTCTACATGTAAAGCTTGCCTCAGATACCACAGAATTGAGGTCAGAGCGCATAGTAGCCAAAGATCCCTATACCAGCCCAACACTAAAAGTGCCCTCCAGTCAGATTGTAAGCCTTACTTAAAACATGGTAGAACTGTATCTTGGCACACAATAGTCCATTTTTCTCTTTTCAGAGTTTGATTCTGTCAGTAAATCTCTTAGAGTAACAAACCACATATTCTTCTGAAAGACTAATGCTGATTCATTTACTTCTAATGGCTACCAAAGAGATCAAAATGCTAAGTTTCAACTCTTCCAAAGTTTCTTTAACTTGTGAACCAGTCATTCACAAGAGCAATTAATATCAGGCATCTCACAGAGACTGCAGGTGCAAATAACAATTCTAATTCCTATTTTATTTAGAAATTGCTCTTCACTGAAACCCAAGTCCATTATTATCCACTGCTTTAGACACTACCCTTGAACACCACCAAACCCTAGCAACAAGATGCAGAAGATCTGTATACTGTTCTCATCTGTAGTAAAAGAATTAGTCTTTAAACCAAATGCTTCCAAAAAGTACAGGGAATTTCTAAAACACTGGCTGCAGCCAGCTACAGACATACCTCCATTGTGCTAGATACAGGCCAAGAGCTAAATCAATGCAACCATTTAATGACTCAACCATTATAGGCTTCATAAAGTCACTGCTTATGCATGGCAAAACTTCACCTCTAAAGATGTATAGCTTACCATTAAAGCATTCTCTACAATCATACACAAGATTGCTAACCAAAGGTTAGGTGTGCTTGATACACTCACGACTTGTGAAGAAAGACATGATAAACAAAATCTTGCATCAATGCTCTATAAGTGGTCATGTCGTTAAACATTCTGACTATGATTCTGTTTGATTCAATGCGTAACTTCCCAAGAAGACCAAATAAAAGCTGTCATTTGCATCTACACCTTTATGCTATTTCAACTCTAAAAGAATGAAGTAACATCTAGCACTGGCTAGAATAATGATGGCCCATTCAACAAATATCTGAATTCTAACAGTAGTAGGCTGCTTAAAGTTTAGATAAATGAACATGCGTTACTTTTTCCAGTCAATTTGATTTTACTTGCTTTGAGCTTGTACAACCCGCATTGCATGTCTATAGGAAATTGAAAGCTAAGTGTACAAATGTTTGTCAATACATTCCTCTATATTACTGCACAAATTCATGTCTTGTTTTCCTATCATAACGGCTTTAGTAGAAGCTTAGGCATATATCTATGACATGCTTGACTATAGATTTCTCAGTTTGAAGATACACAGATCTTAATTATTATGTCCTACTCTGACTTTTGTTATATCACACTAAACACCTGCATTCCACGGAGAGCTGCTTATATATTCTTTCTTGGTTTATCACTGCAGCTATATCATAAATAGTTGCATACAATTTTTGAAAAGTTGTATAGCACAATTTAAGTCAATTCATCGAAAATATGTTAAAGTAACAGGAATACCACCTATGTGAGAAGGCTAATTTGCACATCAGTTAACAAAACTGATAAAATTGCTTGCAAAATTTCCCAACATTTGCTCAACATACTTGACTGGGAAATCAAAGCATTTCTTAATTGCATATTACATTAGTAGGCTTAGTGCTGAACAATAACCCAATGCAAGTACCCTTCACCTAAATAACATTTCACAAACTATTGCTAAATGGAAGTAGCCTATATTTCACTTTATAAACATGTTAATAGATTTTTGGATAAGAATACTTAAATGCAAGTAAGATTAAATGTTACGCCCGGTTTTACTAATCTAAAATATTCTATAATCTAGATTTTAGTTACTTCAAAGTTGAAATGTGTGTGTTAAGCTTACATATATAAAACATCATTAATTCATATATATTCCAAATGTGCAATAATCAAACTAAAAAAAAATAAAAATAAACTGATTGACAATGAAAGTGTTTAGAATCTGAGACAGGCAGCACATGAAATGCATGCTTCAGACAAATACAACAAAATGGTTAAACTATGATCTGATGATAACAGATTTATTCTGGTGACTCATGTGGCATATGTACTGAAGAAAACAAATATTGAAATGAGGAAATTAACTACAGTAAGAAATATTGGTTTGTATTTTATGATAAATACTAGCAGTCTGGAGGGGTTGTATACATACATTATGCAGTTTTAGTTGATAAGAAAGAAAATAGAATTGAGAATTATTTTTTAAATGTTTGATATGAAGAGAATGAAGCCATTATATTCTGAGAAAATTTTTAAAATGCAAACAATGACTGGCTACAAATATTCACTTCTGTTAACATGTTATCTATATTTTTTTCACAGAAGAATAAAACAGCTTAATATCTATGCCTTAATTAACATGCTTTGCCAATTCACCATTTCCATTGTACCTAAAACATATCTAATCTTACCTTTATTTAAAATCTAATTTTAAATATAAAACCTATCAATAAGGTGAAAATAACTGCATTTGATACTCTTATTTGACTAAGGAAAGAGAGATTTTGTAATTGATTTTGTGGATGGAAATATTCAGCTCCTAGGAATAAAAGCCTATACGTTTTCAAACGGTAATATTTAACCCATTCACAATGTACCATTTTCCATAAATTTTAGAAAGAGTCATCTTTCTAATTACTGGTCAGAAACTTAGCAAATCAAACAAATGAGATTAGAAAAAAAGTGACAATCTAGTCCACACACAAGCTTGTTTTCAGTCTTCTTGACAGGAGAGCTATAATGTCACCTATGTCTGAAATGTATCAAGAATTTAAATTTACTAAAATTTCTTTGAAATTAACATGTTACAAAAAACTTTTTTAGTTAATAGATGAAAGCCATCACAGCTTCTTGGTTAGGGACCTATCAACGGTTTATTTTTAGCATGCTTGTGAAGGTATATGTAGATAAGTCATATTGTTTTATAGCATGTTCTTTGGCATACATTATACAAAACCTACCTTTTTTAAAAATCATAAAGTGGATATTTGTTTTAGAGTTCAGAGTGAAGCATGGATAGAAAAGGTTTTCGTGCCATTTTGTTTCACGAGTTTAAACAAGCCCAAAAAGTGAGCGAGGCAACTTGTAACATTAAGGGCATGGGGCAAAGACACAGCAAATGGGTACCCAGTATAATGATGGTTTGCAAAGTTTCGATCAGGAGATGTGAACCTCAAAGATAAGGAACATAGCAGACGTCCTTCCAGCTGTGATGACGACCGTCTGAAAGCTTCAACTGAGGCTGATCCAAGAAAAAACAGAAATTGCTGGAGAGCTTGATATATAAACACTGCAACCATTTCCCACCATCTTGACACAATTGGCAAGGTGAAAAGGCTTGACAAGTAGGTGCTTCATAAGTTGAATGAAAAACAATCGTTGACTGGAGATCTACTCTTCACTTGTCGTAAGAAACAAAAATGACCAATTTCTTGACAGAAATCGTTGTATGATGAAAACTGGATCCTTTATGACAATCACAAACAATCAGCACAATGGCTTGACAGAAACAAGGTGCCTAACCACTTTCAAAAATCCAGCTTTCACCCAAAGAAGGTCATGGTCATTGCACCAGACAATCTACTACAACTTCTTGCAGCCTGGCAAAACCGTCACAGCTGAAAGGTACTGTCTTGAATTAAATGTTGTTCATCAGAAACTCTTCCAACGACAGCCAGTACTGGTGAATTGGAGAGGCCCAACAACAATGCTCATCCACATGTTGCAAAACTGACTCTTCAGAAACTGAACATGTTGGGGTACAAAGTTCTTCCTCACCCAGCCTATTCACCAGACCTTTCTCCTACAGACTACCACCTTTTCAAACATCTTGACAGCTTTCTGAATATGAAATCCTTCTCCAACCAAGCAGCAATTGAAACTGCCTTCCAACAGTTTGACTCTAGAAATTCAGATTTATTTCGAAATGGTATAGATGCACTTGGTAATTTGTTGGCAGAAGTGTATTGACTCTAACGGAACTTTGATTAATAAACTTCATGTTTAGCAACGAAGTGAAGTCTCATTGTTGCGGTAAAGAAAACCAACAAAACTTTTGTAATGACTTAATATTTACTCTTATCTCTCAAACTTACATAACCTTCTATACAGAGCATATCTTTTCAGATCTATAAAATAAATCTAAAAATTAATATTTTTTTTTTTAATTGAAGAAATTGGAAATAATATAGCCTAGGAAAATAAAAAAAAAATGTCATTTAGCAATAAATTCCATGATCAATCAACATGACTTAGCTTTGTAAAGTCGGATGTATAAAGTATAGTTGTAGTTCTACATATTTTTAAAATTATATTTACAAATTAAAAGATTGTTTTATTTTTTGTTTCCAAAACCAATTTATACTAATTTTGCCACAATTACTAAAAAACAAAACTTAAGCTTGTTGAATAGAATTTACAAGCGACAGAAATAAAGAAGTAGTGCATACCAGACTAATACAGATTATTCTCATTGCATAATTTTATTCATTTATTTTTAACAAAGAAAAGAAACCAGATCATGTGTGCATCACTACCTCAATAACTGTAGATCAGAAGCCAAATGTGGAACCATTGGAGTACAATAGAAATGGACAACAATGTGACTACTTCACAAATACCATTTTTTGGCCAAAGGTAATAGATGCTACTAAATGCATCTTTGCAATCTTTTTTTTCTTCTTATATCATTAAAAGAAAAAAGTTTCTAGAATTTTTCTTCTTTTTGTTAGTCTATGCTCTGATATGTGCCAGATTATTAATTTTAAAAAGGAAATGAGGTAGTTGGTTTCTTCAGCAGTATGTATATCAGTTCTCACCCACTACCTTTAACTTAATATCCGGAGCACTTCTTACACCTTCCAAAAATCTGTATTGGTCTTAGCCAGTACAGTAAGTCTGTTGATAATAGCAAAAACATCTTCTTGCAAGATTCAGTTTAGTTACTGCAAAGTATGAATTCTTATTTTATCAAGAGAGTAATATTTTCGTGGTTATTTGCACACTTAAAATACATTAGAACATGACAAAAAGGGGACATATTCTAAAGTAACAAGAGTTTTAAAAGGGGATGTTTCGCTCATGGTAATAACAACATGGTCATGCCATGGAAATTATCAACTATCCTTAAAGTTTGAGGGAGGGTGAAAATGCTGCAATATCTTCCCTAGGGGAAAAACAAAAACACTATCACTATTATTCCTTAGTTTTACAGTTGCAGAATTTGGCTCTTAGTGACAGCAGCCATGGCTTTGAGATATGGTAAAATAACTAAATTATATAATTCTAAAACTGACATTTATATCCATCCTGCTGCTGAGGCTGCTTCAGCTTTCATAATTATTCTGCATTTATCTTTTCCAGAGTCATTGTCATATATATGACAAACCCAATATATGAAATAGACTACATCTGTCCACTAAATCCACACATTTTGTTGGAGAGAATGTGCAATCTAAAACATTTCTCACCAATATCAATTTCTGTATGCCATTCTTCTACCAACAAAGCTTTTCTATATTTTGGTTAAAAGTAAATAAAACACAGTAACAAGCATTAGTATACCTGCCACAGGCTAAAGCACAGTGTAGAGATTAGTATTAACTCCACTGTGTGTAATAAGCCCAATGTCAGTAGCATCTAGCCTCCAAAAATATCTAATCATAAGAACATTTGGAAAATTCAATTACATGCCTCAAGGGATAGTTTCCAAAGATACATCTTTACTCTAAACAATGCTATTGATAACAGCAGGTATACCTTTCACTAGCTCAACATTCTAGTTTATTAAGGAAAAAAAGAAACCCTCCTTAGTTCCTACACCATGTAGGGGCATAATTCAGTAAAATGAATCTGGAGTGGTTTAACAAGAGCCTGATCTTGTCAGTTGAAAAGTGTATGCTTAATGATTCAGATACATACTACTTAATATAAAGTTTTCAGGTGCAATCTTACAACTTCAGCTACAACAATGCCCTGTATTGGAAGTCAGTTCATTAACTACCACTAAAATGCAATGAAACAAGATTTAAAATTTGTCAACATGAGACGACCAGAGAAATTAGCCTTAATCATTCATTAATGTTGTTATTTTTTTAAAATTTAAGTTATCTCCCATTCGAGCTGGCAATAAGTCAACTACAGTTCTAGAGAACGGTCTAAATGATGCAATAAAATGTACATATAAATTAATATATTCAAAAGTTTCTATGTGCAAAATTATCATTCATAAATAAGTGTTGTAATTATTATGAATATATAAGATTATCTACTGCGTCAAGCTACTTTCTTAAGATGAAAATAGAGCATCTTTAAAATTTATTTTAAAAAATAATTAACAGGAAGACACTGAGATACCAATAATGTTACTGAGAGACTTTTACATCCACACTTCTAATCACCTGAATGTGAAATGGCACCCTACACAAACGTTTAAACCCTAGAAAATGTAAAGATTAATTTAAACCTCTGCAATTTTTAGTAAAATTTAAATAAGCTTGCAGTTAAGTATTTAGCTTATTTTTTTATTATTGCTCAATTGGTAGGTAAAAAATTAGTTTAAAAACCAATATTTTAACTACTTGTAAATAAGCAGACAGTTTATTTAAACTCTTCATCTTTCCCATCCTATGTACATATCTTGCTTGGGAAAAGATTGAAATAATAAGGCAATGTTTTTCATGACTCAAAATAACAGCCAGAGGATTTTAAAAATTGTTGTTTGTCAAATATCTGTGCATAATTTATGGTAGTTTTCACAGGTTGCTAAGTAATTAACCATGAATTCCCAAAAATTCATGAAGAGTTCTTTATTATGTGAACAAACTTCTCATGAAAATGCGTAATTATTTATGTTCTTTACTTATTGATGGCAGTTTTATGAGCATCTTATGTACATTAAATGACTCCAGTCCTTGAATTAACTAACTCAGACAGCAGCCAGTACCAGTCTGGCCAGTCCAATTATTACTTCAGACAAAATTAATTGGCAAGAAACATTACAAACAACACTAAACAATTTAAGTGAAGTCAGCCCATTTAAATTTCTTTTCTGTTTTTATTCAATGTTAGAACATTTGACTCAAATCCACACTCACTCAAGATTTGATCTGTATTGTTATTCTTTAAGCAACAGATTCTCATTGTCTCAATGAAAATACAGTAAATAGTAAACAATAGTAGGGTGCAGACCATTTAGGAATCTGAAATTGTCAATGGAGGAAAAAACAAGCGAATAAATATATTAA
The DNA here is from genome assembly GCA_018389105.1 of Nautilus pompilius. Lineage (NCBI taxonomy): Eukaryota > Metazoa > Mollusca > Cephalopoda > Nautilida > Nautilidae > Nautilus > Nautilus pompilius. Next base: position 959,369 of record JACATO010000321.1, read on the forward strand.
AAAGATAGTGATGATCAACAGCAGTACATAATGAACACTGTTGTTGTTTTGACGCACATTTATACAAAATAACTACATAATGGCTTCTGATAAAAACAACTGAATTGAATGTGTCTACTTTCAAAGCAAACATTTTCAATATAAGAGATCTTAAACTATGAAAACTAATATATATATATATATCTTTAGTTTTTTCAATGTAATATCTTGTCAAAAATCAATATGGTCCAACAATTCACATTTGCAATCTCTTATTATTTAAGAACCCTTGTAAATGTTAAATTTCTCTCACTATGTTAATATCACCTTCCCTTTAATCATTGCTTAAGATAAACCATCCATCTGTAGATAATATCCGTGTACAACATTATTCTGTGAATAGAGATTTCATATCCAATCTCTATATAAATATCTTAGGTAATTTTTTTTTTCTTTTTTCATCCAAAATAAGGGGTTTGTTTTTACATCACTCTTCAATGTCAACCTGTTTGTGTGATATTTTCATCCGTCAACACTGTCAATCGGCTATGACGATCAACAAGTCCCGTAATAGAAGTCACACACAAAAATCAAATGGCTGAGTAATGCATTTTGAAGGAACACAAAATAGTAATGTTTCCAGGAACATTTATGAAACTGAGAAGGCAAAGTTAAAAATATCTAATCAGGTATGTGCAACGCTAGATGTGGCATCATTATCCAAAAGCATCATGCTATGCCACGCTGAACCCGAATACAGTATATGTAAATACTGAAAAGTGATACTAAGTATGCACTTGTGGAATGGGAGGACAGATGTTAAAAATAGTTAATAACAAAAAGGTGCATTAAACCTCCACAATAAATGTTCATAAAAATTAAATTGCTAAGACAAATTTACACTAAGCAACATTTCATAATAAGGAAGAAAGAAAACAAACAAGGCCACTTAGAAATCATGTTAGGTACTCAATCCATGACAGACAGACAATAAAATTAGAAACTTAGCATGAACTATGAATAATAAATTTACTTAAAGGTTTTTAATATTCATTAAAAAAAGAAAATTAAGCTTCTAAATTGTAAAATCAAATTTGTTTCTTTTTTAAAAAGACAAGGTTCAAACTACTCACCCATGGTTCACAAAGATTAACTTATGTAATGATGGCCGTGCTCTCTATTTCATCCCTTCCCACTCCTAACCGCTCGCTTCTGAACAAACTGGTTTTCTGCAAGATTTGTCCTCATATGGTCCAAGGAACCAGCTTCAATTTGAAAAATGTAGTGATCCAACTGATGGATATAGATACCAAATAAAAAAAAAATCTAAAAAATATCAGTTAAAAAAAACATCTTCAATGTTGCTTTTGCATGTGAATTTATTTCAATTATCATTGACCAGTCACATAAAATGCAACCATCATCTGAGGTTCAAGACCTGGAGATTTTAAGGAAAATAGAAGAGCCCTAAAAAGAAAATTCATTTTCTATAAAATATATAATATGAACATTTATTTATAGAAAAAATACTTCAAAACAAATTTTTTGCCACTTAAATATTCTTATTAAATATGCATTCTCGTAGTAAATTATTTTTTTTTTAGATGTTCAAAAAAAAAAATTGCCCATTTTAATTTTCTTTTCTAAGAATTTTTTTCAGTTAAAAATGTGCGCCAGTTTCAATTCGAGAAAGACTACAAAACAAACTGTAGTTTAAAGAGAGCAGCTTAGGATCGTGAACTATTTCACTTTAGTTCTGCTATAAATCTTCTAAAATAATTTTAGAAATTTATTTTCTTTATTTGAAAATCTAAAACAATAAATAAGAATTGATTTTTTATCAATCTCTTGTTGCTCTCCTCATATCTCTATGTGCATATGCACCACAACAACATTACTCTACAAGTACACACTCTTCGCACAACAATAAGCAACAAGTATTTCTAAGCCAGCAGCACTTGAGTTATACATTCATATGCAATCATATTCTGGTTCAAGTTTGCATATATCTTAGTACTGACCAACTCTCTAGAATGGTCCAGACATGTTTAAGATCATGCAAGCCACACCAGACAAGGATTAATGAGGACTGTGTGTCAATGATAATGTGCTTGTTACAGACAAGGCATTATCATCCATAAAGGATAAAGTTGAAACCTGGCCATTAAACCAAAAAGGATGACTACAGGCATAATTATCTGTCCTGTCACCCACTCCTTTGTAATGATGACAAGATGGGATATCAGTTCTTTAGCCAACTTCAATGGCAGCCAATAGTCTCAGATTGTCCTCCCACCAGCAAAATGATCCTTCTCAGCATCCCTCACACTAACTAGTCCATCAGTGATGTCTGGACAGAATCTTCACATGCTTATCAATCAAAAGAACAAAATGTCCTGCTAGAGGGATAGGCAGCAATGCTATTATAGATTGCATAATACTACCATGAAGCTTACTGCAAACTGTCTATCAAAATTTCATGGATAGTTGCTCTTTGGAGATCATTTTGGAAATAATGCTATTGAAAAATGGTTTCTTCTGGCAAGGGTGAATAACCATTGGGTGATCTAAACAGTGTCCATTAAACTAGCAGTCTGACATCACAACAAACATTGTACTGGTAAGCATGAGTCAGCATCATCTCTCCCTAAACCATCCAGATGGCCCCCACTTCACCTTATACCACATGCAGAGCCAATTTATAGAAGAAATGGTAATGAGTCGCATGCAAAGACATGAAGATTAAGTGGAAGAAGTCACTTGCACTGAGTTTCCAAGATCACACCGTTATCTTATTGAGTAAACTAAAACATTTTGTACATGCAATGTCATGTTTGGGCTTCTTTCCTCAATATGCAGAAAGCATAAATCTTACAAGAATAAAATTGTCACAAACAAATCTCAACTAATGTTACAGAATTATTTTCTTAATTTTGATAACTTTTAAATAAATTTGGTAATTTATATAGAAAAATAATCTTATTAAAAAAGAAAAAATCCATGCATAGTTTTTTTTTTTAAATTATTATTATTATTATTACATAAACTACTAAATTAATTCTTTATAAAAGATTAAATCAATTTCGTTAAAAAATTTTTAAAAAGCACTATCCTGGCTGATATGAAGATTTAGTAAAACAGAAAAGTTGTCTTTAGCAGCATCAGCTCAACAGGAACTGACTAAATAAAATAGACAAAAATTGTTCAACAGTGAGAAAAACCTTTCAAGATTTATTTAGAACCGGTTTTCTGCTGGTAATTGCAAGATCATTTCTAGTTCCCAGTTTAAAATCTTCAAATGGGTTTTCTTGTTAATTGCATGGCACTTTCACAGTGAGATAGAAGTCAAAACTATTTGAGAAGTTTGTTTTCTAATCTCTTAATTAGCTTAGCCAATTAACCCTATACATACCCATTCTTGAGCATTTTCAATCCCCCTTTAAAAGGAGTAAAACGTTTCAAAAACTTAGATTAATAATTTCTCTATAAATCCACGCTCCTGCAACAACAACAAAAAATTTTTAATTTCTTTCTTCCAATATAAACTGATTAATGGTTAATTGATTTCACAGCAATTATTTTATTTGGGTAGTTAGAACACTAGTATCATTCTATTTTTTTAAAAATTTTTTAATTTAATTGAAGACAAAACTACAGCATCAAGGATTATCCAATTTTAAAAATTGATATCAGCAAATTAAAAAAAAATACCCATTATACAAGTTATATAGGTTAGTTAGCTAATGCTGAATCTACCTGTAAAATCTTTACTGGTGAAATGACATAAATAAACTCCAATTCTAACTCACTAAAACTTAAATACCGACTTCCCATAAGTTACTTCAAATTTATTTCCTTGATTTTTTTGAAACGCTAAAAAGGAGGAAACCCTGTTGTAAGTAAAATTTTTCTAACAGGTTTTGTTAATTTACTTATATACCCTTTCGTGTAACAAATGTGCATAAATACACAGACAAAACCTAAAGGGAGACTTGAGGTCAGTTATTCTTTGATTGCTATCATACATCCTTTTCTTTTGTTTTAAATCAGAAGCTCTGTAACAAAACACCTGAGGTCAAAAATACAATATTTATCACTTTTTTTTTTGCCAGCACAATATTTACAAACTAAATTAACTGGTACTTCAGAGTCAGCTAGAGTTAATCTAATCAACAGTTGTCAATGATCTATGAACCTGAATACCCCATGGTTTAATCAGTCACAGAATGGCCAATTACCTGTGAAACAGCTAGTAAATACTCAGACAAATTGGCAAAGAAAATTATTATAGGCTTTAGACCAGGGGTGTGCAATCGGTCCAGCTAGGAAACCACTTAAGTTTTGGTTAGCTGTTTGGGGCCTGTTCACAAAAATGAAAGGTGTTAACAATTATCAATAAAGTGTCATGGCATTTATTTTATGAAGAAACCTCCTACACATCATTTCCAGACTTAAAAATGCTTTTTAAACATGATACGGGTTTACTCAAGACATCCAAACTATTCTTATTATGACAATCTGAACAGCTGTAAAAATTTTGTAATAAGAAAAGAAAAACTAAGCAAACTAAAAATACCACTTAACAATGATAGACAACAAACAAATTGTAAACTAACAATCAAACATCTACTACAGAATATTTTAATTTTATTTCAAAAATTTATTTTTCCCCGATTTGTTTTTAGTAGTTTGAAGGGAAGCAATGGCATGATAGCTCAAAATATCTTATATACAGAAATTGGGTTGAAGGAAAACAAAACTCATCTGATGAGAAGAATGAAGCTTCTGATAAACATCATTCAGATAAGTGAAGTCAGGCATGTCTGCTGTTGCAATGTGAAGCACTGCTGCGAGATGATCACTCAATGAGTATCTGTGATTTGATTTATTGAATTTCATCAATGAAAATGTTTGCTTACATGATCCAAACAGCACAAGCATCTTTTGGGAATGAGCTTTGATCTACAGAAAGATCTGATCACTGAGGTGTAAAATTTAAGAGTTGGCACGGGTTTGAATTTCTCCACTAGCAAAGTGTCACAACACAGGTTGATGAGCTCAAGTTAGAAGTCACAGGCAACAGTGTCGATATCAGGTGTAAATAGTGGGACCAGCAAAGATAAAAAATAACCTATTCTAAGATTCTCAAAACGCAGGAAAATCCATCAGGAAAGTCGAGTAGTGACCACCTGTACTTTTTCAGCTTTCCATCAAATCAGTTGACAATCAAATGAAAATCATGAGTTAAAAAAAATCCAATTCCGCTGCAGTCTTAAATTCGGTTTGTTTAGATTGTGGTTATCCTGGACCGGACTATGAATGCAAAATCAGACAACCAATCTGTTTTGTTTAGCTAAAATACCTGAAGTTCTCTCTTTAAAAAAAAAAAAAAAAAAAAAAGCATCTCTGCTCTCAGTTCCCACTCTTCAAAATATCACACAAACTAAGTTTATGTCAACACGAACAGAACATCCTTAGCCTGTGATTCAATCTATTTGATCGAATGTAGTTGACCACTTCCGTAACCATGACCATCACACTGCCTAGTTTTAGAACACTTTTACAGATTATTCTTCTACAGTGTTATTCATCAAGAGATAATGTGTTTTTCTGACCTGGTCTAATTCTTTTCAGTAATCCAGCATGGTTGCCTGTCATATTTAGGCTCTCATTGTTGGTTACCTACACCAAATTTCTCTACTCTAATGCCAATTTTGACATGCAGATTTGTAGCCTTCAAAACCTTTTCCAACAATCTTCCACTGACTCCATTTATGCCGATTCTTTTGAGAGCTCAAAATTTTTGACAATACCTTAATGAAAAATCAACAAATGGGCCATGTCCTTGACATCACAATTATCAAGTGCCCATACAAAATAAGGAAAATTGTTTACCTTACTTTTAAACTGCATGTCGAGGTTCTCAGAGATATCCTCCACATGTCTCTCAATAGTTTAGCTTGACAAGCTAATGGTCTCAAACTGTTGCGGAGTCAACCATTCATTTCTGTATAAATTCTTTTTTTGTGCAACCACGGGTCATTGTCGTAATTCCATCCTATCCCACTAATAATTTTGGGAAAAGACCGTTTCTTTGGCATATAACTAGCTATATCATCTGCCTTCTTTGCTTTTCCTTCCACAGACAAGGGTTTTTTTTTTCATTTGGATGAACTTTTACATGCAAAAAGCTGATCAAAATTACATTCTTCGATCACTTTCTACACTTTTTTCCTGGACTAAGCACGTGCCTTTTCCACCCACATCAGTTAAAAAAAAAATATATATTTAACAGAATGGATTTCCATTTTTTAGCATCTTTCTTTTTCGATATTTGGACTAGGGTGATATTTATACCACAATTTATACAACAACAACAAACAACTTGGCAACTCCTTCGGGGAACTCACAAGCCTCCCAATTGCGAGTCTAGCGCTTCTGAGGGTCATCCTCAGGCGCCTCGGATGACTCACAACAACAACAACAACAAACGAACGCACACCCAGTCCTTAGTCTTCTGACAATGCCTAACTGCAATGTGATGTGACATAGCAGTGTTTCCAAGCCATCGTATTACTTGGGAGTTTTTGTGGTTGTTTCAGTCACTTGGTATTTTGTAATGTCAGGTTGCATTTTTTGGGGAGGGGAGTTTGTTTTTGTCCAATCACAGCATTTGATTTGTGTTACTCGGGCACACACTATTGCTCACTTCCTCAGCCGTAGATTGAATGCTGTTAACAAATTGTGTGGTTTTATTAGAGTTGAAGTACAATATAAAAAGTCAGATTCCGAAGTGAAGCCTATTTCAGTTTTTCACAAGCCTCCAAAAGAAAAAAAGTAGTAAAGAAAACTGTAGACATGAGAAAAAATGTTTTATAAATGGTAAATTGCTTCTAATTGGTGTTAGACCTTTTATAAGGCTGGCAGATTTCTGCTTATTTCATCATCAATAACGTTGTGCTGCAGATTTTTTACAGAAGTCAGCTTGTTGGTATTTAAAAAACAGATTTAAAATGTATAGATTACAATACATTTAACTGACCTGTTCAGTATCATTAGTTACAATAAATTGTCCCCCACCTCAAGACAATGAAGACTTCTAAAATTTTATCCTAAAACTCTACAAGAAACCAGCTTAACATTCACGCAAATCAAATTACCACTGCCATAGTAATAATAATTGTAATAATTGTGACTGAGAAACAAATGAAGTTTGCTAACTTTGTTTCCTTTAGCAAAATCTAAGACAGTTCTTGAATGGAAAAGGAAATCTTACAAAATATTGCACTAAGATCTATGTATGGAGACAAATAAGCAGTTGATCTCTATATGTCAAAGTTATTTATTTCGGTTATCAATAAATTATTAAACACTTTTATCCGTTCTCCTACCACCATGAATATAGTGAATAAAACAAGGAAAGACTGACTAGAATGTAATATGTGAAGTCTGACTTTTTAAAAATTGTTTTTTTAATACCAAAGTTCTTCTTTCCAGATGTGCTAAATGGTATTTTCTAAATTAATGAGCACTATTAGAAACCATTTGAAAAGTGTGGAAGATAAGGAATCTCTAAATAAACTAATGATATCCAAAAGAACGAGTCATATCAAAACTTATATGAAGCTCCCTTTTAGGAAAAAGTTTCTTTCAAAGTACTTTTTTCCTTTTCAGCTAACCTACTTAGTAAAGCATTCCAAGTAGATAAAATGTTCATTACAAACATTTCAAAATATCTAGTCGAAAATCCTTTGTTTAACTTATACTTATGGAGCTCTGAAGTTTACTTATATTAGGTTTGTCATCATGTCTGAAATGAGAGAATTACAAATAGCTCTGGCAATTTTAGGTAAATAAAGCATTTTTTAAAATTTAGGAATTCTTCATCATTACACATCTTAAGCCTGTTCTACTTTGTTTAAACATCTATATTTCTTTAATGGCCAACACAAGCAAGCAATTCCATTTAAGAGTACTCTAATCAAACTATATTTTCCAAAAGAAATTGAGATCTTCCAAAGGATAAAAAAGCAAACATCAAGATAGATGGCAGCATTACGATACAAGAGTTCAGCACCACTGACGAATGACAAATGCTGATCAATCGGTCACAACACGAAACCCTCCCACAATTTTGTATACACCAAAAATTAAATCGCCAAGTAATATAAATAAACATGCAGAGCAGACAAGAGATAGAAAAACACAATAAGTAGTTTAAATCTCTTATTTACATAAACTGATCGTTTTTAACATCCCACCCTGAAAACACATGCACGTGGTTTTGATTAAATGTAACTTGGTTTTCACTGTAGCTACAACAATATAGTTTTCAAAATAAAAACTGCAAACAAAGTATTTCTAGTTTTAAAAATAAACATTATTTGAGCTTTTTTTAAAGAAATCATCTGAACATTGCTTTGATTTTGTCAAATTAATCACCTAATGAATTTCAGCTTGGAGTGATGAGGCAGTGAGTCAATAAGAAAAGCTTTGTTACCAATATCCACTGAGTAATACAAAACTCTTTACTGTCCACACTTGCCAGTATTTAAAATATTTTTATATTTATGAAGCAGAAAACAGCATTCTAAACCATAGTTATCACTAGTAATTTCGGTTCCACCGTTACTGACAACACCTGTTTTTGAAGTAATAATTCACCCACCTCTATACTGGTTATATTATCAGTGCTGCCAGGTACCTGATTAGCTTGTCATTTAAACTGTAATAAAGGGCAATCAACAGAAATGGTTAGAAAATGTAAAAACAGACAGTTTCAGGAAACAAATTAGCTGTCATCTACTCCGCCCTCTTAAAGAACTAAATTATAGCATGTTGATCTTAAAGAAAAGATCTGCCTCTTCACTGCTATATAGAGCAGCTGCTCTACAGAAAGTTCTGATGGCTTCGAGAAAATACAGTGTATAAGATGACAATTCTGGCTAAGTGCTTCAATTATAGCTGAATGAGAAATCCAAAGGTTAGAAATTGTGTACAAAAAATATTCTGTTTTAGACATGAATGTAACTAATGAATAAAATCAAAAACCCATCAGTAACTGATACTGGAATAGAATGATTAGTATCCTCAATGCACAGCTTAGAAGCAGTTTGGCTAAAAATAAACCTCCTTTTATAGATATACGATTCTCTTTAGAAACAATATTAATAATGCAAAATAGAAACATTCATAATTTGATCCATTAGACTCATATATTGTGACCCCCCCCCCCACCACAAACAAAAACAAAACCAGCCATATCCATTTATCAGTCAAGGATTTCTCCATACAAGTGTAAAGTAAAAGGATGGACACAATATGCCCCAAGTTTTACTACTGCCTAAGCACCCAGGCATTATAACTAACAATAAAAGTCAATCTACATATTTCAAGCAAATACATTAAGTAAAATAGACTGCAATCAATGATTTCTAATAGTTATAATAAAATAATTTCAGAAGATATGTACTTGAATGTCTTATTAGATAATAGATTAAACACCATAAGCATGGCTATTTCCTTGATAAAACATTTACACACTGCTGGAATTAAATATATTCAGAAAATTTTCTGGAGAGAATCCTATGTGGTGCAAAACTCATTTATTAACATAGTTTTGCATAGATTTTTCCAGAATATTGAGTAGGCAGTTTTGCTTATGATTTGAATTTGATCCAGCTGCAGTCAGACACTAGCAATGAATTGATTGATTGATGCTGGACCAACAATAAGAGATTGGTTTCCTATCCTTGCAAAAGTGAGTATCGATGACATTTCTGTGTTAAAAGGCACCATAAACAAACAATGAAATCAAACACTAATGAATCTGCAAAAAAAAATGCCTCACCCGTGTGTTGCTATACAAATCAATCACTGATTGGATAGCAACATGATGCAGTCAGGCTCGCACTCGCATTAAAGACTAATTCAAAATGGCAGACGGTTATTTCTGTGGATTTTGAAAACCTTGTTTAAACAATTTAAACAGAGATGTTTTTTTTTTTAAAAGTTCAGGTAGATATTTCTTTCACAAAATCCCAGCATGGTGCTATATTAAAGTAGTGCCATGAAGAGAACTGATATTGTCTAAAACAAAATTAAGCACCAAATATACAGTCATACTTCCTAATTTGAACTGACAATTTTCCAGTTTTCAGTGCATTCGTCAAAATCAAAGCCAGTACTTTAATTACATTTTCCAAAATTAATTAAAGGATGCTTTGGAATTTCAAATTGTTGCTTTTTTTTTTATAATTTTTAATGAAAAAAAAGAAAGGCTCCAAAGTGGTTTTTTTATGCAAAGTTACTGTAATGTTATACATGAATGAGAACAGGAGATCTGATAAGTGCTCTGAAGTTTTATCAAATCAATAAATACATTGATCCCCTCTTTGACTTTCAAGTAAATCGAGTCAAGCAGGGTTCTATAAGCAGTTTTTGGAGAAATGTAAAAGCAGCAGATACAAAACATTAAATTCAACTGAGAAAGAAATGCTGTTCTTGTGGAGAACACTTGTATCCCACCACCACCACCACTAATGACAACACTTCAATCAGTCTCGCCAAATTGTTTTACAACCATCACATTGAAAAGCTAAAAAATTTACCAGAATAAATATTCCCTTTCCCAGCATTCAACTAAATTCTAAGATATGAAATCAAGTATTTAATTATTTTGCATATTACATATAACTAAACTAACAATAATATAAAAATACTGAGAATGTAAAAGCAGTTTCTCTCTTCAGTCAGTTTGTCACTGAAACACTTTACAGCCAGAGATTTTGGACATTTCTCTGAATCCTTACAACCCAAGATTTCTGCTTATAAAGAAGCCAGAAAAAATATATCATAAAGCATCGCTTGAAATGACTGAATTTATAACAAATTTTAATTCACTAACAGTTCCCGTCAAAATGGCCAGATATGACTATTATGAATCTTGCTATATAACTGTTTTTGAGTAGAATTCTTTAAGAATGTATTCTTTTCCTTAGCTTCAGTTCATTAGATGTGACAACATTGCAGCCCTTGTTTCACAATTACACCATAAACTTTGCATAAGAATTTTACAAACCAATTTATTTTTTCAGTTTAGAGACCTGAAAGCTAATGTATTTTTTTTTAAAAAAACAAAACAAAATCTAGCAATCACAACAAAAACCAAAAAATAAATTGGACGGAACAATCAGTTAACTTATAGAATAACAGACAGCTCAATCTTGATCACATGTTGCCCTTTAGTTATTTACTGGTGAATACAAAACAGCTGATAAGTTTTCTATTAAATTAAATACTATTAGCAAAAGTAAATGATTTTCTGTAATTTAAGACTAAGAAATTAAAAGAAAATGTACTTTTCACATTTTAGTTACTTGAATGCTGTTTTTTTTTTTTAGTACATTAGAAATTCTTTAGTTTCATATTGGAAATTTCTCTTCTATTAATTAAAATATATACTTTGCAGACCTTAAATTTAAAAACAGGAATTTTGTTTTTTTGTTTTTCTTTTTAAATCTTTTCCAATTTCTCATTTTCTGAAACTAAATGACAACGACTGCCTTATCTGGAATTGAAAAGGTTCCTGTCTGGCTGATGTCTTTCTTCTCATAATTTCGAGTGATGTAATACGTACCAACTCTCCCTTTCAACTGCACACCCTATTTTAATGAAGTAAAGAAAAAAGGGGGTAGTCTCGATATCATGAGCTACCCCCCCAAAAAAAACAACAAACAAGACATCAACACCCTGTGATAGATCTCAGCAACAAACCATCTAGCGTTATAGCAATTACTTTCATACATCCACTCAACAAAAATAACATTTAATCTTCTGCGTTTAACACTAGAAACAGAAAATGCAGGAAAGTCTATTCTAGGTGATTAACTGATTTCATCAACACACTTAGCTCAGTATCAGACCTTTTTCAACTTAAAGCATCTTTGACAACACTTTAATCAGGATAGAAACTACCATGACAACCGGTCTTTCAGCATCCCAGTTTAAAAACATGCTGATACATGCAACATGGCTAAAGATAGTTAGCATTTCCTCTTTTCCATTACTAATCTGGGTTAATCAACTGATTTAGCTATGAGAAAAAAAGTTAATATAGATTAAAGTCAGTTTTTTAATAATCTAAAATCAGATAAATGTTGCATTTAATAAAAATATACTAAAATAAAACAAACATTGCTAAAAATTAAGAACCTAATACACAGAGCAGATAATACTTCTCCATTCACTGATAGTGAGAGAAGAAATTCATGCCTCCATTGAAATTATTAGCACAAAAGGGGTAATAGTTTAAACTAAGAAAAAGATCCAGTGAATAAGGCTTATTTTCTCTCAGGGATGTAAATCGGTGAAGGATGAGAGAACATGCCCCCAACACTGACAAAATGTGATTTCTACACTCTGAAACATGAATTTTGCTTTGTGGGTGGAATTTATCTTTACAAATTTAGAAGATAGAAATTCTGTTGGCTTCGCCACCAATCTGTTTATCATCTCAGATGACAGACAATGCTCACTGTAATGTTCACACGTCTCATGCGCATAAATCTGTGAAAAGAAACTGTCTAGCACACGTATTTCACCATTCATTGTTTCTGCTTGATACCTCAGAAACATGAGAATTTGTTTCAGAGAAGTTTAGGCGCTGCACATACTGCCACTTTTCTCTCCTCATCTCAACCTCTAGCTTTTGGTGATCAGCTCCTTACCTGAAATATCTTTCAAAGGACTTTGTTTTAGTTTTAGTCTATAAATGTAATCATGTTTGTCCCTTTTAGACACAAAATCAATTTTTTAGGTTTTTAAAATCCTATACAAACATGTGACATATATACATGCACATGTAATTATGGCCAACTAAACAAACAAGCAATCATTTTTTAATGGATTCCTATTCAGTATTATGGTGGTGTAAGCCACCATATGTCACAGTGACCCAGCAGATTGCACAAGTCAAGTTGAAGGTCAGCCACTTCACCATTATTGAAGAGTAGAAGGGGAGATGGTTGTTGGATAAAAACTTTGGGGCTCTTGTAAATGCATTTTTGTCTTTTAGTACCATGTTTGTCTCAGAGTGAGAAGGCAAAAAAACATCAGCATAAACATGCTGCAACAACAGTCCAAAAAGAACACTGACTCACTGCAAAACAAAGATGATTCAAGAAATCACCAAAAACAAAGTTTTAAAGATATTTCCTACCCTTGAAGATGAAGACACAGGTAAGATCAGCCATGAAGGATTAAATCACCTAGCGCTATTATATGTACACAAACAAAGGTGAAAACAAGAAAATCAATTTGCCGAAATCAGATAGAGAAACATTTTTTTTATTCTGTAAAACAGTTGTGGTAAACTTATTATTGTGTTAAGTATAAAATAATTACAATTTTGGGCAATGTGTGTTAAGCATTTTTGAAATGGTCCCTTGAATGAAGTGCTCCCCTTAAAATTCTGTCCTTGATCCATCTATGGATCAGCTTGATCTCTAGCAGGTTAGAAGTAAAAAAAAAAAAAAAGGCATGACTAACCACCCAAAATGAAGACTCTCTAGCAACAGATTCTTAAATTTTTTACTGAACTAAGTAAATATCCCTTTATATTTCATGGATTTATTGCAGTACACTTCTTGTGGTAATATAAAGATTGAAAATTTATTAAAATATCTTTAATCAGCATAGTCAGAAAACCTCTAAACAAAAGTCATCTAATTTTGACTGAAAAGCAGCGGAAGTACAAAGCAAGAGTATCAGGCCTAGTTTAATTTATCTAAGTACTACACAACAATCACCATCTCTAAAATAAAAGTTCTAGGTGTGCAAATTTATCACTTCAATTCTTTGTCTTTATCCATAGCAACATCAGAAGATGAATCAAAAGATTGTGGAAACAAAGAAACTACTCTAACAAACTTTCCTCATCAGCCACAAGATACTGCTTGTGTCCCAATGCAATTACTATTTAAACATTAAGATTACAACAGAAGTAATTTTCATTCAGATCTTGGTGCAGTTCTGCACTACAAATGTGCAGACATGTTGCATTGTAAACTGGCCGGCTAGGATAGATGCCACAAAGATGTATTTATCTCTATAGAATTTAGGAACTGGAAGAAAGCCCTTGAGAAATTTAGAAGCCATGAGAAATCAGGCACACCGATTAGCATCTGCTGATATTAAATTTCGTAAAGGACCATCAAATATAACTAAGCTCTAGAATCAGGGAAAACAAAAGCATCTATGTGCACAAAGGGCACTTCTGAAAACTGTCACTACTATGGCACAACAGCATAGCACAATTAAAGAAAAGAAAGCAATTGTCATAAGTTACTACAACTACAAGCCATAGACAAGCTAGATGCAAAATGAGATACTTTGAGCAATGCTGTTCTGCAGTGGATTTGAAGAAAAGTAAATAAAATGCCCAGGTAGTTTGGTGTGATTATCAATGGAACTCAGGATATTCAGAAATGAGCAGGAGTTTGTTTGTTTGAGATACAGAATTGATCCATTTGAAATTGAAGACATTTTTTGGCTTTTGCCAGGTGTCAACAAGAGAAATCATGTGAAATGCTGAGATACACACTAATAAAATTGCAATTACCCACCACACAACTAAGGTCACAAACACATAATAGAGCAAACAAAATGGTAGGGACATACCATGGCTGCCAGGCAATAACTTTTCAGCCATTAACAACTTACAAACACTATTGCTCATGTTATTTGATCACATCAAAAAGGCTGTATAAGCCACTTCATATAAGATGCATTTTACACATGCAAGAGCCTGGCAAAATTTACAACAGTAATAGAAATTTTAAGCACATTTATCTAGATTTTTATGTTGAAGAACCTAATCTGATATCCATTACAGGGCTAAAGGCCCACACATTGATTAGCAGTCTTCTGCCATGAAATCCATTGTTTTAGATGATTATGAAGCTGTCCTGAATGTTTTACAAGCAGCAAAGTGAGGGAATTGATGCGAGTAATGCATCCCATACCGATGGTATTCCCACCTGTTTGTCAACACCCGCTTCTTTTAGGTCTGTTTACCTTCACATGTAGAGAAATAACTAGTTCAAGCATGCTGGCCACTACGGAATTAGCGAAGGGTTTAACTCCAAATCTAGCACTCTAGCGATTAAGTCCCATGAAACTGATTCAGAAAACAAAATAAACCCACCATTTTCTTAGTGTAACTTAAACACCCTTTCAGTTCCAGAAAAACAAAGCTTCAGGAAGTTGTGACTTCCAAATACATGGCCAAATCAGCTAGAATTTTTTCGCATTGATCTCCAAAGTCATTGATTTTGCCCTCATTGATATTGAGCAGTACTTAAACATCCACCGATCTAAAGCAACAGAAACTAGTCAAGCCTGGTTACTGAGAAAATACAATCTGATATTATACAAGTCTACTCCAAGCTAGTCTAATCTTTGGAAGCAGAACTCGACTATTTTAGGCAGCAGTTTTCTAAGAAAAATTGAATGAGTACAAAGCTTTGCTTTAGAGGAATAAGCCCAGAAGTTTGTTGCATGTTCCCCTACAAAGCTACAAACTTTGCCTTCCAAGATCATATTTAAACAATGAGAAAAGATTTGTAATGTCAAAGCAAAGTTATGTACCTACCAGTATAACTGCTTTTTAATTGTACAAGTGAATCGCTGATAGTGCATAGTATAGAACTTCTATTATAATAATCATTCGTTAAATCTCATTCTCTTTTTTTTATCTAATTTCCAAAACATTAATTCATTGATTTATGGACAAATGCATAATAGATCCTAGGCCATCTTTCCAACACACACATCACAAATGTACATCTTGCAACAGGCTCCCAGATCTAAGTGAAGCAAACATTGCTGAGCTTTGAGAGTTGTTCAATGTCAGATTTTATCATCATTCTGAATATGTTAAAACACAAATACATGCATATCCTGATATTAAATAATGACAGTACTTAGCTAATTTGCTGAGAGTTTTTATACAGTACACAAGTTAGCATAAATTTGTTTACAAAGTAGCGTTATTTAACATTATTTTCTAAACTTTTCTGAATGAAGCAAGTTTATATTATACATTATTCTGCAAAACTGTTATAATCTTACAAAACATCCATAAATAACCTGTACTAAATAACTCCAAATTTGTTTTGGAACTGCAAAGGAACCTGCATCCAATCCTTTTCAACCAGTTTACACGTTACTTTGCCAACCTAATCTCCTATTGACATCTCGCAATTATAGCTTCTGTATGATAACTCTTGCTTAGAGATCTTTTCAAACATAATTAACCCCAAAAGAAATGTATAGCATAGTATCTGTTAATTCTCCAACTGCAAGACATGTTTACTATAACATGCTATCTTATTTCTTCACAAGTTTCAGCTTCCTGTCTCCATAAAATTTTACTGAAGCAAACACTCAATACTTCCTCAATGTACATTCAACATCTTGCTAACAGATGCCCAAGATGTGTCGTTGTCTTTGATGAGCAGCTTTCATCACTGTAAATAGCTTTCTTTTCTGGAATTCTGTAATAATTGAATGGCTCTAGAGAAACTAGCTAAGTTAGCAGCCATGACAATTTAAAAAACATACAATATGTCCACATTTCAAAAAAACCCTAAATCAGCATGAACAAATCATGTACTGATTTTCCTATTAAATGAGAAAATCTTTAATATCAGAAATTGTAAAACAAACAGATCTTATATATCCAAGCCATTTAAATAATATACAATTTTATATTTGTAATAAAATTTTTCACAACAGAGATCAAAACATTAGAATATTGTAATAAACTTAACATATTCATTGAGAATAAAACATTTGCTCAAAATTCAAAAGTGACCATAAGTAGATATCTGGACATTGTTTGATGCAATTTGTTGTGTCAATGACAGTGAATAGTCACTACCCACATACTATAAAATCAGGACTTTCAGTAGAGTGTATAGCCACCACTAGCTTGCATCTTCATCTCATACTGTTCAATATTCATCTAACATTCTTGTATCAATGTTAGTCAAAACTGTATGCAGTTCCTGAATGGTCTAAGAAATATGTGATCAGCGTCCAATGCTCTTAGATAGGCCATCCAATGCGAGCTTAAGGTTGGGAAAACAAGTAGACCATGGGCGACTTTAGATACTTACCTCTTGGTGGTGGTGGTGGTGGTTTACAACTGTTCCAATATAATGGGCCCTTACATTATTTATGAAAGTAAATTGATTATCATGACTTCAAGTAGTATAACAATAGTGACACAGCTTCAGTGCTTCCTGAATGAAGAGAACATGCATTTGTGTGGTCACATGACAGTGCTGTAGACTAGAACACTTCCAAACCCAAAATGCTCAGTCTCCCTTTCATGTGTCAGCATTGATGTTTGGTTTGGCACCAAATCAACCATCAGCAGAGTGAGGTTGAATTTACTCTAATCGGAGAAGAGAATTTGGCTCCATCCTGTCAAAGCCCAGTACAAATGAGTCCTAGCCTACTCCAGTATCTCTGTCTGTTGCTCTAAGTCTAACATGTATATCAGCAGATGTAGCCAATTTTGTAGTCTGATCAGTAATACAGGTCCTTCTACTAAAAGAAAGGTGTTGAGCTAGATATCATGACAGTCAGTACTACTGTGGTGTCGTCAAGAACTGTACTAGTCTTTGCACCTATGTCAGAGTTGGGTGATAACGGTTACACCACACTGCTTCTGGTCTGAAGCGCAGGTATGGCTAGCGTTTGCTGCTTATCAGCAAGTAATCATCAAAGTGACATAATGAAGCTAGTGAACATCAGAAGTATGTCAACATTCGTAACAGGTTTTATATTCTAGTTCATCGTTTATGCAGATTTGGAATCACCTGATAGGTGTAGCACTTTTGTTGATGCATCCTACTCAGTGAAAAAAGAACCATGCGCAGCACTTGAATCATTAGAATTGTCACTTAACTCAAAACCTTAGGTTGACAGTTGAAAAAAACCTCATTAAATCTTTTAAAATGGCCAGAGAGAGTGTAAATAGTTGTAAAAGAGGTATACAAAATATCCCAATACTAAGTGTTTCATTTAACACATTCTCACTAAATGGACAAGAAAAATAATATTCATTTAATAAATATAGTAATCATTTTAAAAAAATTTTAATCCATCAAACAATTTGCCACCATGTTTGTTATTTGTCTACATCCTTTAAGCCAATTGCGCCACCAAGAATTGCATTGGTTCTTGGTAGCATTTTGTTGTGATCTCCCACACACATTTATTGAAGGTCCACCATGTCTGGAAAACAGCCTGTAAGAGCAAGTGTTGGAAAAGCAGCCAAGTGACCAGGAAAGCCATTAATATGGATATTAAAATGCAAGTAATATGAAGGGTTGATTGCTTGGCTTAGCCGCTTCCGATTCCTACAGGATGTGGTGTGACGCCCTACAGCTTGTCACCGAAAATTACCCTGACACAGAGCGAAGCACAGGAGTGAGAAGAATCATGGCAAATGTTTTTGCCCACTATGAGATGTTCCACAACAAGCAACAAAGGCCAGACAGCCAGACCCTTGATGCCTTCGTGAAAAACCAAACCTTTGCAGGAGTGTGGACCACACAGCCTGGTCCATCTTCCCAGCAGTAGCTCCTCCCTAGTCTCCCACCGCTGCCAGGAAAGAGGTGTAGGTGCACGGTTGGTATGACAGTGGTGGTAAACAAAATGGCAAGCGCTGACAAAATTAACTGGTGAGTGTTGATTAGATTTAGTTTCCTATGTCATTCATGTTAACAACCTCCTTGTTTTATCTATAAAACATCATAATGACATCTGCAGAGCCATTACTGCTACCTAAAGAAGCCATATAGGGTAAGAATTGACTGTCAGGAATGCATCTCCATAGGTATGTTGCTAAGATGACTTCTTTTAGCGGATGCGCCTCAAGGATGTATCTTGACAGTTATAAGAAGGTACGATATACATAAAAAAACTGTACTGTGAAAAAAATCATTAAAAAAGTTTTTTTTTTTTTTTACTTCAAATTTTAAAATAGAAGATTTGCTACATCCCGTTCTACCTTAGTTCAGGACTCAACACAAGCTTAGTGGTGGGAGATGGAAGGAAGGCTATCTAGCACTAGAAATGATAGCCACCACAAACATGGCAACAAATTCTCACTTTAATTGTCCTGATTAAAAGAACTCATCTGATTATAGGTTGGAGAAAACAAAAGCTGTGGCTAGACACCAGCCATAGCCAAAGACAGAACAAGCTGGTGTTTTTTGCATTACACTAACCCATCCACCATCACCTTAATGTAGACTGTTCACCAGTTCAAAACTACAGCTAACGATGTTATCTGAAACATTCATGCACATTTTTTACTGTCTGTCAGAGGGAAAAACTAGACGACATTTTAAAGTTAGACAATTTTTAATTGTATGGTTTTCAGTAACAACTTCCTCTGATGAAATCATAATTAATATACTAGTTTTATACAACGGTACATAATAAAGTGATAGAAAAGCTCAGTGTTACTTAAGAATGTTGATTAGTTTGGACTTTCCCCCATCACACAGTTCATATCAAGGATTAAACACTTAAGGTCCCAGACAGCAGATCCATGTGCTATGAAATCAGCCGGTGCATTTAAAGGACTGAAACCAGAATTCTACAATAACTATCATCCTCTTTGCTATACTAGGTTTTCATTGCAAGACTTAGTTCTGTAACAATCCAAATTAAAGATTAGTACTTAGTTCATTATTTAAAAAGAAAAACATTTTTAAAATGTAACAAAACTGATGTTCCAAAGTATTGGTCAAAATAGTTAACTAATTAAAGCTTCTTTATCATATTTTAGGCAAGTTTCTAGGAAAACATCACTACAAAAGGTAAATTAGGTCCAGAGCAAGAGATACTAATTATCTATATCTTAAATTTATTCCAAGTAAATTACAATTAAAAATTAGTCTAATTATCCTTCAGTAAGTAAAGCCAGATGAAGAAGTTAAGATAAAGCAAGCTAAGCTAATTATTAAAACAAAACAAACCTGACATTTTTATAATTACATTTTATATGGACAAACTACCACTTTAAAATGTGGGTACAATAACTCTCACAATGATACTTAAAGATTTGAAATGTTTAAAAAGAAAATGTCCAAGATTATTTTCACTTCTGAGTAAGAAAGATCAGTTTAACTACTGAGCAGCGCTTCAGCTCTACTAGGGACAGCTACAGATCTTAATGCTGTGTAAGTCTGAGCAAATCAAATTAAGCAAACATTTTTCCCATTGGAAACTACTGTAATCAACAATGCTGATCTTATACTTAAATACATAAAGGAAAATAAAATAGCTACAACTAAACAAAAATCCAATACATAATATGATTATCTGGAAAATTTGAATTCTAGGTGGTAAAAGATAGTAAAAAAAAATCTTCATCACACAGAAGATCAAATACAAAGATTTGGGCCCAATGTGTGGCACATCCAAAAAGTTAAGAGAATGGTTACTAAGAGTAAAGCAAAGGTAGAAGAACAAGGTATAAAGACAATCTAGAAGATTGGTTGAGATGCAGTAGTGTACAAGAGATAATTGTACTGGCCACAAACCAAATAGCACGCACAGGGGTTCTGGATCCCTAGAAAGTTCTGTAGCTGTGCAAACAAGAAAATACATACAAAATGACTTTAATTTATATTTTTGTATTATTTTTTTAAAATTTAAGATGCACGAATGTCATCTTGATGGGAAAAAATTGGCAGATTTTCAGATTTCTAAAAGTCTGACACTCAAACATCATTTAAACTGACTGGATGCTATCCTGTAGCAAGCCATTAACAACCACCCAATGCGGCTTCACTGATTGGTTAAATAAAGCTAAATTCTGATGCTAAAAACACTTAGTCCTTTTCCTATAAAAGTGAAAGGACTGCATACTAAAACTTGTGAGGATATAAAGAGAACTCCACTTGGCTGCTCATCTGACCAGAAAACATATCTATATACACTATCCAGTAAAGAGAAACCTCTTCACTATGATATCATATTCGCTTGGTGTTTCTGTTTGTTTTGTTGTTTTTACTTACAAAAGCAGCCGGTTTTTGTTTTCTGATGTTCAGATGAAGTCTGTACTGTTGTTGAAAGCTCAAACTCCTGTCAAAAATACTAACAAGTTAGTAAACAAGTCTCTGCTTATTTACCACTGAATTCTACGAGGAAAAAGCTCATGAAACAAAGAAAAACAGCATAAACCTGAACTGCAAAACTAAACTACAAAATGAGAATGCCTCAAAGCATTAAGTTTAAAATAACAACAGTGGGTCTTATTATCCCTGACTGGTTCAATCATCAATGGCTCTCAGCATTTCTGAGAAGGCATTCCACAAAAATGAAGATGACACGCATCAGTGACCATCAGAATGCTGACAATCATAAGAGCACAGTGATACATGGAACCAGTAAAGAAATAATATATCAGTATCAGGTGCAAGCAATCTCTTTCCTACACAATAGTCTGATCAATATTTTTTTTTTGATTTTTAGTATTTCATCAATAATAACTAACTGCTTAGATATACGATCATATAAAAAGTTTGAAGTATCTACTTTTCTCCTTAGAAAAACTAACTGCACAGCAATATGTCCAGGCTGATTAAACTCTCGGCCAATTGCTGTGATTTTCTC
Organism: Nautilus pompilius; assembly: GCA_018389105.1. Lineage (NCBI taxonomy): Eukaryota > Metazoa > Mollusca > Cephalopoda > Nautilida > Nautilidae > Nautilus > Nautilus pompilius. The sequence goes on from JACATO010000321.1 coordinate 981,050, forward strand.
TTCTAGATTTCTCATGTGTGCTGGCAATTACCAAAAGCAATTTTTATTTAGATGGAGGAATTGTTTTTGAAAATAAAGTCCATGATTTTTCACTGTCTTTTTTAACAATCTAATGGTAATTCTTTTGTATGATGCTTTAAGAAAGTTTGTTCTTGTTAGTTACAAGGTGAATAATTCATTTAGCATTGTTAGTGATGCAATGTAATATCCATCAGAAACCTCTGATGCAGAGATAAAAAGGACTACATTTACCTATCAGCACAGCATACCCCTCAACACACACACACACACACCACTTGCTTCTAATCCAAAAAAATGGTACCAATTCCAGAAAATCCTATTTGCTGAAGAAATTACCAGCTCAAAATAAATGTATTAGATTACACTACTGACCTCCTATACATCAGCCTCTTATCACTTGGAGTAAATACAGAATTTACTTTATTTTTTATATTTGTATAATATAAAAACATTCAAATTCAAATTTTTAATTATCTGTTATACACGAGAATAAACTTCATTTTCTCAGTAACATTTTTTGTAATGTCTTAATGACCATGTGTTACTACTATGTCTTTGATATTTTAATGGGAACAGCAATGTTTGGTTTCTAATATCTTTCATTTATAATGTCTTAACTGCTATTCTTACTCACCATTTCAGCTCTACTGTTGTCAGTAGGCTAGTTAAACGTGTTATGCTCTTATTTCCACTTAAAAGGAATCATTTCATCAGCATGCTGCTCTAAGAATAGGTGCATAGAAAAATAATTAAAATAAATATACAAAAAAAATATGGCTGATTATACGATTTGTAAATATATCTAAATGTGTTAATGTTATGTCGTCATGGATCTCTGGACAGTTAGTAATTCCAATTGTTTACCTTGTAGTAAGAGACAGTAGTAAAAATGTCTTAACACAAAGATTGCAGTCCAGGCATTTTATGTAAGTGATATTTATAAGATTTCTCTTAACACAACCACAGAAATTTTTATAATAATTACAACGGTAAGATCAACATCCTGGAAATATTTAACCTAACCCCAAACTTGAGAGTTTATTCACTGATGTTCCAGAAATTTACTTCCATATTTTACCTCTTTGGACATTAGCAATCAACTTTTCTTAGCATTTAAAATTTATATTTTCAAACATCATCCAACAAGTCTCACCTGGATTGACAGGAAAATACCCACTACCCTATAAAGGGTAAAGTATTGAAAAGAAAAATGTTGAATAATAGCTCTGGTGGATTATTTTTATAAAAAATGGAAACAGAATTTCAAACAAATTTCTGGAGGCAAAATGTCAGTTATGCTTCTGATGGAGACACTTCAACTGAGTTAAGATCAGTATTTTTTCATTGCAAATACAAAAGATGGCATAACAACCATGACAAATACATTAATCAAAGATATCAGAATGAATATTTTGGTTAAAAATAGAGTTTAAACTGGAATTAATTTTTTTTTTTTTAATTAAAAAAGGATATCCATTAGGTTGATTCTGTTCTACTCAAAACAATAAGCTTCACGTCACCCTGCCAGAAATAGCCTTCAGTGTATGTTGGGGATCGAGGTGAATAACGAAAATGTTAGCAAACATTTACAATTGATTATAACTTCCAATAGTTATTTGTCTCTTTCAAATTTGTGATAAAAGAAAATTACCATCACATGCATCATCTCATCCTGCTTAGATGATACTAAACCTTTACATCAGATAAATGTCAAAAAGGAGAGTAGAAAAGACTTAAAATAATTTTCTGTACGTTACACAGAAGTTAACTTACATTACAACTATCTTAATGCCAATTATAGCAACCCGTGTGTAATCTGGTGTGTATCACAGTTTAATAACAGAACTCTTACATCTGTGTTTTGAAAGCATCAGGCATCCATATAAGCTGGAACAGACTTCATAATTACAATAGAAGTAATGTTGATAAGCGTCCTGAAAATTACAATTCCTTTTGAATAATACCAACCATGTAGTACTAATACAATTGCTGTTTGGTCAAGAAATAAAGAATGTGAGCTACTACAAAGCGCACATACATAACTGAACTGCAGGAAAAGCATCTTTGATATTTAGCAATATGATCTTACATTGTAAGTAAGTATTTCTATTCAAATTTTCAAGATGAAATATATATATATATATACTTATGTAAGCAGCTATCCAAAATTACATTAAACTACTAAATCGACTAGTGCTGTTACAACCCTCTCCAAGTTTTACTGTAGTCTCTTAATCATCCAGCCTCATCAACAAAACAATTCTTCATATTTTAGCGCTCACAAAAAAATTTTACTGTTTTCTTGTACCTTTTTAGATATAGTGCCACATCCATTCCTGAGAGATGAATGCTTGACAATTTTAATTTTGCTATTTGGATAAAAACAAGAAGTTTTTAAAATAAGGGCTGCTAGATATATGTACATGTGAGAAAACTAGAGCGAAACTGAAAATTACAGAAACCAGAATGTAGTCAGTCAGGGTTTAACACTTAAGGTTATCATGAGAGGTTTTTTAAACTTTATTAAAGATAAAGTTGAGAAACTGAATCACTATAAAGTTATCTTTAAGAAATAAGGAAAAGAAATTAAACTATTTTAAGCAGATATACAATAAGCTAGTTGACATTTTCAGTACACTACATATAATCTGTTCTGTTTGCTAATTAAAAGCCGAATCTTAAAATAGCAATGTAAGAACAATTGCAGTCAGCAAATCTGATATTCCATATCTCCAGTCAGGTTAGCAGACTCTTTATATATAGAAGCAAAAACTTCTGCATTCCATTCTTCTGTTATCCCAAGTCAGTCTATATGTACGTATGTGAAACCCTAGATTTTCCAGAATTCTGTATCAGACAAAATGGGTTACATCTGAGTCAGTGCCTGACCTCTTCAGGCACACGCACATGCACGCGCACACACACACAGCTATGTCCGAGATCAAGAGAGATTTCTCTTCAGTGATGCAAGTTAAATGTGGTCTAGCTTGTTTAATGCAGATGGTTGAAATCAAAAATTAAAATGAATGAAATTCTAACTTCCTCAAAACTAAGTTGCACTACATTAGTGACATCCAATAGATGAATGAAAGCCAGACTATACAAGTAAACAAATTAATCAGCTAAAAATTCTTGATTCTCATCTGTTTCCCTTTAAATTCTGTATTAAGTAACCAAATAGGAGACTTGATGCAGCTGTACTTATATTGCCCCTATACCAGGAGTATGGTAATATACACTTTATTATGGCAGGAATCTGTGTTTAAACAAAATCCAAATAGTTTAATGCTATTTCCCATTGCAAATATTATCTATCCAATGCTACAAGGAGCCAATGCGCAATCACAGTATCAAACAATGAACAACAAAGAAAAATGATAAATTTGTAAAACCATGGAGATTGTAAATGCAAAAGCTTCTAATTTTTCACTAAATAACCTCCTTAATTTATTTTTAATAGATTGCAGCATAGTGTCTTGCATGCACTAGAATTTAAAACTATGGGCTCGCCATACAAAACATTTACCAGCTTTTCAACACTTTGTTAATGAAAATGCATTATCCCAGCAAAAAGACAAAAAGCAGCTACCACTAAATATTCAATGAACCATGTATCAAAACATTAGCCATTAACTGTGATGTTATCACTTAGCGTTTTGCATAATTATGGAGCCAGCGAGTTATTTCTATGAATGTTAAATTAGTTTATATTAAAAACTTGTTATGTTCATCCAATAACATTTATTGTTGGTTCAAACTATGCATTTTTGTATAAATGTTAATGGATCTCATTGACAACTGCTACTGGCATTACCGACAGAAGACAAAAAAAATAATGGCACTTGAAAACAAAATTCCTTATTAAAAAAATGGTTATCCTCCATCACTATTGATAAAGGTGGTTACTCCCAACGGGAAATAATAGACAAAATAACCTTGGGTTTTGCATTAAACACCATTTTTAGAAAAAAGTTAATTGACTTAGCCATGAATGCTAAAAGACCAAGAAAGAGAAAAAACACAGAACAGTAAAATAGGTTGCTGGTTCAAAAATTTTGGTAAAACCCATTCTTGACTTGTATCCAATTAACTGCTGACGCCAGTTCCTCTACAACAGTCAGCATCTCAACCTCTACCACCAATTGGCCAATTAGTAGCTAGAAAGCTAAATGTAGGCTACAAATCAGAACTGAATCTCGGAACAATATATTGCAAATGGATGGGTTTTAAATATTTGGCTCTAAATGATAGTATCTTGGAAGAAAGGTTGATATAAATAGGGCTGCATTTGGCCCACAAAGCATAGCAGTAGAAATGTGAAAGTATGGAGTTGTTTTGCTGGTTATTCAGCTGATGAAAATACAAATTGGCAGGATACTCAAGAGGTATCACTATTCTACAATGCCATGCAACTTTACAGCCATTATTTGATAAGTTTATACCACAGCAAGATAATGATCCAAAGCACAATATAAAGCTGAATACTTTTGTTACAGAAGAATTGAAGATTTGACTATTGTCAAGGTGATGAACTACTTGAAGTGGAATTGGAGTAACTTATAAGGCAATATACCCAAAATGTATACAGCGATTTATTCACATTAAATGTGGATTTTTTTATGCAAAAAGCTTAGCAAGATATCATCACAAAATAAGTAAAGTATTGAAAAAGCAGGTAGTTGTTTTTGTATGGTATGCTCATAATTTTGAACACCAGCGTATATAATTTTAAATTTAAAATGTATCATTCAACTAAACTGTCAGCTAACTTTTGACAAACACATACCTAATAATGTAAGGCATGGATGTAGCTATTGCTCAATTTTTAAATTACAAAAATCTAAAGTTTCTCTTGGACCATAAATAAGTATCATATATGAAATATACAATTTGCAAATTTCAGTTACACAGATTTCCACCTCAGTACTTTTCCTGCAAAATTACTGACCATTTTGTAGAAGTAAATGCAGAATTTTGGGGAGGGGGTTGTTATTTTGTCCATGTAACAGACATTAAATAAAATTTACCCATCCAAATATTTGCACAAAAAGACCCCACCCACTCATCTCTTTCTAGAAAGAGAAATTCTTGGCAAATATATAAATTTGCTGATTTTTTGGATGGAAACAAAATCAGGAACAGATACAGGCTGGGTGAAATGGTGGACTGGATATGAAAAATTACAGTCAGCCCCAATACTAAATTATTGCTATCAAGAAATTTAATGATTGACACATTTCCATATGTAATTGAAAAAACAGAAGTTTTAAAAGTTTTGATGTTAATACATGACTTAATATATATATATAGCAATCTGATAGAATTTTTAACTCTACTAAATTTGAGTTAAATAAACTGCAAAGAAAATTTAGTGTTTTTACGTCTTGTAAACATCTGATCTAAAATATATTGAAATAAAAGTACACTTACTCTGTTTCATCATTTTCAAAAATCAGTTCTTTATCCACTATTTCATAATCTTTTCCATCAGTTGCAGTTCCATCCACAGTATGAAATGGAATCTTGACACAGCCTCGTGCTCCAGAAGTCCTTATAACTTTAATTAGCACATCTCCACAAGACTCATGAATATACTTCTCCTTTTCTTCAAACTGAAAAATTCCAGGATGATCATCATCCAGAATCATCACAGTGGCCATGTAAGGATTAATGAGTTGAGCTTTTGCCTCAACCTGACCACTTTCAAACAGCCCTTGTGAATCTCCCACACGAAGGTTACTGAGACGGACATAAAAGTGTTCATCTTCTTCAAATATTTCATCATCAATGATAGTTATTGGAAACTGCTTATGAGTCTCCATAGGATAGAATACAAGTGTTCCTTCTGCATACACATAATCAGAGCCTGCATTAGCTGTGCCATCTTCAGACTTGAAGTCTACATACAAGGTTTTTGTGAGATCACCGCCTTCCCTTGTTACAGTAAGATAAAATGTCCCAATGTTCTCCATGACAGTGTAATGGCCAGGATCAAAAAACACTCTTGTAACCGTGTCTTCCTTATTATCTACCCTAACATCTTGCAAACTAGTACGCCGTTCTATCTTGGCTTTTTTAATTATATTACCTCCACCAGTTAACTTCCTTGTAGCTTGGATGCGGTAGAATGCCCTACTTTTAGGACCTCTATTCACAGCTTCCATTTCCGCCATTTCTTCCAAAGATCTCATATCAACAGTCGGGTTTCTCTTTCTCATTTCACGAAGAATTTCAATGTACTCTTTGCGATGCTGTTCAAATTCTCGCACATCAGAGTCTTCATGATCCAAATCTTTAAAAATTACTTCCTCTCCTAAATGGTTTATCTTACCGTCGGCTAACTCCATATCCGTTCCTTCAGACTGAATGACAACACCTTTTTGCTTACTCGCCCTGTACTTTCTGGACAGGAATTTATTTAGCATTTTTTTATCCGCTACATATGCTGTTGCTACAGTGGCTGGAAAAAATAGAAATGTCAAGACGGCTTCCCAAACTTCTACTATGCCATAGGATGTTACCGAGAGAATGAAGTACAACCAGAGATAGGCAAACACACTCCAGGAAGCAGTGATGAAGAAAACTCTAAGATGTTTAATACGTCTGACCTCTCCAGAAGGTATCACTTGCACGCACAGACTAGTTATAATAAATAAATTAAATGCAGCACTGCCCACGATGGTGCTTGGGCCAAGTTCCCCAGCCTCAAATTCGTTACCACAAATTTCAATAATTGAAAGAAGAATTTCTGGAGCTGAAGAGCCCAAGGCCATCAGAGTCAGGTTCGATACAGTTTCGTTCCAAATTCGCACACTCAGAAAGGTGGTTGTCCCGTCGGGTTTTTTCAGAATGATTTCTTTTTCTTTGGAAGTGATAACCTCAATGGCTGCCATAAAACGGTCAGCTATGATAGACACACCCAGGAAGAAGTAGATCATTGCGGCCATGTATACAGTCGCTCTGGCGAGCTTGTCACCAGTACTCAGGTTACCAATAGGGTCCCACCTCGGAAGAATCACGCCTCTCCTGCACCCACCCGCCTCGATAGTGCAGGTCTGGTTGCGGAAATCACTGGACTGGTCCGCCCATACGGAAACAGTTTCCATGGACAGAAAGGCCAGCAGAACACTCGCGCTCCAACCCCTCTTCCTCGCAACACCCATTCCTGAGACTGCGTCCATGATTACACCCAGAGACTAAGCAAGCGAGCAACCACACACCTGGGAACGTGAGGTGAACTGGTAGGGTAAGGGGGGTTTTCCTCTCTTCCCCACCCTCCGCGGACGACAGGGCTCGGCTACAGACTCCAGCCGCTCTCAGGGATGCTTCAAAGAAACCATTCCGACCTGGGAGTCACCATCGCCCCGGTGACGGTGGGGGTGACGACGTCTGTCTGTCTGTCTCTCTACCCGATACCGCCGGCAAGACTGCGCCAGCCAGACTCCGGATCCCCCTGGTCTACTGCGGAACACACGGGCAGCAGCAGGCAGGCCAGCAGCTATGAATATTCGATCGGCTGCGCTCCCCACAGAAGAAAGTCCTCGGCGCCGGGCGGTTTACGAACGATGCATCACAACCAGCCAACCAACCCGCCTCCGGCAGGCGCTGTTACTCCCGTTAATGAAGCGGGCGGGGAAAAGGGAGACACTTACTCCAGCGGGAAAGCGCGTGTCTGTCGTTAGAGCTTCTTCTTCATCCTAAAATGGGATGACCAGGTCCTCGGAGCGGGGGTATCGGTGGTGGTGGTGGTGATAGTGATGATGGTGGTGATGGTCTCCTTGGTCGGGCGAGGGACGCGGAACAGCGGCAACAAAAATCAATCCCATTCATCGGTTCACAGAACCCAATAAGCGAGCTCGAATTCGACGATATCCATTTCAGAGAGTATCAGCTACGCAGCATCCGACCGGTCTGTCAACGTGCTCGAGCGGCACGTACTTTATTAGGGTTTTCTTTGTTTGTTTCTCCTCCTAACAGTAGACGGCTGATGCATTCTTCGCCTTCCAGCTCGACCACTCGAACTCCGCTGATTGGGGAGCCCCCTGGCGGATCGACTGCGAGCGCCACCAACCCGAACAACTCTCGCGTCCAAGCAGAGATAACCCAGATAGCACTCGCCTCCTCCTCCATCAATATTATTACATATCCGGAAAAGTGAGGCGTACACAAGCAAACACTGTACATTTGTTTAACAATGGGTGACTGGGCGAATTAGGAGAGGAATAAAAGAACTTCGGTTGTTGTCGTTTACTGATCAAGCAGTCTGCCGTTAATTTCGAACGTCCGGTTAGTGAACGAGGAGGATTCGGAAAAACAGAAGATAAATATTCAGTTTTATGACGGAAGGTATCCTCGGCCAGCGGAAAGCAGTTCTATCTATTCCAGTCACGAGAACCAAGTAATCTGGAGAGCTTGTGCAAACAGTACTTTTCGATAATAATAATAATAATAATAATAATAATATAATAATAATAATAATATGTTACTAAAATTGAAAATGAGCTATTTTTATTTAAACTTTCATTCTGAAATCAACACGTTAGGAAGTGACTAAAACGTAGACCGCCCAGATTTACACACTCTCTCCCTCTCTCCCTCTCTCTCTCACGCACACACTCACACATTCACAATCACTCCCACTCCCACACACATTCACTCTCACACTCACTCACACATTCACAATCACTCACACTCACGCACATTCACTCTCACTCACACATTCACAATCACTCACACTCACGCACATTCACTCTCACTCACACACTCACACATTCACAATCACTCTCACTCACACCCTCACACATTCACAATCACTCTCACTCACACCCTCACACACTCACACACATTCACTCTCACACTCTCAATCACACACTCACACACATTCACTCTCACTCACACACACACATTCACAATCACTCACACTCACACATTCACAATCACTCACACCCTCACACTCACACACATTCACTCTCACTCACACCCTCACACACTCACACACATTCACTCTCACACTCTCACTCACACCCTCTCACTCACACACACACATTCACAATCACTCACATTCACTCTCAAACTCTCACTCACACCCTCACACACTCACACATTCACTCACACAGTATTTTATGTAATTATTAGAGTTTTAAAAATCAATTGCTAACTGTTGCTGATGCGAACAGTCAAATGTTTCTCAAAACAAGAAAATAACCCATCGTAAAGCATCTATTTTATGCAAATATTTAGTTTCCTTTGTTGTTACAATATTAATGTAGAAATGAGTTTGCTGGGGGGAGGAGCCATTCTCCGTGATGTGGGTGACCCTGAAAGCCGCGCACGATACTGTTGTTGTTCTTTTCCGAGTCGAAGAATTACGTCAGTCGAAAACTTTCGAGAAGCCACTTCGCTCATAGATCACTACTGTATCGCGACTGAATAAATGGGATGAAAGCCGAGAGGTAGCGATGGCCGGCGGTCCAGCATCTTGGTTAATTTGGTCTGAGTGCAGTGATTATAGTTAACTTATCTCTGTGTCTGTATTATTAGACATGCTTGTACATGTCGTGGTAGATTTCCCTCACATCCATCAAAGAATGCTACAAGTGCAGAAGCTGGCCAGGTTTGAAAACAGCTTCTTGGATTATCAGCATGACTAACTATGTGTCAAAGCGAAAAGGAGTACAATATTTAAAGAGTATTAAAAAAGAGGCCGAGTAAGAAGGTTTATGGTGACCAAATATCAAATTTTGACGAATTAATATTATAATTTATGAAGCTACAAATAGCCTGCAGTTCTCGGTTTAGATTTCTTACACTTCCCAAAAAGCTCATTGGGAAAATCAAGTTTTTTTTAAAAAAAGAAGCGTAAATCGTCTCATTGTTTTAAAAACTAAAGTAATTTCTTGTTCATCTGTTTTCTAAATAAAGATGCATATTAGGATGATGATAATTATCCGTTTTTAAACAACTAATGAAGTTTCTTGTTCTTGACAGTTATTGATGAAAACCGAAGTCTAGGTCGCCCGAATCTTATAATTAATCCTCTTATGTTTTGCAAAGAAATAATCATCGGCCAATGGCAGCCAGACGAAGCAGCTAATGGCGAGCTTTACCTGGAGGAGCTAACTGGATGGTGATTACCGTAATAGATTGCACGAGCACTACAGAAACCCAGCTTTGACTTACCTGTCGTGTCTGCTGGATGAGACTTTGCCCTTCGAGGTTACGGATTAACCGTACCGATCCCGCAGTCCCAGACGCCTAACTACTTCCGTAACTTACATGTTTTTTTCCACTTGAATGCTAGAGGTTTATTTTTTAACGGCTATTTCAAGTTCGAATTCCAAGGCAGATTCTTTTTCGTTTTAGACACACAGTCGCCAAAAGTAAAATGACTGAAATGGAGATTTCTGGAATACGGTCATTATTCTACCAAAAATGTGTCCGCGCTGGGAACAGGGGGAGTCCACGCAGAACGCTATTCTAAATAATATTTTAAGACCTTAAAATGAATAACGTACAAGTTTAATTCCCTTTATTTAAAAAAACAAAAACAAACTTGTTAATGTTATACGTATGCAGATCTACAATTAAGACTATTTTGTTTCCAAACGTCAGATACAGCGGCGAATCGTAACAGCATCTTTCCGAACGGAGAAGAAGAAGCTTCTCTCATCTGATGTGATAAACATAGCTGCTGCAAAGTCTGATGCGGCGTGTAGATCATCCAAGCTCCTTGTGCTGGCCAATTAGCAGTTTTGGAAAGAAAAATCACTAAGTCGTCATCGGGACGGATATTTATTCCTTGCAGCTGTGTTAGGTGATATCCGGGGTTCTATATCAAAGGCACCCGGGGTGGGCGCGTGCGAGCATTTGTTTGTACGATAGAGAGAACGAAAGATTTATTTATCAGTCCAAGACTCAATGAAATAGTTCGGGAGGTTTCTCTCTAGCCATTTTACAACAGCATAGATCTTTCTTTTTGGTGTTGTGCGGTGTTTAGGGGTGTGTATGATCTTAACCGCAACATTACTTCTCGTATTGCAGCTGCGGAAAAATTACGTCTATCATCAAAAGGTTGTATATTCTTGTTGTTGTCTTATAAGCGTATTAAAGTTCGCTTTATTATTCTTTGCTATTTGTTACCCAAGTTTCCATTCTGGAGAGCATTTTAAACACCAAACTTAGGAACAAAAATATCCACTGGTCAGAATTTTATTTCTGATGTGTCAGTACAGGTAAAGTTAATATCTATCAGTAAATGCCATGTAAAGATGAACTGCACATATCTTTACAGAGTTAAACACGGTATCTTAGACATTAGATACCTCGGCGGCTGAATAACCAAACCGACTAAACAGTCCGATCCGAATTTGTTCATGGAATCTCTGGTAGAGAGAGGTCAGGCTGCCTCATTAGCCAGCGAGCTGACCGTGATGATGATTGGAAAGGATCTGTCTGAGTCTCTACACCCAAGACGTTATCCACGAGCAACGGCTTCAAGGAATTTGAGAAATTGCAAGCATTTTATTTGGTCACTTTTGGAAAACCTTTCTAACAGGTAACAACAGTTAATTTGCTGATAAGATGAAGTATGTATGCTAACAAGTTTTGTGGTTACCTCTAAAATAACGTATCAACAACGCCAAACAATACCTTTTCTTCATTGTCTCCCTAGAAGACTTTAACTATCCTCTATGTAGAAGAGGACGCGAGTTCCCAGAAACGTTTGGGGGCCGTGTAGCATTGATTGCTGAGCCGACCAGGAACGCTGAAGCATAATACCAGTGTTTCAATTCAGTTTCGATGCTTTAACTGCCAATTATAAAATAGATATCAGATATTTCCACATCGATACTTTGTAGATTTATTTCAGAAGATCTATAAAATGAAGAAAAGAACGAGGAGGCGAGGCCAGAACCTAAATGGCTGCCATTTTACCCAGTTACTGTACATCTATGACGAACACGAAGCTTTTTGTGGTGTTTTCGATAGGAGAACTGTGGAATTTCTCATGCATAGTAAGCGCTTAAATTGATTGAAATTTGTTATATAGCTGAGTTATGAGAGTAAGATTGTTTATAAAACGACTTTTTAATGTTAAAATGTTTTTTACCGTAAGTAAATCCTCTTCCTTTCCTGGGCGAATTTTACAAGAAACTCATTAGATGGAATTAGATTATGCATTTAAAAAAATCAAAGAAACAGAAGCGAGTCTGTCTTGTCGGCTGATCTGAAGGCTACCTTGGCCACTACGGCAGAACTGCTTTTTCTCTCCTAGAAATGCGCAAATTTGTATCTGAATAAGTGTTTAACTATTTGTGACAGGTAGTGCATCCAGGCGGATAATTAACTCTCAGTTGCCTCAATGTTTGGATAGGTGTCAACAGTTCCTATTCTTCTACACAGAAAAGAATGGAGGGGAAAGCCCATCAAAACCAATAACTATCAGTAAAGGGGGGGAAATTTAATCAAAAATTCCTTTATCTTTTTTTTTTCTTCTTCTCGCGTTTAAGCGTATTAAGAATTAAAGCTGGATATTTGCTTCAATCGGTACGAGATTCCTCCGAGAAACAGCTAATATAATTAATATTTTGAAGAAAAAGGGGGCTCACTGCTAAAGGTACACAGATAACCCCGATGTCTTAAGGTTTGCTGCTGTGTATAATCGGCCGTTGGAAGGAAAAACGGTTCGTTGGCGGTATTATCTTGTGATGGCATGGAGTTGTGAAACAAAAAGCAATCAGATTAGAATTGGTAATACAGGGGAATTAGTTAATTTTATGGCAGTTTTGAATTACTGAACTCCTACATATGTGATCATATACAGATCCTCGCCATAATAATTTGAGCATCTCAAAGAAAGATTTCGGATGATGTCTTAGAGCCGACCGACCCAGCACTGCTCGGTCCGTCTGTCGGTATTGCGCTTCAGCTAATTCGTCTGTTTACGGAGGGTCGTCCGCCAAATTATCAGTAACCAGTCGACGAACTGAGCAGCGATTTCTGAGTGGTTACCGATATATAGCAGACGGATTGGTGAGATGTACATATGGGAAGGATCCTCGGGGTTGGTGGTTCTCAAGCTTGAAGACAAACGTTTACCAATTCGCATCCTCGGAGACCGCAAGTGGATCTGGAGGAAAATCGGCGAGCGACCGTCTTGCTCGGCGATGCTGACGAGATGTGGTATTGTTAACATCTACATTCAACTGGTTCGGTATCCATCCTTGGCAAATCCTGTATTTGATCAAGGACTCGCAATTGTCATCGCCTGGTCCTGCAGGAACGAAAGCAAAAAAAATCATACATCTAGAGCCAGTGCAGCTTGGAACTGGCGGAATTGATTGTATTTGCTTTCCCGTTCTCAGCAGATCTTCACCGTTCCACCTTGTAGATCTTCCAGCGTTGCGACGCTTTTCACAACGATAGCGAAGAAACAAATTCATAGAATTTCCATAGATGAATATTCATCCTTAGTCTACAAGAGAGAGGCGGGGAGGGCTTCGAATAATAGGCTGGTATACAGATCCTTGTCATAATCATCTGAACGCCATAGATTGGTACACTCGCACCACGAAAAGCTCGAAGACTCGTTGGCACGAAGTCTATTAACGGTGACCTCTACAACGTTTGGCGCTGTAGTCAGGGGTCAGGGTCAGGGTTAATCATCGCTTCTAGATAATCTGGAAAGAAAAATAACTGGTTTATTCTTCAAGCATCCGGCACCGGATGGCTCCATTTTCCTTACGCCAAACGATATGAAAATTAATAAACAGATAGAACAGTAACCACAAGCGGAGAAGGAAAGAGGTCCAGAAGTTGAGATTAGTTAGTTTTAGTGAGATTAGCTAACCAGTAAGAGAGGCTACCTGGTCTCGGGCCCGCCAGCCGACTCGCTACATTGAGCAGATGTTCAAGAGCAGACGAACGCGGAGAATTCCAACTAAAAACATTCAGCAGATCAAGAGAGAGAGAGAGAGAGAGAGAGAGAGAGGAGAGAGAGAGGAGAGAGAGAGAGAGAGAGAGAGAGAGCGGATTTTAGATTTTCCAGAGAGTATTCTTTGGAGAGGAAGAGCGGCGGGAGATAAACCAGGTAATTTCTAACATAAACCGTTCTTTCCTTAAAAAGGCGCTGCACAAGACGGAATTTCCGCCTCGTCTGCCGAGAGAACGTATTTCTATATCATCTTTACTCATAATAAAATCTTAAATAAAAGTCGGGCGGACTGGCTGACAGCGGCACGATGGCTGAATAAGTTCGTATTGCTCTCGGACTTCGACCTGGTCGCCATAAACCAATCGCTACCACGAAACCAACATAGAAACCCCAGCTCTAACCGGATGCGTATCTCAGTAGAGTAACCAGATAATCTAATTACGCTACGAGTGGATGAGTAGTATCCCGGTTTTCAACAATTCCGTGTGAATATAATTTACTGCAGTGTACCGAAGTAAAGAAGGTGTGACACGTGAACCGTCACGTGTACAGGAAAGCTTACGTGCAATATTGTCTAGTATCTGTCCACCAGTCTCCCAGAACTTTATCCAACTGTAATTTAGCGCAACACTGGATAAAATATTAATTTAAAAGAAAACTTTGTTAATCATATATGTTGTTAAATAATCGTAGTTGGGCGAGAGAGTTTTCCGATGACTTATTGAAGACAATCACGAAAGAAAAGACAAAAAAGAGTCTATAACTGTAGCAGCCTTCGCTGTGATCGGATTCGGGTAGCGGTTCCAGACAGTTGGACTTCGCTGTGATCGGATTCGGGTAGCGGTTCCACACAGTTGGACTTCGCTGTGATCGGATTCGGGTAGCGGTTCCAGACAGATGGACTTCGCTGTGATCGGATTCGGGTAGCGGTTCCAGACAAATGGACTTCGCTGTGATCGGATTCGGGTAGCGGTTCCAGACAGTTGGACTTCGCTGTGATCGGATTCGGGTAGCGGTTCCAGACAAATGGACTTCGCTGTGATCGGATTCGGGTAGCGGTTCCAGACAGATGAGGATAACTCAAACGTAGATAAAGTAAAGAGAAGAACCGAAAAGACACGGATTTATTACAAATCCAGTAAGAGTCTGATTTTACATTCTCAATGTGAGCATTGTTTTGAGTGGATCATAACTACATTTATAACGAGTGTTTGCACTGAGAAATAGTTTCGGAATTATTTTCGCGCACATCGTGAGTTAGACTGTTTTGTATCTCCAGCGTAAACACTGGTTATAAGTGTTGAAGAATTCAGACACTTGCAAGCACAGATCGTCTGGGGACTGGCTCTGTATCGCCAGCGAAGGTGTCACGTGTCGGTACGCGGACATTATATGGAAACCTTGACCTGATTTTGAAAATGTTAGTGGTTTAAGTAGGAAATTTAGAAATGGATATTGACTTTTTAATGCGGCGAAAATATTTGTATATAAATTTAATAAATAAAACCTGATATAGCCTTCTTTTATATGGTTTTGTGCTTCATCTTGATGAGGACCGGCGTCACGGCCGACACTTGGAAGTTCCCGTCCGTCCGGGTTTTAAAGTGGACTCGCTTGAGTGGCCATAGGGCGGACAGCAGCAGCGCGGGACTCGGGTCGATTAGATGATATTACCGGGTAACAGTGGAAACTTCCGCAACTCCAGTTTTTCTTTTTAACTCGAATCGATTGCTAACTGTTTCCAGTAATTCATATCCTATCCAGATTATTTCATCAATCTGCAGTTGACCGTTGCCTCAAAACTCCATTAATGGGAGAGTCGTATGTGGCGCTGTCATATGAGACACGTACGACGGCTGACAACATGGCGACGGGAGGAGGACAGACGTGGTATCGATTGTGACGACGGCTGACAACATGGCGACGGTAGGAGGACAGATGTGGTATCGATTGTGATGACGGTTGACAACATGGCGAGGGGAGGAGGACAGACGTGGTATCGATTGTGACGACGGCTGACAACATGGCGACGGGAGGAGGACAGATGTGGTATCGATTGTGACGACGGCTGACAACACGGCGAGGGGAGGAGGACAGATGTGGTATCGATTGTGACGACGGTTGACAACATGGCGACGGGAGGAGGACAGATGTGGTATCGATTGTGACGACGGTTGACAACATGGCGAGGGGAGGAGGACAGACGTGGTATCGATTGTGACGACGGTTGACAACATGGCGAGGGGAGGAGGACAGACGTGGTATCGATTGTGACGACGGCTGACAACATGGCGACGGGAGGAGGACAGGTGTGGTATCGATTGTGACGACGGTTGACAACATGGCGACGGGAGGAGGACAGATGTGGTATCGATTGTGACGACGGTTGACAACATGGCGAGGGGAGGAGGACAGACGTGGTATCGATTGTGACGACGGCTGACAACATGGCGAGGGGAGGAGGACAGACGTGGTATCGATTGTGACGACGGCTGACAACATGGCGAGGGGAGGAGGACAGACAAGGTATCGATTGTGAACCGAGTTCTCTCCCTTACCCAAACTTTGCTGGCCCGCTGCTAAATCGCGGCAGTCGCGGCGCAATTGATGGTATTTTACTTTGATGAGAATAGTGACCGGAAAACTGTTAAATTACGGCAGACCCGCAGTGAATACCTTTCGCTTTATGACATCTTCTGATATGAGAAATGCTTTAACCAAAAAATATGCGATATCAACGACTACGGTGTTTTTCTCTCATCCTTTCGGAAAGTGTAAGCAGGCACGTAATTTAGAAATATATAACTTCGGATCTGTCATCAACGTTCAGAGAAACTACTGCAGTAAAAACCAAGAGAAAAGAAAGAAGAAAGATTTATTTAATAAGAAAATTTCTAATTTCGTAAAAGGCCAGATGCTTAACGTACATCCATTAGACTTTCACAGTATTACGCCGCTTGAGACCGGGGATATTTCTCACACAATGGCTCAGTATGTATTAAATATACATGCTCCGATCAATAAAGTTTTCTAAAGCTTCTCAGCTCTCGGCGTTAGCTGTCCATTAAAAATCGAACAACTTGATTACTTTACACGGAATTACAGCCCTTTCACTGTTTCATGATTAGTATTTACCTTAGCGTTTGTGAGAAAATTACGTCAGAGGCTCTGTGATTGGGTTTTGAACGATTTCGCGAAAGCATATACTGTGATATTACCAGTCGTTTCTTTCATACTTTCTCCATTTTCTTGAGACGAATTCTGAGAGTGGTTGCTTCTAAAATATTAGCATCTTTGGCTGGAATAAACGGAGTTATCGTGCTCTTACATCTGTGGACTCCACAAGAGATCTGCTGCTTTATTTAACACGATGGTTTCACTTATTAAAGTATTTTTAGCAGTTTGCACCTCGTTGAACAAAAATTATCTTAAAATTGATTTTTAGGTTTATACTGGAAGGAAGTTTTAAGCATTTCATTTAAATCCGGACATTATTTTCATGTCTGGACCCTTTTATTTGTAGATGGGCATTTTTAGAAAGTAGACATTTATACTTATTAACAACAACAAAAGGAGCCAGATTAATCTAACATTTAAAAACTAAATTAATCATATCGGATTTTCTTTGATGTTTCAAATTCTTCGCTATTTTACCTAATCTTTATTACCTTATACTCATCTGTCACAATGTTATTTTTTTTATCACTCCACATTTCCGGAAACAACCGGTTCTTCGAGTTCCCAAGATCGCCGTGGCTCCACAAGATGGCGACAGTTCCGGTGAGATAATCCAGCGAGAGTAAATTTAAAATGGAAGATTCGGAGGATAGACTATTTCGCATTTTTTCTTAATATAAAACTGAGAATGGCGGGGGGGTGAGGGCTACTGGAGAAGGACTTGTCTGTTCTAGTTATTGCACGCGCAGCAGCCGATTGATTGATTTTTCCTTTTTAAAGAAAATCAACCGAGTAAAAAAAAGAAATCAATAAGACCCGAGAGTGGCGGTTGTGCTCAATACGAAGACTTCTGCTTGTTGTCGCGATTAATAAGGATGATTCCGTCTGACACCGAAGAAACAGCTACCACATTTCTTTGTTTGACTCGGGATGTCTGCGAGAGCGGGCGCCACCAGGCTGGGCAGCCGGTCCATAAGCAGATGCTTGATAACCGCGCACTGCGCGTCTATTAGAGACCGAGTCGTTTTTCTTATTCCTCGAAAGGCAATCTTCACGCGGAAAGTTATTAATGTCCTGATAGCAAAGAAACCATTTACCCCCTCTCTCCCTCGTTCACGAGCTCGTTTAAGTTTCTCAGCGGTGAATTCAATTACCTCCTGCCTCGGTCCATCCAGTCTCCATCGCACTCGTTAGCTTACTGCCAATTACCTTCTTTCCTGTTTCGTTACTCCGTATCACAGGACTCGGCCGGGTAGGTGGGTACTACGTCCTTCACGCTGAACATGAAAGCACACGTCAATGGTGCTGCCCACTGTTTTAAATTCTATTTAATACAGTGTATTATCATTATTATCATTAATATATATATATAAATAAACCGAATATCTTACTAGTTCAGGTGATGAGTCTGTTGTTGTTGCAGGAAAGCGCTACTGACGTCAAGAGTAATGATCAGTCGGCGGTGCTCCACCCAGTAACAGACGCTCTTCACTCGTCTAATTCCACGCCAGACTAGTCCTTTATCGTCTCAAATGTTCGATCCCATGGATACAAACAGGGGCGAAAGATAGCAATGACAGCCCCTTAGCCGAGTTTGGTGGGGGTTGGCTAGTGGCGAGGGTTCTCTCGCTCTTGTCCTCCGATCCCCTTTTCTTTGTTTTTGCTCCACCTTCTGTTGGTAGATTCATCCCTGGAAACGGCTGAAGTCAGGGCGAGTCCTAAGATCTCGGCCGGCCATTGTTTCCAGTACCTCGCAGCCACTTCTGTCGCCCGACTAGGGTTCCGGGCCCCGGGATAAACGGTACTTTAGCGTGAAAATAGGAAGCAAATCCCACTGAGGATCTTATCTTTAATTTTCTTTCAAAGCAATTTTTGGCCCTTTTATTTATTTATTGGAAGGATGTGAATGGATGATTAAAGAAAATTGGTTTATTTTGAGAGAAGAATAAACCTGATTAATATCGCTATTTTCACGGGTTTTCTAGGGCTTTCTAATAACCTCTTCCCATTCTCCTCATAAATTAGTCAGAAGTGTACCCACAACTGATGACGACCGCTGCTCCCCTCGTGTCAGCTGCAGAGTTCCGAGTACGGCCGGAAGCACTATCGACCTTGGTGTTCGCGGCGTGACGTCAGTACCTGGGTGTCGTCATTGGACGTCAGCGAATGTCTGCCGTCACACGGGGCCTGGAAAGTGAAAGTAAAACTGTCAGTTAATGTGCTGCGAGCTGTGCTAGCTGATCCCGTACGGTTTATGTCGTCGTCAGGTGTCACCAGAGAAGTGGGGGGATAGCAAAAGATACGGAACCGGTACTTCTGTCGTTTTATCTCGGCCTAATTAACAGAAGAAAGAGCAGGCTGGCTCCATCGGCAGGCGGATGTCCGATATGCGCCAACCAGTCAAGCGAGACCTGTTATACCGACGTCACGCCATCGCACAAAGTCCCGGTACAGATCTATTACTACAGTTGTCGGAGAAACACTAAGTTTTACACCTCCACACTTTCCAGAAGGTTAAGTGTATCGATAGCGGAGGTAACAGGTCGAGAGAACATCGTACAATGAAACTTTAAACCGGATGATCTATTTAACCAGATTAGGACAGCATACAGTGGTCGATAATAAACTTCGGCGGGCTGCTGGTACTTCACCCCCGGGGGGCCATGGAAATGACGTATCATCGTGATGCTATATGAGGATGGACAACACTGCTCCCACTACTTCTGTATCCAAATGGTAGGCTTAAGTTATACGTTTGAAATTTAATTTAGAAACTAAATTAGAACTTATCTAGTGACTCTTCCGTTTCTTTGTAACTAAAAAAAAATATATATATATATATATATATATATAGCGGCGACCTCTGGTGACTCTTCGTCGGGCACCTGTCTGGTCGCTGTCCTGCCGTCGACTGGTGCTCGCTATCAGCGATGACGATGAAGACTGTCGGCCATGTGGAAAAGCTTCTCTCCTATCACTGACCTCGCTCAAATAGCCTACTGAGGCATCTCGGTGATTTAACGGAATAAAACACTTAGCTATTTTCTTCCAGACAGACAGTTAACCGTTTTAACATTTATTTGCACTCAGGTGATGGTACAACACTCGCGAAATCAGAAGCTTTTACCAGCTAATAAACTGGAATGACTAAAATAGCTCGGTTTGGTTCAAAGCATCACCTGTAATAATTAACTTAGTAGCCTACTATTTCACAGGTGTCAAATAAAGCTCGGTCAATATATCTATAAAAAAATAAGATATCTGGTTTTTCTATTATCTGTATGGTAAATTTCAAATGAGATATAAACAAATTAAATAATTTAATCCAGACTGTATTTAGATATATCGTCTTTTTTAAAAAAACAAATTTTTAGGTTCATTAGATTAGATGACAAAGTTAACATCGCCAGGCTTTTCCAGGTCAAGTAAAGTGATACATCTGTCATTGCACACGTCCGTCAAATGCTCCTGTAAACATCACGATGTCAGATGGTTTACTAGAAGACTTGTGGGAATATTAGGAATGGCTCGAATGCTTGTTCTTGTCTAATTATAACAGACAATAGACAAATGCTCAATCTTTTTTTAACCAGTATCATATCATGAGGGTTTTTTTTTTTTGGCTACACCGTTTTACCTTGGCTTGTCGTGGTGGCTACATTCTAATTTCTCCAAGCATCCTCAGAGTCTTTCAAAGATCACGCGCCAGATTTGGGGGACCTTAGAACCGACTGCATGCGAATCTAAGTCGACTTACAACGGTCTTACGACAAGTTTCATCCTAAATACTGTCCCGGTTACAATAATTAATGTTTTCTATACCTAAACTGCCTGCATTATTTTATCTCCTCCACTTGACCAGTTCAACTAATTCGAACCAGAAGAACATTTCAGTTGTACTGAGGAGGAAAGCAGGAATTCCTTTAAAAGACGGGGCTTTTGACAAGTCGCTGTAGCTGTGCCCTTGATGTTCGTCACTTACTATCTGTCTAATCGATATAATTAGCCTTTGCGGTTTTATTCTTCGAGCAACCTACCTATCGATACACAGAGCCTCTCACGCTGTTCTGAAGTGGCGCCACGCACCGGCGTATGCGAGGCACGTGATTCTCGCTTTCCGCTCGGCCTCTCGATTCGTCTAAAGATAGATTACAGGTTTATCTGTTGCATATAGATATCCGGAGGTCGTATTAATTCATTTATTTGCTTAGTCATTATTCTTTTTGGATCACAGGGTTTATTGGGAATGTCTCATAGAAAGCACAAAAATGACTGCGCCCTCTGACGGTGAGTGAGATCGAAGATCCCGCAGAACCAGAGACTTCTCGCGAGAAGTAAAATGGCGTCAAGCCGGTTGACGCTGCTGCAGAATCGGTGTTGCACAGCCTCGGAATGCACACTACACCGGTGACGCCGCCGACCAGGTGATCAGAGAACCTGGTAGTAATCAGAGGGGCGGACTTACGCGCCAGACGACCATTCCGCGTCCAATCTGGACTGCGGGTTATTCGTAGGCGTGTGGTGCCAAAGGGAAGCTGCGGTGCGCCGGCCGGACATGAAACTTGGCTTCTGATTACTTCGCATATTTCTTCTCAATGGGAATTGAATATATCACAGCTCAGCATCCACAGATCTTTTCCACCAGTATATAATATAAATACGTAGCCTTTTGGCTGAGAATAGAAACGGAAGAATGAAAAGGCATCCCGTGACTCGCATCATCGGTGGATGGAAATTCTTTTATTTCTGATTTTTTTTTTAAGTCGGAATTTGTCAGGGTTGGTGATTTTGGAATCGTAACTGTAGTTCACCTGTCCCACTGCACAGGTGATCAGGACAAAGTTACGGCACGAGAAAAGAAATTTGAAAACATCCAAAGTAAAGAACCTGTTGTATTTCCTTGTCCTCCCGCCATAAGAGAGAAGGCAAAGACTCGGAAACATCGGTATCAGTATCTAAAAGATCGTCTTCAGAACAGCTGAACTGATCTGAAAGTAAAATCACAACGTTATTTGAAAACTTGCTCTTTTAGTAATAGGTCATTATTATAATGACCTAGTCCCAAAATGTATTTCCGATTTCTTTTTCATTAAGAATATTAGTAAAACCAAACTAACACAACACAGAGAGAGGCCGTGTGTGGCCTGGTGTATATCTAAGCGAACTTCTTTCTCGAGGAGTGGAGAAGTTGTTTTGTTAAATTTGTTTAATGAAATCTCTCTTAATTATATAAGATATCCACCGAGTACAAAACTCAGAAAATATATTGTTTATAAATGAGTAAAGAACACCCCCGATATAAACAGAAACTAGATGTTTGCTGTCGTGATTTTTCTCGTCTTCAGATGAGAATTTGTCGGATGAGTCACTAACAGAGACACAAATATTCTCCCTCGGTTTCTCTTACAACTCAATGGGAATTGCTTCTTTCTTTCCCATTTTATGCGACGAAATCTCAACTGATTATTCTCTTTTTGTTGTTACATTCTCTAGAAACTACACCAGTGGGACATTTTTTGTCCGATAAATATGATTAATAGCAGCTTCCAATTTATTTTTAAAAGCCTATTATGGAAATAGCGTGGCCAGCCATGAGGTCGTTGGTAGGCAGTAACCGGTATGGGCAGACACCACAACAGACTTTCTCAAAACAACGCAATTTCTTTCTCTTTACTTTATGGTGGGGTGGAGATCGTAATGTTGACATTCCTTTCTCTCTTTTAGAAACGCGTGGAGCTAATTCAAAGTTTGCATGACTTTATTCCTATGTTTAGAATTTCCCCCAAACCGAAGCTACAGCCTCTGGCTCTTTAGGAACAGCTAGCCTTAGCAGCCGTTTGCGCGTAGATAGATGGGAATCCATCCTGATCTAGTTTTGAAGTCTCAGCCTCAGATGCTGCCTTTCCCCTTAATTGATAACTGTGTCCGTTCTTTCTTAAGAAGAATTCCTTTGTGTATGGAAATATGGCCTACATTAAAATCAAAAGTTTCCGTGTGTTCAAATAAAATTAGATTGTTAAATTAAAACGTAATTAACCGGAGATTTAGAATTACTATTGTGGATAGATGGGAGAAATAATTAAGAAAGTGTTTTCAAAGAAACAAAAAAAAAACAGCTATATTTAAGTAATCTGAGACTTAGAGCAAATAAGAAAAAAGAAAGATTTGTTGTCCTCATTGAGGACATAAACAGTAAATATTCGTTCTTACCATTTTTGCAGAAAGAGAGTGATAAATATTACAAAAAGAAAATTCTATTTTCAGCGATTTCACGGAGAGAATTCTTTGCCTGGTGAATGAGACAAAACAAGACTTTAGATGAAGTTGTATCTTTTCCTAAATGTTTGCAGTTAACAACTCATACATCATCGTACACTACTCCCATCACTCGCCTGACCATCAAAATGTCATTTACCGCATCCAGTTACTTTATCTTTACCCCCCCCACACACACACACCTGTACTGCCTGCAGCTGGAATATTTTATAATAAAAATTAGAATAAAGGTAGTTCGATAAGTATTTGCATCAGTATTTAGCTCGCACCTGCTGCTGTTTTTCTCTAGATTTCCATCATAGCCCTGATCTATGCAAACTGATGCAGCATTTTGAACTAAAGATACACCGAGTTGTTAGTAACACGGGCTGTCACATCTAAACAGTGCGATATACAAGTAAATACCGCAAGCGCGCATTGCTACTATTAATAATTTGATGTAAACCACAATAATTTAAAAAGTACAATGCATATTCAAAGTCTAACATTTTAAATAGTATCTTTGACCTTTCACATAGCATCGCTCCATCGAGTGACCTCTTCGCTGTGATGTCCCTGCGTGCGTATTCTAAAATCGGTCTTGTAGTTTTAGCGATTTGCCTGTCTGACTAGCAGATGCAAAATTTGTATTTGCAAAATAAATAAATAAATAATATTTCTTGACATTCGAAAAAGTAATGAAATAACATTTTACTCTTTGTCTTACAAGAAATATTAACTATTTATTTTTTTTCAAATAATGTCGAAAAGAAGGTATTGTGCCCCCTTAATGAGGTATCGGTAAGTGATGCAGACAACCCGAATCTCTTATAATCTGGCTTAGGATGCAGCCCTTGGCAAATCATCAACGGATATTTCCGCTCATTTCCATCCGTTAAGAAGAAACATGATTTCCGTTTCCCTTCTTTAAATGTTTGTATCAAAGAGTTTAAAAAATCGTTTGTTGGAAAATATATCTGAAGAGAAATGTCGACTATGACTTCGATCACGCTAATCGATCATGAGAAATAGTTTCTTATGTAAAGTCTGCTATCCGACAATAACTCACCATGCTAATTATGCATCTATCGCGATTACAGAATTTCTGTCAATAAATATTTAAACAGCTGATTAAAAGTGCAGAATACTGACGTTTGCTGTTACACCATCACACTTTTGTAGTTCTAACATTTACCACGAGCACTTTCACTTTCCATAATATATTCTCACTTTCTGGTGCGTGGAATTAAACTCCTGTAAGAGGAAAGGCTCAGGTCTTCGACCACGACAGTTTCTGACTGGTATAAGCTTTCTCCGGTTCGTCCTTTAATCCACATCTTCTCTCATCTATCCATTTTTCTTTCTGCTGAGTCTTGTTTCACTAGGATCGTTATATCCATCTCCGAAGTTGCACTAAGTTCTCCGACCTGACGAACTTTGAGTTTATATTACTAGAAACGTATACATTTGTTTACTTCGAATGACGGGATTGCGGAAGCTGTTAATCGTAAGCTTAAATCGAAAACGTCTAGGTATCGAACTCCATTACGGTATATCGATGTACTCTCGAACTAGTGCCCACCTCAGAAACTCGGTTAGATCGATTGGAGCCTGGAAGGCTCTTTTGGGACATTTGTGAATCCTCTTCCGAAATACGTTTTCATTTAGATTTGAATTTTGCTTTTGGTTAACAATAAATCTTGTTTATTTCCAATTTCTAAAGTGTATATCTGTTAGCCGCCGTCCATGCGAGTCTTGTTTGTTTTCTATTGAACCCTCTGAGTTTGAAACAAAATCACAAACTCTGACCGACTGCTCCGACAGGGGGCGCTTATCTAAACAAATCCTAGGGTTCTTACAAATGGTTTTATTTATTCTTTCGTTGGGTCCCCGATAAAGCAAAAGCTGAGATAAGAAGCGCATTTCCTTTTGAAGATTCTGAAGCACAATCCTAACGATCTCAAGAGAAGGAGCATCTTTTATTAAAAGGGGTCACGTGTCTATTTTATGGTTATTGCCTCGCTGGAGTTCAAGTCGATTACGCGAGAGACTCACAAAAATAAATTGCTTAAAATAATGTTTCTTTTGGCGATTAACTTATGAATAGTCCGTAAATAAAACAAATCGCGAATAAAATTCGTTGTCATTGGTGATCTGCATTTGAACTGGTGCGTTGAGATTTTTCTTCATGTGGAAGGTCGGGCTTGATGAGAATAGCGGACCGGATCAGCAGCCTGGGGATCAGAGGATTATCGTAAAAGCTTCCATCCATCTTATCAACTAAATGCATCACCGACTAATTTTAATTATGTTTTACTATATAGTGTCCGTCATATTAATTTGTTTACCTCTATAAATAAATGTATTCTATCTAAATCTACATACATATGTTGGATAGTGGACTCTCTTTCTTAGGCGGATTCTGCGAGGTTTTGAGGTCGGGTCGTCGGCCTTTATTGGGATGAGAGAGATGAGAGCAATTAGTGGCCGGCCAGAGCCCACCTAAAAAAACTGGGGGAAATAGCGTGACGCGGAAGATCGGATATTCGAAATTACTGCAGATTATAACAGCAGGAAAGCAGTTAGAGTATTCCAGACGCGTCGCTAGGCACCGGCCGCTGTATGCATCGGGCAATCTAATGGAATAGCTGGATCTTCAGTTGAGAACTTCCAGCCAATATTATGGACTCTAAAAAAGTAAATGGATGTGGTGGAGCCAGGACCAGAATCTAATTGATTCAATGCCAGTCAGAGAAGAGACATTTCATGCTACAGTTGGCAGGCAGCTCCGCAAAAGTGTCGACATAGGTTTCTTTATCTGCCTTTCTTATTACCAAATAATAAAATATTTTAAGAACCTTACGTGGCTAAATAATCCAGGCAGAGTACTGTGTAAAGTAGACTAAGACACAGAAAGTAGAGAGATGGTTTTCCATCCCGTTATTATTAGTAGGATAAATGAACTCCTGCAGTACTGGGTTGAATCGTCGATAAACATCTTCATAAAAGATTCAGCATCAACAGTTCACGAGTTCAACATCGGCTTTAGCCGATCGTATTATCTAAAATTAGAACCGACTGCTGGTTAATTAACGTCACTGCGTCGATGATACCATCGGCAGAGTTCTCATTCATCGCAGAAAAGTGTTTTGGTTTTATTTAATTGCTGTTAACAACCTTTCGTTCTTACCTTAAACTAGGAAAGTGTTTAGATGTTTGTAATACAAAGAAAAAAGTTATTTTGAATGTATAAATACAGCTCCCTAACTATTGTATTTTTGGATTTTAATATCGAAATGTTGCTCATTTATCCTCTACCAGTAGGGGACTCCAAGGCTAGTTTTTGCAGGGTAAATTCTAATTCCTAATTAGGTGTGTTGTAATCGAGGATTACCGATAACAACTGGCAGCCTGACTCGTCTTTTCTGTTGGCACCATCAGCCGCTGAGTGGCCGCTAGACTGATGCTGCTGCTGCTGTTCTCTTCCTAGGAGTTTTCCATATAAATTGATCAATGTAAAGAAACCTAAAACTACAAGTCACCTATTTGATACTTCAAAGATAGTCGTCTATCACAGGTCCGGGCCTGGATTAAAGGTCAAAGATAGTCGTCTATCACAGGTCCGGGCCTGGATTAAAGGTCAAAGATAGTCGTCTATCACAGGTCCGGGCCAGGATTAAAGGTCAAGGATAGTCGTCTATCACAGGTCCGGGCCTGGATTAAAGGTCAAAGATAGTCGTATGTCATAGGTCCGGGCCGGGATTAAAGGTCAAAGATAGTCGTATATCACAGGTCCGGGCCAGGATTAAAGGTCAAAGATTGTCGTTTATCATAGGTCCGGGCCAGGATTAAAGGTCAAAGATAGTCGTATATCACAGGTCCGGGCCTGGATTAAAGGTCAAAGATAGTCGTCTATCACAGGTCCGGGCCTCGATTAAAGGTCAAAGATAGTCGTCTATCACAGGTCCGGGCCAGGATTAAAGGTCAAAGATAGTCGTCTATCACAGGTCCGGGCCGGGATTAAAGGTCAAAGATAGTCGTCTATCACAGGTCCGGGCCAGGATTAAAGGTCAAAGATAGTCGTATATCACAGGTCCGGGCCAGGATTAAAGGTCAAAGATAGTCGTCTATCATAGATCCGGGCCGGGATTAAAGGTCAAAGATAGTCGTCTATCACAGGTCCGGGCCAGGATTAAAGGTCAAAGATAGTCGTCTATCAGGATTAAAGGTAAAAAAATACTCGGATTTTCTTGATATTAGACACAAGCGAAACCCAATTTTGATAATTATGATGTTATCACTTATCACTCTTTTTAAGGTACAATTTTTAATCGAATTTATTAAATCTAAACTCATTATTTAATGATTTCATCTCCTGATTTTAAGATATATTACATAATGATGATTACATATAATGTTTAAATAAATTTTCATTATAAAAAAATTTCTAACTATCGATTTTAATGAAAGGAGCCCGACAGATGTTTGTTTGAAAACATCGTGTGGGTAGAAACATTAAAAATTTACCTGGATTCTTTTATTGTTTAGTTAGATTAGTATTTCGGACCTGACAACTTAGTATATTTTTATTGTGGTTTTTTTCTTTTATAATATTTAAGAGAAACATTTTTTTTATTATTAATCCGTTAAGTTAGATGAGCATATCTTGTTTACCTTTTTTGAAAATCGAAACCAAAATAAATCTGTAACCATAGTAAATCTTTAGTGGCAAAGATTTCAGTTTTAAATAGCGCTGATCCTTTATCACTGGAAAAGAAGTCTTCGTTTACCGAGTAGCTCATCGTCAGTTTTGGCTCCTTCTTAGCCGTTGGAACGTACGATCTATCGGGCGCATAAATTACATAATAAAATAATCTTACAAGCCACATGTCTGCTACTATGAGAACAGCATCAACGATTATCGTCTCTCCGAGCAGTATCGTGTGCAGCCATTTCCGGGTGAGAACGTAAGTCAGATACGCTTTGATTTCTCTAAATGTAGGCAAAACTACACACACACACACACTCTCTCTCTCTCACTTACTCACTCACTCCACACTCACACACTCTCTCTCACTCACTCACTCTCACACTCACACACACTCTCTCACTCACACACACTCACTCACTCACTCACTCTCACACACACACGCGCGCGCACTCACTCACTCTCACACTCACACACACTCTCTCACTCACACACACTCACTCACTCACTCACTCTCACACACACACGCGCGCGCACTCACTCACTCTCACACTCACACACACTCTCTCACTCACACACACTCACTCACTCACTCACTCTCACACACGCACGCGCGCGCACTCACTCACTCTCACACTCACCACTCACTCACTCACAAACTCTCTCACTCACTCACTCGCACACTCACACACACTCTCTCACTCACTCACTCACACTCACACACACACACACTCACTCACTCACTCACACACACGCTCTCACTCACTCACTCCACACTCACACACACTCTCGCACTCACACACACACACTCACTCACTCACACACTCGCGCGCGCGCACTCACTCACTCTCACACTCACACACACTCTCTCACTCACTCACTCTCACACTCACACACACTCTCTCACTCACCACACACTCACTCACTCACTCTCACTCACTCTCACACACACACACTCTCTCACTCACTCACTCTCACACTCACACACATTCTCTCACTCACACACACACTCACTCACTCTCACACACTCGCGCGCGCGCACGCACTCACTCTCACACTCACACACACTCTCTCACTCACTCACTCTCACACTCACACACACTCTCTCACTCACACACACTCACTCACTCACGCTCACACACACTCACTCACTCTCACACTCACTCACTCACACTCACACACACTCTCTCACTCACTCACTCTCACACTCACACACACACTCACTCACTCACACACACTCTCTCACTCACTCTCACACACACACACACTCTCTCACTCACTCACTCTCACACTCACACACATTCTCTCACTCACACACACACTCACTCACTCTCACACACTCGCGCGCGCGCACTCACTCACTCTCACACTCACACACACTCTCTCACTCACTCACTCTCACACTCACACACACTCTCTCACTCACACACACTCACTCACTCACTCTCACACACACTCACTCACTCTCACACTCACACACACACACTCACTCACACACACTCTCACACTCACACATACACATTCTCTCACTCACTCACTCACTCACTCACTCTCACACTCACACACGAACTTATCTACTGTTGCGCGCACATGGTCTATTTTAAAAGTAAACTTTGATGATGACGACCGAAACGAAATATCCTCGAAGTGTACGTTCGTTAGCATTTTGTATTACTACTGATAAAGTGATTGGCAAATCCGAACTAATCGATTAAATTCTCTAAATAATGCGTCATCAGTATATTCTTGATTTTGTGTGATTTCATTTATAGTTCTATCTGTAACTATTAACAGTATTACTGTTGTCTCGTGTTCTTTTTGCATCTATCCAATAATCAAACTTTAACCTTCTTTTAGAGGATAAGATACAAGCGCTATTAACTATAATTGCAGTTAATTTATTCATTCATTTCCTAATATAGAAACCTTCAGAAATCGTGTCCAACTTTATCATATCTGCCTTTATTAAATAAAATATTGCGCAATCTCACCAGTAAAGGGTACTTTTTGGTAATGTTGACTAATTATCATTTATTTGTTCACGTTCGGTTCAGGATATAGTAAACATAATACTTATCAGCTGATCAGAAATCACCACTGGGGCTATCTTCAAAATGAAGAGAGGTTTGTGTTGGGCAGATAAACGGCTTTCTTTTTCTAAAGCATAATGAGAAATTCTTTCTTAGATGATTAAGTTACCGAAGTAAATCTATCAAATTTGCACATGGTTTTTCGATTAATTATTGATGGCGAGCCGAGCCAAATCATTTCAGTCCTGTCTACGACAAACTGGTTTACAGCGCCACGGCTAAAATATTTATAACCTGTGCAGGTTTATCCCGCTATAAATTCACAAACTGCGTGTTTTAAAACGATCGAAACCCGCCTCACCTGTTTTATAAATTCGATCGGGAGTTTGTTTTTTTTTTGGTATCATATTTTAACATTCTTCCGTAAAGAATCGTTTAAAAACATTATTTTAGATCGGCTGATGCAGGCTGGCTCGGCTCCTTTGCCCCTTTAAATCTGGTTCTTTCCTCAGCCATGTTTTCTTGCCGGATTAAAAGGCCTCAGTCAACGAAGAACCGAGGTGCGCGGGCAGCCCGGCTGATCAGGTGGGGCCGATAAGAAAACAAAACGGTGTTTCTAACAGCAATTTCTCAGCCTTCACAGAATAATTCGGGAAAACCGCCAGGGAGCGAGAGCTTTGTGACGCTGGGTTCAGTAACAAATTGGCTACTGGAAATATAAACGCTGTACGATCTAAGTAGTGTCCGCATCATCACGGCGAAAAACGAAAAAGAATTGGTTGTATTATCTAGCATTTAAAAATACTCTTTCTTCTTCCTGGTCCGATTAAAACGGCGCTTTTAGATCGGACTGACACAAAATGATGCTGCGAAACAGGGAGGCAAACTGTAGCTATGACAGGTATCAATAATTTGTTTGACTGTTGTGAACACTTGTAATATTAAAATATACTCGGTTGTTGTTTTTTTTTTTAAATTCTACTGACTTTCTTCTAGTTTTAATATAGAACCAACCTCCCCAGAAAGGGTATAACTGTCATGACTCTATGAAAGTTAAACTCAACCAGAGAATTAAGGTTACCTGACTGAACGTAGGCATCTGGATGAGATTGTGAGAGAGACAGTTCCGTCTCTTCGTCGACAACCGGCATCAACCAGGCTTCGCGTTGGAGGTCGGAAACGCCAGGACCAGGGTTAAGGTTGTCATTGCGCTCCTCACCCAGATCTTTACACTTATAGAAGGTTTTGTGCATACACGTTAAGCTCATTAATCTCCAGCACATAGCCTACGCTATCCTTTCGTGGCCTTTGACCATGAGTGGTAAGCAAAGAAAAGGTTTCGTTCCAATCATGCTGGGGTTATGTGCCAGCTGCATATACTGCCCAGGTAGCCTCTCCTCAACTTTGGCAATGATCTTTTGTTTTGTGTTTCCAATCCGCAGGTGCCAGCAGGAACTGTTAAGCCATTCTTTTATTATCATGCTGCAGTGACATATGTGGGCTAATTTGGTTAAGGAATACATTGCTTTTGAAGATTCTCTTTGCTTTGTATGTTTATTTGACAAATGGAATTAAATTATATTTTTTAAAGGACACAAGTATTTAAAAAGACTAGAGAATAGATAAGTTAAATATTCAAGGGAACTGGTTCTTTAAAGTTATATATATATATATATGTCAGGCTCATCGTTCACCAGTAATTCCTCATTATTTAGGAATTTAATAAATGCCAACTTTTTAGGGAAATTGCAAATAATATCTTTAGACATTTATAAAATAAACGCACTCAGAAGTTTTAGAAATTAGTTATTTGACTTTAATTCGCAAAAGTCAGAATAGCAAAATAATCTGCGATGTGAGATGGTCAGGTTTTTATTGACACGAATTCAGCGGCGGTTAGTATCTCTTTGAAATAACAGAAACAGTAAAAAAAAAACAACAAAAACTAAAGGTGAGAAGGTAAGCGACCTTCGGAGTAAAACGATTGATTATTTAAGCGGCCTTTCTGTGAGAACATGGATTTATTGTCCATTATCTGAACAGATTTATTATGGTAGAAGAAAACAAAATGTCGGGCAATTTAATGAAACGAATTCTGAAATCGGTGAATTACGAGAGGAAAAAAATCCGATAAATGCAAATAGTAGAATTTTGAAAAAAACAACAACGAATTAGTGGGATTTGTAATTTTAATATCGCAAGGATGAAAACATTTTAGAAAGTAAGTTTCTCGAAACATTTTTTAAAACTTCATTATGAGAAGTAATAAACGTTTAGACATCAGCAAGTATTCCGTCATACTTAACCAATCATGGTCGAGTAAAAGCCTTTTCATAAAATTACTTTTAGAGGTTTCTCGTCTTTCTTCAATAAAGGAACATTTTATTACTGGTGGGCAAGCACTCTTAGGAAGTCCGTTCTGTCGGCAGATATTAATAGTATGTCGTGAAATGATGAACATTCCTGGCCCTCGATGGGCTCAAGAGTAGTCGGCCCTGATGGAAAACACGACTATAGCGTATTTGTCTCAGTCTTGCGTGTCTGCCAGTGACAAGATGCGAATCTGAAGAAAATACAGTTTTTATTTACTTTTCGTTCTAAAAAAGTTCGATTTTAAAGACTCATCCGAAACACCCGGCTTTGAAATATTTACTATTTATTTTAAAAAATCGAGCTGTTTATGGTTTCCTTAACAAGAGAGCTATCACGTTAACCCGTTCATGTCTATTAGATATCGACAGTTTAAGTTTATTAAAATTTCCTTGAAACCATTTATATAATTTATTATACTTTCTACTAATGCATTAAGTTATAGCTGCTTATTAACTGATAATGTGATAAATTATATTTAGTATAAAATTAAAAACTACAAGTTCGGCTGGACATAACTTCTAGAAGCTGCAGACGTCACAAACTTTGACGTTTGAAAATAAATTTCAAAGTTTAACGGTCTGCACGAAGCACATTAAACAACAGTCAGCTTTCTTGGACACCCAGATTCTTACATTATTTTAATGTAATGATTTCCACAGACTTCATTTTTTACTCTTTTTTCCGGAAGTTGCTCAACGACATCTTATTTTTTGATAAAAGAAAGTAACCTATTTTTTTATAAACGGCCTACAAAAGCCACTTGCGCAATTGAGTAGTAGAAAGAATTTAATTTACTAAAAGCACCGGACTGTTCTTTTGCAGAAACGTTTCAACATATAAGAACATCACCAAACTCTCGTAATGTAAACAGATGGACCGTTAACAGGATTAAGGGTTTTTAAAGCAGACTTAGCTGTTACCTTTTTTGGCCCCTTATTTATTTTAGATTTGTGTGTGTGTGTGTACCATATTAATTAGCTACCTTCATAAAAACGTTTTTTACGGATATTTACATATTTCAGATGTGAGAGGTGATTTGTATACGCTGGGGGTGGGGAGATAACCAGTGAGCAGTAGCACCATCAGGCCGATATTTTCCTGCTTACCAGGGAATGGGGACAGAGTTAACGACGGACAGACCGCCAAAGATCTCGACTTTCCTCGCGGCTTGTGACCGACCGACCGACCGACATTGTCGTAGACTTAACCGAGGCGAATGTCAGTGCTGCGCCAAGACGACCTGGAAGACTTTCGGCATTGGCAAGAACGATGTGCTGTCATTACCCGCTGCACCAAATGTTCATCGTCACGTTACTGATATCCCACGTATAAGGGAAACGAGCAGACAACGGTCCAATATCACTTCAAGTCAGTTGGCTACAGAGGACTAGAAACAGGCTAGATACCCCCCTTTTGTTCACTAGGAAACAAGTGCTCAAAAGGTCTGGTCAAGG